>JAODKM010000088.1:8929777-8964276 GCA_026780845.1 Petrocephalus sullivani
CCGGCCCCATACTTTCACAGCATTCGCAGCTTCTACGGCTTCCTTGTCAGCACAGATGTGTGTGTTCACCCTGCCCCCCCCCCCCCCTCCCCTCCCCTCTCCCTCTTCCCCCCTTCCCCCCCCCCCCCCCCCCCAGCCCTGCCCCTCGTCCGGCCAGCTGGTTATTTATTTCTGCAGCGGGTTTCTTCACTAAGCGGGGCCCGCTGGAGATGAGACAGCCGCGGTGTGGGACGGGTGGCTGGTGTCGGATTTATCTCACCACTCCTCGGCGGTGGAATCGGTGCCGAGGCTGAACTTCAAAAAAAAAAATGCTCCGCGTGGAGAGAGTGAGGAGCGGGCGTCAAGAAAGCCAGCCGGTGCTGCTCCACGCTCATCTCTGAGCTCGCAGCAAAGTAGGGGGAGACACGCGAAAACATTCCCATGGAAAAAGGGAAAACACACACACACACACACACAAAGGCAGGGGGAAAAATATTCACCCTGCTCATTCAAAGGCAGTGAGAATGTGAACCAGCCCAAAATAAGGTTGAAAATCGAGGTTTTGACCTGCCTGAATGGAAATGAGTTTTCGAGGTTTTGTGGCCAAATTTGCAGTTTGCAGTTGCTTCTGACAAGACTCACCTCTGACATTGGAAAAACCACAATAAATATATGATGAGGTTACAAATTGCTGCGAGGACACACTGGTTTCTTATTAATTGCAGTTCATTGGCCATCAGACTGTTAGTCAGCGGGCGAGCATGAGCTCGTTTTGTGTTGAGTTGTCGTGTCAGGTATTTAGGGAGCAGCCTCATTAATAACAGGTACAGACGTCGATGCAGAATGGAAAAGGATGGCGCGCGGTCCATAGCCAGATGCCAGTGCTGTTGGGATGAACAGGTGAATTCCTCATGTGAATTACGTTCCAGAGATGCAGCTTTGTGTTTGGCAAGTGAATAACCACCACACCCTCTTTTTTGTAAATAATACAAATTAGGTAACAATTTCTATGAATGCCATGTCAGTAGGAATATATAAAGCCATTCCTAACACATTATAATGCATTCATAAAGCATTATAAATATGCCTATTAATGATTTTTAACAGGTGTGGCACACTATAGTCATGTTTATTATGCATTACAAATGCTTTATGAAGCTCTCATCTATAGATACCTTCTTAATGCAGTACAAAGCATCTGTAACTCTTATACTGACCGTTATATTGCATTATGAAGGTATCTTGAAAGGAAAATAAATGTGATTAATTGTCATTGTTGACACACCACATCAAAATGTGTCCTCGGCATTTGACCCACATGAATTTGTGAATAATTTTAATAATGAAAGTAATAAAACCCAGGGTCCTATTGCGACACTTTCCTAAGACCATGGACATCAGATTGAGTCTGAATACCAAACTCTTAAGTTTCAGCTTATTCCCTGCCTTGTGCTCGTAGCTTCCTGGATAGGCTCCGGACAATTAATATGACAAGTGGGTATGGAACCTTTGTGATTGTTCAGTCGTTCTTCTGAAAGATTTCTCCTACTAGCAGGGAAGAGGGATGTGAGTAGAACACAGAAACTTCACATAAGGGCCCATGACATATTGTGGGGGGTTATATGCCAGCTGAAGCTCCTCCCTCTGCCTCTCAGGGGCTTGTTTTAAAATGCAAATGAGTCACCTGATCGCTGTTTATCCCTGTGGCCCACATGAAAGGAGAGAGAAGACAGTGGCTAATTTCCTTCTCTGACCTTTTAAACTCCTGCTTGTATTTCACACAAACTTTGATGTCTTGGCACAGTGGCTTGCAGCTTCCAGTAGATCCACGGTAACGGGGATCTGCTCAGCCCTTCACCAGACAACAAAACTGATACTTAAAATGTGACAAACCAGATGATCTTTTTATTGCAAGGTCCCCTCTCCCCGAAATCTGTGGTCCAGTTTCTTAGCCACAGCAATGCCCATCTGTCATTGTCTTGTAAAGAAAACAAACGAGGACCCTAGTTTGCAATTATCATGACCGGGGTTTGACACTTTATAAATGCAATGAACATAAAATGTCACGCCAAACTGCAGGCAGCACAACAAGTCGGTAATCGAGGGGATTTTAAAAATCATTGCAAAAATCATTGAGATTGTATGTTACGCGTCTTAAAGATAAAGATACATTTTATTAATCCCAGTGGGAAATTCTAGTAAAATTAGGTATGCTACTCTATAGCTGGCAAAAGCCAAGTCCCCACATCATCATTGCCAAAACCCAGGACTAAACCAGGGACCTTTAGATCTTTAGTCTAACACTAGTCTAACACTGAACCTTCCCAGCAGTATAGGCAGCCATGCTTGTAGTCTGTGACTCCCATTAGTGGTGTCCCCTATGCTACCTGGGATAGACTCTTGACTCACCTTGTAGAAGCACCTTGTGTAAGCGGTTAGAAAATGGATGAATAGAAAGTTAACAGAACTAAATAAGTTATCAGGCATTCTGGATTTGGTTGAACATTTGGGTTCACCTGGGTTCAGTATAGATTTCCTGAAACATGGACAGTGGTATAATTTTAGATAATTAGATAATTATTATGCCCATCTTAAAAGCAAAGGCAGCCATTACTTGATTGGCACTTATAAGGTCCAAATTCAAAACAGTCTTAGATTGATACTTTTACTCTTTCCCATACAATCTGCAACAAAAGAGTAAAAAAAAAAAATCCATGAGACCTCTCGCTAAACTTAAAACTATTTGCTTAAATTTAATAATTTGGGGTTCTCAAAAACGTTCTAACGATACATAAAATTTTCCGTGTCAAAAGGTTGTTTGAGAAAATAAAGAGTAAGAGAGACAGGTCAAAATACTATGTGGCTCCATCCTCCACGACTAACTAATTACATTATTGATGACCTCTTCTCTGCAATCTGACGCTCGTAAAGGCACAAAACATTAAGCTTTATCATCTGATATATCATTGTAAATAATAATTACAAAATAATCTCCATCAACAACACATAACATATTACACATTACACATTCAATCCATAAACCCAAATCAAATATGCAACTCAATAAATTATCACCAGTGCATTTAGGCTCCTACAGCACTGTTGTGAACAAAATTGTTGGTCACCTTTTACTTGCTGGAGAATCTGCTGATTGCTGCAGCCTTAGTAATGCATATGGAATTACACTTACCTTCAGAGTAACTCCAGAAGCCTCATAACTGACAGCTATCATTCAACCCCCTATTCTTCTATAGATTCGCCCACACGCTCACAGTAAGAACCTAGTTACCTGTTGCAGGCATGCTTTTTTACAATTCAAATTAATTTAGCTTCAGAGATGTCGATGATGTCTTTTTCTACCTTTAATTGCTGTAGCTAGAGGTTTAGCATTACGTTTAGTGTAAACTTTCCCACTGTATTTCAGCTGCATTTTGAAATCCGTGACTGCGGCCCATGGCCTTCTGCTGCAGGCGGAAGATACAGCCTCCCTGGCACTTGGCCATACCTGCGGGCGTCCCTGTCACACAGCTCCAGGGAAATAGGCCCGGGTGAGCCGTGAGGAGGAGGAGCCACGTCGGCCTTCAGAACAGTTGACTCCCTGTTCCTTGCTCAAAAGTTTCATTGGCTGTTGCAGGGCTCTGGTTTACAGGGTAAGCTAATATTTGTGAATGGACAGGTCTGTGCTATGTTTGGACTCTCAAAAATGGGGCTGCACCGATTATTGATCCTGTCAGTTCATCTCAGTTGCTGAACAACGAGTCTCATCACATCGCACCCCAAGTACAGGCCCCCAGTAAATTTGTGGCCACCCCATGTAAATCAACTTCCCCCAATGGCCACCACAATCAAATTTTTTGCCAGGCACCCATGTATCATTAACACTAGCAATGTCACAGAATTCGACCTTGTCATAAAACCTAAACGATTCTTACAATTCTTATTATTGTTATGTCTCTGATCTTGCATGTATGTTTTAAGTAAAATTAAAATCTTTATCAGCTTTGGACTGTTAGTGGTGGAGAACATAAACTCAATGCAAACTATATGAATTGACATAGATATGAACTGAGGCATGCAATATTAGTAATTTAAATATAAAGTAATTTATTGTGAATTTGCATGTATGTATGCACAGGTACAAATGGTGGTGGACAGGCGGGAATACACTGAACATCTCAATATGTACGCAGAAAAGAAGAAAAAGAGAGAAATGGAAGATGGGCCAGCATGCTGAGATGGTGTGGAAATTCCAAATACAAGTGCTGGGGGCGTTACACCCCCTCTGTCCTCACATGTTCCCTGATGGGTCTCCCCTCCCTCCCATGTGCGGTCGCTGACGAGGTCCAACCTGGTCACCTGCGGAAGAAGAGCACAGCAGAGGGTTAGACAGGTAGGACCTAGTCTCTATTGGAGAACCTGGGCCCTTCTGAAGTGCAGCCTTAAGCACAACCCATCTTTGCAAAGGTCTCAGCCATCCATGTAGGCCTCAAGATAAAACTCATCAGATACCCCCAACCCTAGCTGAAGGATGGAGGAAAGGTGGAGGAAATCTGAAGGTTGAGTAGGACCTACTGATGGAAGTATGAGTCAAGCAGTTAAATTGAGTTCCTTCCTGCCTCTGACCATTTCTTCTGAGATGGGTGATTGAGGCTTGAACAGATCCCCACCAGTAAAATATTCAGCTGGATAAATTGATGAAATCACGTCACTTTTCATAAATGCTACAGCGAAGGACAGATTTGATAATGACAGTAGAGTAATTGCAGTGTGGTGCATGGTTGCATTACAGGCCTATGCAATTCCATGCCTGAATTAGGTCCTCCTCCTTCTTAAATCACTACTGCCATCACCGTCTCATTCACTAAGCAAGTGGGCTGTTATTTCAATGTGTAAGTCAAAATGTGTATAAGCTAAGGAAAGGGGAATGTGGGCATTCCCTCTGGTGAATGTTTTGTGTTTTTAATGAAAGCAGGGGCAATCCTAGGATCTTTTTAAGGTGCTCATAATTCATACTGAGGCTAACTTTAGTGACAGCTAATGATGCGTTTTGAATCGGTGAGTGACGGGAAGGGCGAGCGGAGGGACCAATCAGCTTTCAGCTGGACTCAGCGCAACTGTGAGCCCACCCCTGTATGTGTGTCTGAATAAAAGCCACCAAAGGGGCAGTCTTGCACCTGGTGAGCAGTCGGTCATCTGTGTAAAATGGCTGTTTGCGCAACACTTTGAAGGTCTAGGCCTGGACCACAATTCAGAGTGTGAATGACGGGCGGCTACAGATATGTTACTCGCCTGGGTTTGTTTATCAGGCCTAGTACCTGGCGTGCCCTACAGATAAACGGTGAACCCCCATCCCTAATCGTGCCCCGAACGTGCAATACCGTCAGGAAGCCTGGCTCCTTCCTAGAGGATCATAAATCACAACTCCGCCAGCCTTCAGCATTCCCTCAGCAGCAGAGCCTCCCCGGAAGCTGAGACTGGAGAAGCCATCCCCGCATTAGGAAAAGACAGCAAATCCAGGCACTCAAACTAAACTTAAGCAAAGATAGGCTGATGGCACCATCCTTACTTTACACTACTTAGGCACAGGAACTTTGCTCAGTATCTTGTAAATGAATTTGCATATGAGTCTACTGCAGTGACTGATCCTCTGTTCATTCTGACCTCTCCATATACCCATACTGTACTCGTACCCACTTGGCCCTGAAGTGCTTAGAATGAAATAAATAAATGCAAATGAATGTAAATGTAAATATCACAGTTCAGCATTTGAATATCACTCTTGTGGTCACCGAGGCTTCTCGATGGATGCATGAAAACCTCAAAGCGGACCGCGCCACGGGCGAGCGGGACGTCTAAATGCAATCTGCTCTGACTGCGTGTCGGTTATGCAAGCACCCTAAGAAAAAAAAATCCTGGAGACTTTCGGGCATGTAGAAAATGCGCTGCGTTCTGCTCTGCTGCAGAAAAGTGCTGTTTGTATCGGGATGTGACAAGGCGGCCAAACAGGAGTGATGTGTCGGGTTGATCGGACAGAGACGTGTCCCACATTTAAGATGGGAGCTTAAAAGGCGGGAAAGTAACCCCAGGCGCTTACCAAATTTGCTATCCTCTGCAAAGTGCTGGTTTCCGCCTGACTTCCCGTCATCCCTTTCCCCCACCAGAAATACATAGTGTTCTTTTAAAATAGCATACTTGATTGCTATATAATAGACGAAATATAGTATGGGTCGTGAGTAGTATGTCCAAATCTGCAGTTTGGATGAGACCGGAGGCACGGATGATATACTACATTCTACAAAATTCCAAAATGTGCAGCCGATGGAGGCTACGCTATCCCATATGGCGACTGCACTGGGCTCGAGTACATAGACACTGTTCTCCTGCATACATACAGTACACACTACAGTGACAGCTGAGTATTAGGCGTCTAATGAAATTCAGTACCTACTGTGCAAGTACGCTATTTCAGACAGACCCGGTGTCTTTGCCCTTATACACCACTCTCTACAGAAGTATCCCAGCCCTCCACCTCCCCCACAGTAGCCAGCAGGTGAACACGTCCTCACCTCCCACTCCAGGTGAGCTCCCCATTCCTCTTGCTCCACTGTTTCTCCCTTCCGGCCGAGCTCAACCTGCAGTCAACAAACACACTGCATTACATGTGACTGTAAACAAACTCACAGTTCCCGGTGGCGGTTGGGAGTCAAGATGAAACCGAGGAGGGGATGCTTGGGTGGGCGGGCTCGGGGGGACATCTGGCCATCGATGTAAGGTACAGCTCTCAAATCACAAGTGATGCTGTGTACAGCTTCGGTGACAGTCGAAGAGAAGCACCATGTCAATTTGTTCACATAAACCCTGATCACTGCTCCGTGAGGCTGCCTGCACTGGGAGCTCCCATCCCGCTCTTGTAGGGAGGTAACTGACCCCCGCAAGCGGCTGGCCCAGAGTCAGCATCCTTTCCCCTGGAGATGCTCCTCCTCAAACCGGTCTCAGGCGCCGTGCCCTCAGGGCTTTCCATGTGCAGCCTGGTGAAGATGGGGGACGCATCCCTGACAAGCTGTGTTGGTGTCTCTACAACATTTATGTCTTTTTTCTTTTTTTTTTAGTGCCAAGTGTTCCATAAACAAAAGAAAAACAGGAGCCAACCGTGAAATGCTAAAACTGCTATTTATTGAAATGTTTCTTACTTGACAGGCTCTAGCTCATGTTGGACTGTTTTGTACAGTATTTGCTAAGCAGCTCTGATATATCCTTCTCATTATATTATCCCAGATAGATTATAAGATGGTACCATGCTGTTTACACTTATAGTATATGTCAATACCAGATGATCAGGCGCAGTGGAGCAGGCTCCTCAGAAATGTGGGATGGTTTATAAATTATGGCGATTTTTGACGATCACATGACTGGGGTTTGCATTCTCATTGGTCGGATCTCCACCAAAGGTGACTGTCACTGCTAAGCGGTTACCCCTAACCCCACCACAACAGCACCCCCTGCCTCCTCCCACCTGAGAGCTGAAACGGTAACCTTTTGGGTGGCTCTCTTTTAATGCTGTCCTTTGTTCCCTCTGGCTATCCCCGGCCTTCCTGTCCTGCATTGTTTTCCGGGCAGTGCACGTGAAATGCTATCTGCCTCGCTGAGAGTGCGCCCCCCGCCCCCCACCCCGTGCAGGGCGGCAGGCGAAGGTGCCGTTGATGTCATCCTAGCTGGCACTCAGGTGTGCTGCCTGCCATGACTTCAGTGGGTGCCCTGTGTGACTTTTGCGGCAAAGAGGGACTCGGATGTTTTCGCCAACGCGTCACATCAAAGCGAGGGCCACACAATACGAGGGAATCTGAGCACCAGGGCCACTGCCGCTTTCTGGGAGGAGAAGTCACTCACTGGAAAGAGTTAAGTGTATTTATCTGGCTCATTTCTAAGAATTTTATAATGCATTCATTAGAAAAAAATGCATACTATGGACTACATATAATATGAAATCTACTTCCATACAACTGTCTTCCAAACTTTTATCCAATACGGGGTCATGGTAGATTCTGGATCCTGTCCCAGGCAGCATAGGGCAAGAGGCAGGGGTAGCCTCTGCATGGGTTGCCAGTCAGAAATCAATTGTAAATGCCACTATTTCAAAATGCAAACATTTAGCATGAATTCTTTGTTACAGCTGAATGAACAATGAGCACCACTCTAGGTCTGAGCACCCCTGAAGCCTGCTTAAATGTAACTCCAGGAACTTCAAAGCACCGTGGCTAAATCAAATTCATCTTTGGAACAGAACTTGCACTACTAGAAAAAAAAGAAAAACCAAAAAACAAAAACAAATACAAGGCATTGAAAAAGACCCATTTGATTATAAAATGCACTGATAAATTAGCAAGTCTGTCATTCTTCTTGGCCTCATTTCTGGTCAGTAGAAGTTCCTCATATCTCTTGATGGCACAAAGACTCAGCTGTCTTTCACAAAGATTCTCAGTGAATCTTGCCTTGTGTTTGAACTAGAAAAGAAATGGTTATGCATTAGTCATCGTGAACCTCATTGCGTGGCAATCGACAGAAGTCTGGACAGCCTTGAGATTCATTTGGTTTGTTGTGGTTCCGCTGCTCTACACCTATCCTGTTCATAAAAATGTGCCATATTATTGTAGCAAGCACCTTGAACGCCTTCACAGAAAGGATGTACCGTTTGTTGGCTGAAACCTCCATGGGAATCTGAGCTGTATTCATGTCTCTATGCCTCATTTAGACTGTCGCATAACAAGTGAATTGAAGTAGCCAACGCAGAACAGAGTGCTGTGGAATATTTTCACAAGGTATAACGGGAAGATTCATTCTTGGGCTTGGCAGGTGTTACTAGGGTTTATTACAGGTTTTCTGCAATTCTCAAAGGGCTCTGAGGCCAGCCACACATGTCTCTTTTCTATTTCTTTTTGCATGCAAAATGTTCTAAAAGTGTCCTCATCACTGACACCAGCTCAACTGCATGTCACGTCATCGCCTGGCATTTTAACTCACGACGATGATGAATCGTATGCATGGGCAAGCCAGCTTAATGAATATGTCTTCATTTAGCCCATGCAGCCAAATGTTCAGAGGTTCTAGGGCCCTGACATCTGAGCTGTATCGATTGGGCCAAAAGCTTAAATCTTGTGTTAAATCTATTATCTCCTTACGCAATATACCGTTTTTCTTTTTTTGGTTTCTATGACAATGGATCATGGATTATGTGTGATCAATATACTCCAGAATGGTGATGTGCTCATCACTGATTGGTGGATGGTGGTAATGGCCACGGTGATCTGTCATCTTACTGGTGCACAACCATGAGCCTCACTACATTCAAGTGCAGCTTATCTATTGTATTTGATTGTGGAACAATAGAAGTTAATAAATAAGTTCTGAAAAAGGAAGGCACATCATACTAGCACAGTTTAAGCTAGCAGGGGGCGGGGGGGCATGGAATGTAAAACATAAATAAAATAGACATTTGACGGAAAAGTGGTAAATCTGGATAGCACATTGAATGCCTGCAAATTACTTTGTAAGAACCTCCCTCCTTCTGATAATTTTGGTGAGAAGTTAATTTTCTTAGCAAAACAGAGAGAGAGACAGAGAGAGAGAGTGAAGCTGATTGATCTTAAAATAATTTCTGCTGTCGTGGATTTAAATGATTATTCTTGCTTTGTGTAATTAATCTTCTCTGGTCGAATGAAAGGATCAGCAAGTACTTCAAAGAAGTGGTGTGTAAATGATCTGAACAATGTGCACTTTTTTAGTCCGGTCTGAGTGTGCAGCAGATTAAGGCTCTGCCACTTTGGCCACGACTGATCCTCCCTGCTCAAAATGTCAGACCTGTAAGCCACTTTCTTCTTTGCGAGGAATTGGTTTAATGTCTCAGGTTTCGTTTATTCGCTGTATTTTTTTTCTTTCTGTAAAGCAGCGAGCTAAGTCAGCTGCTGGGAATTGGGGTCGTCACTGAGTGTGTGCCAGCTGAACAGTGACCGTCCGTCTTTTTTTCCTGCACTGACTCATCGCCAAACTCCAGACTGAGCGGATTCACCTTGCGGTCTTTCGGCTGAGGAGGCCCAGTCCGCCGGCAGGCACACGCCTCGCTGGAATGACGGAGCCGAGATGTTTCGGTTCCGCCTCGTGTTACATTGATATATTTACATTACTGCCATCAGGCCAGCATATTAGACATTCTGCAAATGCTTGCCTGATAAATGTCACCCCAGAGAGGTGACCGCATTTGCCTCGTATCGCCAGAGCCATTATAGAGATAAGTGGTGGAGCAGGTCTCTGTACCTGGGCTGGGACTTTAATTATGGCAACTCCATCAGCTTGTTAGATAAGGCAACAGATTAGACAAAAAAAAAAAAAAATCAGCAAGTGCTCTGCAGCTGCGACAAAAATATCTGCAGGTGGGCTGGCAGCTTGCAGCTTTTTCTTCTTTCTTATTATAAGAAGCATGTGACTCTCTTTGTAGGGTCTTCCCAGCACTGCCACTTGCAGTTGAAAAGGAGTGCTGGTGATGTGCAGACCCAGGGGGTTATGGGAGATCTCTCAACGGCTCCAATAACTACTCATACTAGCGGCCTGTAACTCCGCGCTCTCATGCACCTGTTTGGCCGTCCCGCGAGGGCGTTCCTGTGGTGCCAGGCTGATAGCCGTAAATGACCGTGTCTCGGCGTCAGCCGAAGGCAGCCTCTTTACAAAGAGCTGCGCTATTTTGCTCAACTGTCCATGCAGTGAGGACTCTATACAGGGAATGAGCTTCACATCTGATAATGATTAAGGACGTCCCTCAAAGACGTCCTGCCTAGATCAAGAGCTCTCATCTTGCCTATAGTGCACAGCCAGTGATATACCACCTGGCACCAGTGGCAGTTGACACAGGGTTCTGAGAAAGGGGAGATCACCTGATTTGGTAGCTCCGCCCCCTTTCCTTAAAGGGCCATGGACTTAAAGGTGGCTCTAATAACTGCGTTTATTTATGAAGGATGCAACTTTACCGATCTAAACAGGCCGTTTCATCTTCTCCAGCACTTCTAAAAGTTTTGGTTCCTGATAAACCACACTCAGTATCGGCAACTTAGGGAAAGCGTTTTTTTTTCTCTTAAAATGACAACATGTCATCTATATATAGCCTTTAAATTGCTCTCCGATTTAACTTTCTCTCGCACCGCGTGTCACACGTTGATGCTTTTGACAGCTGCCAGTTGAAAGGAACAGGGCCCCGGTGCTCTAAGGATCGAAATTAACTTTGTCACACCGTCGAGGGTTTGAGGTATGCTAATAAAGAAGCCAGGAGAACATATGCACCCTTGGAAATTTGAAAGTGACAGAACCCTGTCAGATGCAAACTACCAATACATCAAAAGAAACCTGCAGCGCTCGCAAAGTTTGCATGCCCGCATCTCGTCACAGGTGGTAAATTCGCAGAGAGGTGGTTTGAATTCTGACGCATCACATGGGGCGGGGTGGCTATCCGGGGCTGGATTGGCTCTCTAAGTGTTACTAAATAAGTGCGTTTCCCACATTAACAGGACCAATGGGTATGCCCTCGATCGATTCTGATGCCTTTTGATGCATACTGAGGACAGCTTGGGCAGGTCACTGATCCTTGGGGCTCTTGCTTGGATTTAAGGCTATGCCTCGCTTTTACATAAAATGTCTAAGTAATGGCAACGATAAGGTCCACTGACGTACTCTTCTGATCAGTGGGGGATTAGGTCCTAGGGAAACATTCTGGGTCATAGTTCACTGAAGGGTCAAGGTTTGAATGCGGACTCACAGCACCACCGAACTGTTCGCACATCTGCGAAGGAGGCGTCTCGGAAAAGCTGCTGTCAACAATAAATTGCCCTTCGTGTAAACGTGCCCGATTTCCCCGACCTTGCACTCACACTGTTTTCTTTCTGGGTTAATTATGCCGTGCTTACAATCATGGACTTCGGCGAAAAGCTCCAAGTTCCTAGAACTCCAAATCAAAATCATATCTGTTCCCCCCACCCCAAATCTCATACGCCTCCACCTGAAACGAGCAACGGAGACGCGTGTTCCAATGTGAAACACATTTTGCCAACACACAAAGCACACGCAGCCGGCCCGATCTTAATGTGTGCTGTCGTTTCAGCCTGTGCGAAGTCGTTTATGAGAAAACGGGCCTCTGGTCTCATAAGACTGATGACAGAATTAAAACACACAGCTCCATGCGGAGTAGAGATTGTAGGCAGTCACGGCAAATTCTTTGACATATTTCTCTTACATAGAGAAATAAAAAACAAATGTGATGTTCAGGGAATGTACCAGCACCCATGACTGCACTTGCTCCTAACATTTCTGCTCAACTAATGCAATATGGATCAACAGCTGCACTTGGTTCAATGCCTTGTCCGTAGTAGCCTCCTGGATGGGATGATTGCTAATCACTCATTACTACTATGAATTCCATGAATTCCTGTTCTGACCTGATGCCTCTTTATGTTTTTTAAATATTAAGTTGCATTTGTTGGCCCTTAAATAGTCATATTATTAAACTTGGTTAATAGTTATGTGTGTAGTTGTGTAGCTATTGGGTAGCTTATGCGATCTGGGTATGCTTTGGAAGCCCAGCCTGGCTACACTTATGTCTAGTCGACTGCTTGACAGCGTGAATGTTTGCAGTGTATTATTTGCCTCACATGCACATTGCACAAAAGCGTCTTCCAAATATGTAAATGTAGTATCCATTTCATCACATACACATGTACACACACACACACACACACACACACACACACAAGGTAAGGGCTGGCTGCTTAAATTTATATCTATGAAAATGTATGTCTCAGACCTCTCTAGACCCAAGTCCTGCATGATAAACTGGGGTAATATCTTCTCTAGCAAGAGAAGGTTGTCTTTGTGTTCAGCAATGACGCTGGCAGACGTCCACGCAGGCCATGGCTGCACCGCTGGGCCCGGTATTTGGAGGGTGCCAACATGTCTTCGGGGTTTGCAAGGTGACACTGGGTGGGCTTCCTGCTTCACTGGTATGAGAATAGCATCACTTACTGACAAGGCGGCCTTCCTAGACTTTGCACCAACATCAATCGTGACCTGCTTCATCGAGTTCCTGCCTCGGGAGGAGATATGGCTGAGACATAGTTAAAGGTTCTAACTGGTTGGGTTTTTACATGTGAGGCTGGTGTTCCCTAAAGTAGGGCATGCATATAGCTACCTTCTAAATAAAGACTAAACTTCGTTTGAAAAGACTCACCTTTCCCAAACACCACCACTGCGCTTCAGTGACGCCGTATCTGTTAAAAGCTTATCAGCATCCTATCTATCCATCTATCATACCATGCAGACAAAGGATATGTCTGTGTGCATTTCCCATGCCAAAAAATAAGTCAAACGGGCAGAGACAATTTCAACAGAAATAGCTCTTCTGAGCGGCATGTGCATCATTTGAGGATCACAAATCCATGCATATCCTGGCAGCTACAGCCAGAACTTCCCCAGGTCTTGGTAGTCCTGTCCTGCTCAAGCCACCAGGCAGACACACTGTCTAAGACAATCGTTAGAGGGGACATCGATGACCCCGGCCTTTGTTTTGCAAAGAGAACAAGGAACACAAGGGATCTACCCTTTGCTATGAATGGGGTTCAAAGAAGAGCATGGAGCTTTAGGATAGTTTGCTGGCCTTGTTGACGAGCATTTTGAGGTGGCTCAGGAAAGCAAATGTCATCCAAGGTGGTCCCTTTTTTGTTCACGTTTGTCAAAACAGAGAAGGATTCTCACTCTGAAGCCCGGCAGTCTGCTTTGCCCCTGGCGCTGACTCCTGAAGCTGGATTTTAAGGAATTCAAAAAATCTGAGAAAGGCATATCTCTGTGTTACAATCTGGGGAGAGCTAGGGGAAGCTATGTATCAGGTTTAATCGGGAATATTGTATTTTTTTTCCTCCCTGGAGGGGGTACAGGCTGCTATAAAGAGCTTCCTGTACCTGCTCCAGTGTCTGTAGGTCATTCTTCACTGGTGTCTTCTTCACAGGTTCGGGGGGGGGGTGGAGAGGTTGAGCCTGAGGTTACAGGGGGAGGAAGGAAAGGTCAACAGGATAAGCCTG
Source organism: Petrocephalus sullivani (assembly GCA_026780845.1). NCBI lineage: Eukaryota > Metazoa > Chordata > Actinopteri > Osteoglossiformes > Mormyridae > Petrocephalus > Petrocephalus sullivani. Next base: position 8,943,865 of record JAODKM010000088.1, read on the forward strand.
ACGACAATGACACAGAGAGGGTGTCTGTCTTCAACATCAAAATCTACTGCTTTGCTCATTTTAAACATGGCACTAAAAAGGGCTTATTGTATTCCTTAAATGGAGGGTGGCATGGTGGCCACACACCTCCAGGGTTGTGGGTTCAAATCCTGCCCTCGCTCTATTTGCTCCCACATTCCAAAATAACTGGTGGTTAGATGCCCATTTCTTTTTATGAGTGCGCGTGCTTTGGGATCCCTTCCCATCCAGGGTGTCCCACCCTTAATTCCCAGTGCAGTCTGCCTCTGTTCCAGGTAAGCACTTATGGAAGATGGATCTACAACTAAAGCAGAAGGGCACCATCTTTGGTTACTACAAAAGTCACCAGTTTCTGTGCAGGACGTGGCAATGGCTGAAACATGGAGCACGCGTGAAGCTTGTTGTTCTTCTTTTCATCTGGGGGAGGAATGCAGTAAGGCTGTACGAAGATGGAGTCTGACAGACGGCACGAGGAAGCGGTGGCGTTAAATCCGCGCTCAGAGAAACACCTGTAAACTTCCACTTCGATTACTCCTCATGCAGGCTGAAAGGCAGCAAAGTGTGAGCAGGGAATGGGCCTGCATTCCCAGCAACCACGGGCCTGGGCTGGGAGAGGGAGACTATCAGGCTTCCTGTTAGGATACTACAGTGATACTTTATTAATCCCTGTGGGGAAATTCTCTTTTTGCCCACCCGGTCTTGCTTTCCATGACAGGTACGACTAAGCTAGAGGGTCACAGCACAGGGTCAGTCGGCATGCATCACCCTTGGAGCTGGGGGCTAAGGGCCTTGCTCGAGGGCCCACGGACATCTGACTATTCTGCCGAGGCCGGTCCCAGGAACAGAAGCTTAACCCATTGCTTCACACTGCCCCCCCATTCCTGCACTCCACGTTTGAGTGCTCAGGGTTATGGGTTCGGCCGGACTGCCCCGGCATACACGGAGCCCCGTGCCCCTGCACTGGGACATTAAAAGGAGCTAGGCCCTACTGGCCAGCCACAATAATGAGTAGAACTGTATATACTGAGTCTACTGTGTTGGGACAAAGAACTCCAAAGCTTTACGTCATGGAAGACATTTGCTACTTAACTATTCAGTCTCTGACCTATTCCCATTTTCATAATTACGACCCGGCATTTGAGAAGGTGGTCGCGTTCGCTGGCACCACAATTCCTCTCATTCCACATTGCATGGGGGGTGTGGGCAATATATTATGATCCCATTATGATCCTCAGAGTGTTAGTGCGGCCACTCTCATTACAAATCCCCTCAGGTCTGCGGATGACAGCAGTAGCATTGATATGTTGCGGAGGTGGAGACGAGAGGGTGGGAGCCACTGTTTAAAATGAAGTATGAAACACCCCCCCCCCCACACCCTGGGGATCAGACACTGGTCCCTCTCTTATCTTTGAACTGCTGTGCTGTGTCTGATAAGCGGCCGTGTGAGCGATGCAGGAGCCCAGTGGAGATCGCCGCATTCCTGCCGCTATGCCCCTCCCCCCCCAAGTCACATGGTCTGCCCGCTGGGAGCCCCCCGGAGCCAGACCCCCAGGCTGGCTGAAAATGACCATGCCCCTCCGGTACCCCACATCCCTGGGTCCCATTCCTCCACAGTGGGCTCCTAGAGCAAGCAGCCATCATTAGCACAGATGGCAGTGTTTAGCTTGCATAATAGCGATCGTCCCCGATTTGTTTAGCTAATCACCCCTGAGAGCAAACCATCCCGTTCTGTGATACGATCTGCAATGTCAGGCGGCGACCCGAGATCCGTCTCCTCGTTAATGCCGGAAATCGCGTTCCATTTCCCAAGTGTCGACTACAGCCTCGGACGCTGTGAGGAAGACTCCAGCGAGGAAGACAAGTGTCTGGGCCAAGTCACATGGGCCACCCACAGACCAAAGTAACACAGTATAGTTCTTCAATCGATGTCTACCTATGTCTTTTTCATAATGCCTTTAGTAAAGAAAATATACTTTTAAAAATGTAACTATCTGCACAGATACAGTAAAGCACTTTAACTGTCTACACTTTAATATCTCAGCCGTCTTATCTCCAAAATTCCTTGTTTTATTGGTCCATCCATTCGCCATTCCAGCTGCACTGCCAGGGATTTTCACCACAACAGCACACTTTTCACCCAGTGGCACTGAGCAGCCCCAACTCACAGGAACCCCTGAACAGGATGGTATTTGACGGCAGGATTAATTCTGTGCAAGACCTGAACCCAAGACCTCGATCACCAAAGAGAGTCACCTATCAGCTGCACACCCCGAGTCTCTGACTTGACCTACATATTCTTCCAGGTTCTTTCTGTCTGCATCTGATTGTTTTTAAAGAAACATCTCTAACCAGTGGCCAAACTGTGAGGGCAAACAGCGTCAGGCACACGTGAAAAGGTGAGACCTCAGGTTTATTGTTTCCTGGGTGGTCTCTGTCTGAAGAAAGGTCTCAGAAATCCAAGCCTCTGTGTAAGTAAGGGCAAGGTCAGTCTCTGTTTAAAATGGCCGCCCTTGTTTTCCTTCATGCCGTCCCTTTCCGGGCAGCGGGATGCCTAAATGCCGAGCATCGGATTAAAGAGCAAACTGCTCAAAACTACAGAAACCGGGAGTGTGGAGGCCCAGAGGACTATCTGAACACGTTCGTTTGGGTAGGATTACATCTCTAGCGCTGGATTATAGAGGTGCCCCTCACATTCCAGGAGAACCGGTCAGGATCGAAAAACGACAGAGGTGCTGGTGATGAAAAAGAAATTTGAAATAAAGAGATAAAAAGGCGTAATCTGCCCATTTCTGAATCCGTTGCTCCACTGCGTCCCATTTCTGTAAAAATCCCTATTCCCCCCGTTTTCTCTTTTTTTGTGGTTGCTGCAACAACAATGTATATTCCGGGAATTTGCCCTTTGATGTTCGCATTCGGTAACAGACTTAAAGCGGAGGAGAAAAGACGGGGAGATAGAGACGGGGGAGAGAGATTTTGTGGTTTGCTTCTTTCGCTCCCTGGCAAGGCATCTGACGTCTCGATGCAAAGACGAAATTCTGTTTCGCCTGTTAAGGCATCCATCAAACCGGCGCACGGTTTTCATTCTCGGCGGTGGCTGTGCTGTTGTGAAGGCCGCTTACATGCTTTTCAAACAATAACAGTTCAATACATCCCCCAGCCTCCTCCGCCAAGGCCTGCACACGGCAGCACATCCTTTATAAATCCTTGAACCAACTACAAACACAAAGCATTTACTGGGGAAAATGGGGGCAGGGGGCTATCCGGCAGAACGCAGTAATTAAAGTGGATCTGACGCCATTTCATATCGCTTGAAATGAGGGATGCAGAATTCTCTTCTCCACTTTCTAATTTGAGCAGCCTCTGGTTGGCGTGGGTTTTGCCGTTTAACGTCAAAACAATGGCACCACAGAAATTAGGGCAGTAACCGCGATGGCGGCTCGAGAACACGTTTCCTAGTCGGGGATTGGGAATATGATCCCTTAGAAGTGATCCCAGCCTAGCCCTTAATGTCCCAAGATTCCTTGAGAAATTTCCGGTATATTCAATTCATATTGCAGAATTGTAGCTTAAAACACATTGCAATTTTGCAGAGCTCTTATGATTTTCCACAAATTTTCATATCACCAGTGCCCCTGCTGCCTGGTGCCACCTTGGCCTGTGTGAGGGTCTCTACATTGAACATATACCACGGCAGGACGCCCTCCACAAATAAACCGACCGTTTCCCAGGCAACTTTATTCTTCGCAATGGAGGAGCTGTGCGGGGACAACATGGCGCCGCTTTGATGGCGATATCAGGTGGGCGTAATCTTCCGCTAGCCGCCGAGGTCCCATCCCACCGGCTCGCTGCCGTGATGCGAGATGACGCGTGACTCGCCCAGCGCCAGCCTGCGCGGGAGAACTTTTCTGATGGAATAATTTATCCCGCTACGGTGTTGCCTACAGGCCCCTTCTCATGCTGTCACGCTACATCTCCCTCGATTCGCAACAGCGCTAATTACACAAAATTAAGATGCACACTTCCCTGGGCCCCTTGCCGTATTCTAAGTCGAGCTGCCCCATAGGGGAAGCACTTAATCTTATCCAGGCCTAATGCTCGACTAATCTGCGAGGGAGAACATGTCAGAAGTAATTCGGAAGAATACGCGTCACTCCAGCTGCTGTTGTCTTTCTACCGACGCTGGCTTTTCATGCAGTAACAGTCTTTCCCGTGCATGTCGACCCACCGCATGGTTAGCTACGCCATGTGGTACTGAGACTTTGTGAACGGCTTTCCACCCAGAGAGGTCAGCCGACACCCCCAGAAATGGACCCCTGTAGGCGACGGGGGGCCTGACGGGACTCTGGATGTCTCAGCCAGGCCCCACGCTCAGGAACAGTATGTCCCGCCCCTCTTCACGAATCGGGCAATCAAAACTTTACAATCATCACAATGGACTGGAATCTCCTCCACTACTAGTGCTCCTATAAATATGGCCAGCCATTCATGTCTGCCTCCAAATCCATACATCCCACACAGGGTGGGGTCGTGAGTGGATGCTAAAGAACTACAGATGTTCCTCGCTTTATGATGGGTCAGCTTACGATATGCCTACTTTAAGACGATAGCGAGAGATATGCCGTACGATATTTTCTACTGATTCGGGGCGATGGCAGCAGCTATGTGGTCTCATGTACCGATCGTGAGCATAAATATCTCCTACAGTGATTAACAATGCATCGCATTGTTAGTTATTTATTGATCACCTCATATTCATATTCGGCTTACGATATTTTCAACTTACAATGGTTTCATCGGAACACAAACCCATCGTAAGTTGAGGAGCATCTGTAAACACAGTAAAAGCAAAGCAATCAGGACTGTGCTTCTGGAATGAAAAATATTATGGGGGGGAAAAAAAACTTGAATCTTTGCAAGTAGTCCTTCCTACAGGCAAAGTTATCTTTTCAACAGCCATCGCTGTCTGTTACCTTCAATAACTGCAAATGAAAAAGTCTGGCAAAGGCTCACTGGTGACTGCACACACGTGTGGGCAGCACACCCTTACTCGAGGCTAAATCGGGAAAAAAAAGAAACTCATAACACGCAAGTGTTCAAGGACAAAGGAGAGGTAGGTAAATACCCTCATGAAGGCATTGCGCTACCACATATATGTTAGACAAAGGCCCCTATAATCAGCCAGTTTGGAGAAATGAGGACACATCGGCCAGGAAGCCTACCTGTTCTTAGTGATTAATTTGAGATGGACTGTGTGCTCAAAACTGAGTCAATGCGGAGACGTTAATGACCAGAGACGACGAGGACTGAATGCCGCCGCGCAGTTGCCAAGGACCCGGAAACACAGCCGGCTCTCACGAGCAGCCCGACGAGTCTGTGAAACGGCCGTTTCATCCTGTGGCGGCATCTTGCTTGTGGTCGAAAAAGAAACTCGCAGCTGTTAAGGCAGGCTTACAAAAAAAAACTCAGTCTGCTACCATCTCCATCATGCTGAGTGTTAAGTGTTAACAACAAAGGCTTTGCGGCAATGTGTGGGAATGTGAATTAGAGTAAAGAGGGAATCAAGCCAGAATGATTCATCATTTTGAATAATAAGGAATGCCATCGATATGATCAGTATATCAACACAATTCCTCTGATGGGGAGTGACACTGAAATATCCACAGAGACGACATACATATAGTTTGGTTCTGTACTTTTTGTGTTTGGAATTGTACTCCCAGAATCCTCTGCTTTCCTACTCCCTCTCTCATTATATTTAATTTCTATTTTACATTCAGCATTCTGTTGTACCTAATCAGCAATTATAAGAAACGCTGTACGTTAAGTAATTACAAAATAACTGAAATATTTGACAGAAGTACAGAATACATAATAACTTCTTCCTGGATAATAAAATTATTTTGATTTTGATTATTATTTCAAGTTAGCGCCCATCGTTCCTAAGTTTTATTTGGTTTTACATGTGCGGTAGCCGCAAAAACATTGCAAAAATGTCTTAAATATTGTAGAGAATAGCTGCCTAAATCATAGAAATCGTTTCCCCTCCCAGGAGTCTCATGAAAGCAGCGGAGATCACAACCCCACAGCCTTTCACTTGGGAGTGCCTGCCTACATACCAATCAGCCATTTCTGCCACATTCAGCAATGGAGCCACAGGGAGCTAAAAGCTAAAAGCTAAGACGCACTCCATTTTCAGGGTGCCGTGTGGGACACTCCAGACTATCGTAAATCTTTGGTTGGCCATGGAGCTGGGAATGTGTGGATTCATTAGCATGCTGCTTTTCCACTCCTCACACGGACTGCTCTGTACCGGGTTTGCGATGAGGAGACAGACTGAACATGGGGCATGGCTGACTGAGGAAATGCATCCACGTGGCATTGTGGAGGGGGCACACGGTGACAATTTAAAGACCCTGAAATGCAAACAACATTGGCCCAGATGAGAGCATGAAAAAAAATCACTTTATCGACATGCAAACAGCTCCCACATTGTGGACCAGCTTCAGACACAGTTTGTTTGGGGAGAATCATCCTGCTAATTGACAGCCACAAGAAGGAGGCTGTTTGGCCCCCATGCGCCTGCCTGCCTGCCTGCCCGGTTACTGTAATCGCCACGGCGATTTGTGTTACAAAACATCAAATGCGCTAACGTCTATAGGAATTTGCATATGGCCCTTTGATCTCCGGAATTTTAAACAAAGCATGACGCGATATGCAAAAAAGCGTGAAGGGTACACCCCCGGCCAAAGCTACCTTTAGCTAGCGATTGAGATTATTGCAAAAAAATTTAATAAATAAGCATGATAGACAAAGAAAAAGGGAGGCTTCATAATTCGGCTGTGATCTCTGCCAATGTCAGCGCAGTATTATAGAGCAGTTGTGGTGTTCTTCACAGTTACGAAGATCAAAAAACAAGCAGCAGCAAAACAAGCTATGAGCTCGGCATCACATCAGTGGGAGGAGGGCGGCATTTGGGTTTTAAACTACTCTTGATACACGGACCATTAGGAGCCTTGGAAAAATGACATTTCAGATTTCAGTTTCGCAGGAGTAAGCCAAGGTGGGCTTGAATCCACATCCAAACCACAAGGTACTTTCCTATTTGAGAACTTCCTTATAACATAAGGGTGGTTGTGTTCTGTATTTCACCAGTGATTACATTTTTTTCCTTCATTTGGTGTAAACAGAGATGAGCGGAAATATCAGTGCCCAAAACAGAGCTCAGAGTTTTCTCTTTATCCGGCTCATCAGTGTCTCCCTGGTGCTCAGTCAGCGATTAGTTTGGGCTGTCAGATTTGGCAATCAGCATCCAGGGCTCGTTACTATGAAGGCACCAGGTGAATGGCCCTCGGTGCCTTCTCCTCTGACAAATCAGTGCACATTCAAACACAAATATGCATATGAACACATACAGAAACACAGAGCAGGAGTGTGAATTCGAGAGCAAAGCCTTCAACATGTAGCAACTCATGTGCAAAGGTGATTGTGGTTGGAATATGATACACTGACTCGGGCCTGTTATAGTATTCTAGCGAGGCGTGGTACAGAGCCATTATTAATCCATGAATATGTCAACATGCATTTCCCTGGAATGCAAGTGGTGCAATGCTTGAAATTCTGGTCGAAGTGTCCGCAGAGGATTGTGTAATTAAGCTGCTCTGCAACTGTACTCTAGCAGAATATGCACAATAATGAGTGAAGGGGCACCTCCAGGACAGGCATGTTTCAGAAGAGAAAGCTGTAACGCAGACGCTTGCGTGACATTCTGTCAAAGAGTCCTGCCTTGAAGCTGCATCCCGCACACTTGCATAAACAGGCACACACACACGCGCACACACATACACACACAGACTCTGACCCCCTTGACTGCATTTGTGGGAAGGGTTGTATGGTGTCTTGTTAATGCAGGTATCTCACGCGCATTGTGCTGGGCGATCGTCTCCGCATCCCATAGCCGTGCACATCCACCACCTTCCCGGCAGGCCCCAGTCTCTCACGGCCCCTCCTGAGCTCCCACACTGTAGACCATCTGCACATAGAAGACACACCTCCAGAGCATCAAGGGCACAGATCGGGGATGTGAAGCTTATTATCACATCAATGGCTGTGCAACCACGCATATGGAATTCCTATCGCGTCTCTGTTCTTTGCAATGTCCCTGGGAGGAGGTGTGCCGGCCGGGAGGGGAAGTAGAAATTCAGGTGGAGCATTATGTCATCAGGTTAAGGTCCATGCTTGTCCTGGGTTTTTGGAAAGGTCACACTTTCTCATGCCACTGCGTGCCAACTCCTATAATTTTGTCCACCCAGATTAAAACACCTACTGGAGATGCTAAGCTAATTAAATCCTCTACATTCTGGTGCTTTGCTTCTTGCGGCTATGCGCTTTCCTAAGAGTTCGCTTTTTGTTGAAAAGAGGGAGACCTCCTCGGCTGCTCACATTGCCGGCCGTGCTGAGCGAGTCTGGCTGGGGCACCCACGCGAGCAGAAGGAGCCGCACAGCGCCTCCCGCCGCCTGTAGGGGACAGCCCGCCGCGCGCATTCCGCGCCTCCCGATGGGCCTCGGAACACCTGATGCGTGGGATGAAGCGCACTTCACTCCCCTCTGCTGTCGCGCGGCTCCAGGCCTTCGTTTGGATACTCCTCCGCACACATTCATCCGAAGGTGTCTCATTTCAGCGTTTCCGGGGGTGTGGGGTGCTAAAGGTGTTAATGATGAGTTAAGATTGCGGGTTCCTGCACTGGATCTGATCTAAGTGACAAGACTGCTATGCGATTGCGGGCCACGGAACGGAGAGAGTGCGCCACATGTCATCATCCGATTCCGTTTATGTTGCTATAAATCATATCAAACTCTTCAGCTGCGGGCGTAAACAACACAGCACTCATTATTGACAGGTAATGTCTGTGAATGTCTGTCAAACAGAAAGCAGATTACATGGAAATATGTTTTGTATACTTTGGCCGTGAACGCTGTGTTTAAGCTTGGAAATGTAAGGTGGTTAACTCGATGTGTCCTTGGGGGCATGTTCTTTAAGTGTGATGACATAGATTGGGGCCCGGACTCTAAGCAGGAAGGATCAGTTTCGGCATTGCGGGGAAAGTGTGTATTTCAGTTGGACGATTTATTTTTTTGTGGGACGTCACTAGATTACGTCTTGTAGAGTTACTCTGAGAGGTTGAGCAACAGGAACACATTAAAAGGCTTTTTTAGGGAAAAAGCATGTCAGTTAATAAGAAGTCTGTTGCGGGGGGTGGGGGCACATCTCTGAGATCGTTCCAGTTCTCAGCCTGGTGTTGCTTCTCTGGGAGGCATCGGGGAGGAAGGGGAGCCCAGGAAAGGTCCTAGATGGCAGCCCTCGGCCGCAGGCTTGGCGCTGCGCCTCGGCGTCAGCATGCTTCTGGTGCACGCCGGGATGAAAGGACCAGGCAGCTACTCTGAAATCCTCTGCGAGTCAAAATTAACATTTTATTTAAGCTGCAGCCAAAAAAATAAAACAAAAACTAGGACGGGGCACTGCTCCCTGCCTTGGTCAAGACATATAATTGTTTATTGTGTGCAAACCTGGGGGAAATGCTACCAGGACATGTTATTGTGTGGGAGCAGCTGGAGAGACTGTGAGGGGGGAGATTAGCTTGATTTTCTCAGAAGAGCCACATAAAAGGTAAATAAATGGCCCATTATTATGGTAACATCAGTGCTCTTTGTAATTATTATTTTGCAATATGGATTCTCACGTCTAGTTTTCAGCCTGAAGGAGCGCGTGCATCTCTCTTTTTTGCTTTTCTTATTATTAAAGTCTTTCTCTCAAAATCTGAGTTTTGTTTTTTTTGGTCCGTTGACATTAATGTAATGTTCTGTGGTTGCAGCTAGCTTAGCATAGCCCGTGAGAGCCCGGGCCCCATCTATGCACACTGGGGATAGTATTTTAGTTGTTGTTGTTGTTGTTGTTGTTTTTTTTAAGGGATTACGCAATGACTTATGTTGTAACTCAACAGCAACCCTCTAATTTGTAAACGTCTAAGCACTTTGTGACAATTAGACACCAACAACGTATGACTTAGAGTGCAGGGAATTAATAAAAATGTCACCTCTATTTACACGGAGGCCTCCAATTGGACAATACCGGAGGCTGTTTGGGAAACAATGCCCGTGCCATCATTTTCCAGCCTGGATGGGTAAAACGGGAATTGGTAGCTGGAAAACGGGAATGACTTCCTGTTACCTGAAATCTTGATTAATGAGAAAGACGAGGCAGGAGGACAGGTCGAGAATGTTTTTGAAACAGCGGATCTAATCTGACTTAATTGGGGAATCCTCATTAAAAGGTACAAAGAGGAGAGATGCACACTCACATTGTGTTCTTGTGCCCCCTACATAATAACATATGGCTTGGAAATGCTTTTCATTTTCGTTTTTAAATTGGGCCATTATCTCTGAAGGTCTGAACTGTTCCAGTGTGGCCTCAGTGCATTTACATTGAACATGCAATTAGGGCCACTGCAGCAAAATAATAATTACAACACATGAGGAAATTATTTAAAGCAAATACTACCCCAATTTTTTCATTTGACTTTGCATCCATTATTATTTTGATTATTTTAAAATTTACTACCTCTGGAAATATTTTTGTTAATTGCCTCCTGATGTCTCCTGAAGTCTTAAACCATGACAGCACGAACACTACATACCATTGAGAAGCTGCCATGAAGTATATTTCAACATCTGTGAATATTTTTATGACACTTTTACAAATTAAAATCCCATAAAATGAGACATTAAAGCATATTTGCTGTTGATACGATTTTGTTCATCCAAACTGGATGCATGATCCGTTTTGACTATTCATCGAGTGGTTTTAATCTTAGAGGACTGTGCATATAAGTTCAGAGTTTTTTTAGTTATTACATCACGGTCTGCATACTACTTCTTATTCCAATGAGTGGTGTCTTGGGCCGTGGTTCAGATAAAATAAACCAAATTTGTTTATAATATTCCTGATTGTCTTGACGGCCTTGTTAACATTTTACATAGGCATGCACAATTATGTAATATTCTCCTTTGTTACACTCCCATCATTCCTGCCAGCAGTACCATTGGCTGACTTGATGCTTCTCAGCTACTGGTCTTGCTTTTACTGATCACCAGATGGAATGGTATCGGAGTAGCTCCAAAATGGCTGCATATGCATATTCATACAAAAACATACACACATTACAAAGGAATTAACAGTTTTACTCTTTGTCAATGCTTCATAAGCACAGAGAAGATATCGATTTAAATGTTGTCTTTTTTGGATTTTACAATACTTGGCATGCGAGTCCTACCGGCAAGACAATGGTCACTGTGGGCAATTGCATCGGTCTAGGTCAGTGTTTTCCAGTCCGGTGCTTGGGGACCCATGATTATTCCATGTTTTCTCTCCCTCCACACTTCTTGCGAGAGAGTCCACACTAGAGGAAGCAAAAACATGGAGTGTCTGGAGGTCCCCGAGAATCGGATTGGGAAACACTAGCCTAGGTACATCTTTTACGTGACAGGATTTAGGAGGAGGAGGAGGTTAAATGTCCCTATAGTGGTTCAGGAGAATTTACAGCCACACACACATACAGAGGGCAAGCCCAAGAAACAGAGACTAACTGATTTATAGGCATTCAGATCTTTACTTAGTTAAATCCGTTCAGTTCAAGCAGATTAAATCTAATGTTAAACATATGGCTGAAGCAGAGGGGTTTCTTCAAAAGCAAAATTTGATCATGATGGCATGCTGTGTGTGGAAAAATACAAGACCTCCACAGACCGGCTGAAATGCCGAACTGAAATGAGCAGCAGCCCTTTAGCGTCGACATAGAAAAAGAAAAACTTGCATTCCCATACAAGGCGTTAGCAAAGCTAGATCTTGTGTCTCAATAAAGCCATCAAAGAAGGCCAAAGAACAAAGGAAAATTTATGGGATTGTGACTCATTATTACAGAGCCGGATGTTAGAGATGTTGACATCCCTGGTCCGAAACAGAGTCTGGTCACATCAAAGTCACCCGATACCAGAGTGAGATTCTGGCTTTCATACAGGGACCATGACACAGCTATTGAATATCCCGTATGCGACCTACAGCGTAAAGTGGGAACTGAGATTATATGCAAAACAAAATATATCCGTACAGTTTTCCATAAAAAGGTTGATCCAGTACAGGAAATGCGGGGCATGAGGCTGGGGTGCCAGTCCACCGAAGGACACATATAACCTGCAATGTGCCTAATTCAATAATATAAGAGCAAATTTCATCCATCCATCCATTTTTCATACCTGCTTATCCTATGCAGGGTTGATGGGAGAGCAAATGTCATATAATATTAAAAAAGCCATTAATCACAGTATTAAAAGTAGAGCATTAATTACTGACATAAAATCAGTAGGCCTTTCGCTATTCCAAACCTTCCTGCCAACACATCAATCAATGCTCTATATATTCTTCTCTATTTATTCAGCCTGTGTGTTTTTCTGAAGATTCTTAAGTTACCCAGAATAACTGTACTTAGGTGTGCCCCACTGACAATGAAACCTGGGTCTGGTTGAAATCAACAAAAACAACAAGAAAACTTCAGTTCAATGCAAAATACTTATCATTCCATTGTATTCATATATTAAATGTTGTGTGGTGGGCACTTATGATTCTGGTCAATTGATAAAAACTCAGTCAGATTACCGATGGACATCACAACTGGCATCTCTGGAGATCTGCAGTTTCATTCGCCGCCAGATTTTTTACGGCGCAAGGGAGAGAGAGTGTGCAATTTAGGCAACAAACATCAGATGGTCTGCTTTTTTCCACCTGAGGTGCAGTCGCATGAAAGTCACCGAAAGTGCACATTCTGACTGCCAAATAAAAGCCCACCAGACGGACAAAGTGGGGAGCGTGTTAAACCCCAGATCAGTCACCAGGCGGGACTCTTTATTTACCGGAAGAAACTCGGAGCAAAAGAAAAATGGGCTCCGGATCACCGGTCACATGACGGAGATTTGTGCTACAAATGACCAATAATAAAAGGAGGTGTGAAAAATAAATGCTGAATATGCGGGTGGTGCGGGGGGGGGGGACAGCACACTGAAATCACACCTCCAAGGTTTGCATGTTACCCCCATGTTCACAAGTGCTGAGGCCGTGGGTGTAAATTGTAGATGGGATGGGGGGGTTGTAAGTTGTACCCCCCCCCCCCCCATCCCCCCGATTATGAAAACCAGCTAATTCAACCCTCTAGACCACCGTAAATGGGTGGAGATCTCAACCCCCTACCCGATGCTCACCCGAAAGTTATACATTTGGTTGTGGCCACGGGGTCCCAATACATGCGGTTCAGGTGGAGCAATGTCTCTGAAATGTCAGTAATGGGCTGGCATCCCGGGAAGGGAACCCCTGGGCTTCCTGGGACTGACTCCGGACTCACTGTGACTTTGTGCCATCCATTCATCACTCCATCCATTTTCTATACCTTCTTGTCCTATTCGGCTCTGTGTGGGTCCGCAGTTTATTCCAGAAGTTATGGGTGCAGGGAACAACCCAGGATGGGGCCATCGCAGGGCACAGGACTCTGTACTAGATAAGTGGCTATGGATGATGGATGGATGAAATTTTAAAATTTGAATTACAAATTCCAATTGCCTGGGGAGGCGGCGTAGCTTAGTAGGCTAGGACACTGTGTCTGTGACCGGTAGGTCACTGGCTCAAATCCCAGGCCTCTACCCCCGATTGCTCCAGGGCCTGTCAGATCCTGCTTTCCGAAAAATATATGATGCCTTGGATAAGAGCAGCTGCTAAATGAGTAAGAATGTAACTATGCAATGTTAGCGATGCATAATTCCGTGCCGACACTCCTGGGGCCCGTGACTGTGCCTACATGCAGGGATATGTCATTTCCCGCCATGTCAGATGGCTACATTCTCTGGTGGGTCAGTACGGGACAGGGGCTTGCAGACATGCTCGGTTTGGGGAGTTTAACTGAAGAGCAACTCGCCTCCTGACACGCTACAGAGGGGAAGAGGGGCAGTGAGCAGGGTGACGAGTGTCACCTGCGAGACGGTCAGAGGCGCCAGGTGTCGAGCCTGAACCGGGCCCCGGAGGCCGACCTGCACCCTCTCTCTGTCATTACTGTTTGCGGGTCTGAGCAGATGTCAGATGACCCTTGGGCAGATGTAAAAGCGCTCCCATCGTCCACGAATAACGGCCGCTAGTATCCCTGCATTGTGACAGACACGCTTTGCCGGTGGGTGTACTGTGAGGTGGGTGAAGTGTAGTCCAAACGGGAGTGGTTAGGGACACTGTTGACACTGACAAAAAAAAATACACTCCCTAGAATTGTGCCTAGATGAAATGTTGATGTGTCAGTAAAATATCTCAGGCGTTAGCAAAGCAAAAAAAGAAACATATACTGACAAATTTCATTTATTTGAGGCAGGTTTATTTACCCAAGCAATATAATAAACGCATTTTAAAAGGGACATAGAGGTGTGTGTAAATAACCCTGGTGAAGGGAAGAGCTCTCTAAGGAGCAAAAGGAATCCCCAAATGATAAAGTTTACCTCTGAATACTGGGTGTGCATCCATCGCTGTCCCTCCTCAATCTGCTTCAACCTGCTGTCTGTCTGGAAGAAGAAAAAGAAGAAAAGGGAGAAAGAGGGAGGAATGGGGGTGAAGGAGGAACATGAGAGGGGATCAGCTCGCAGGAAGTGCACGCACAGACACTTTGCCGCTGACCTCTGCGCCTGGCGGCTCATCTGCATGCCTGTCGCCGAGGACCTGGGCAGCGCGCCAACCCTCACGCAGGGGTCTGCCTTTGATCAGGGGCCAGCTATTCATCACTTTAAAAAGGGGGGGGGGGATCAACCTCTGCTGCCAATTATTGCAAAAACATCAAGGCCTGTGTGGAAAGAGAAAGAGAGAAATAGAGGGAGGGAGGAAGAGAGAGAGGGAGGGAGGGAGAGATCGGGAGTAGGAGGGAGAGACGGGCAGAGGGAGAGAAAGACGGGGAGAAGGAGGGAGAGATGGGGAGAGGGAGACTGGGAGAAGGAGGGAGAGATGGGGAGAGGGAGACTGGGAGAAGGAGGGAGGGATGGGAAGAGGGAGACTGGGAGTAGGAGGGATAGACAGGGAGAAGGAGGGAGAGGGAGGGAAAGACAGGGAGAGGGAGAAAGAGTGTGGGAAAGAAAGTGAGAGGGAGAGAGAGACAGAAAGAGGGAGGAAGAGTGTGGGAGAGAGAGATGGAGGGAAGGAGGAAGAGACAGGGAGAGCGAGATGGAGGGAGAGACAGAAGGAGGGACAGAGGGAGAACCAGAGAGAGGGAGCGAGTGACATGGACAGAGATAGGAGAAGTTAATCGGGCTGTAAAGACATGTAGCTGGCAGAGAAAGCCGGTTACCTGTGGGTATGCATGTCCCTCCTCGCCGAAGGCAGACATAATGCATCAGTGTCACTTTGGCCAGTATCAGAGCCTCACTTTCAGGAGCGTGCGGTGTGCAGGACGTCAGCTATAAAAATATGACAAAAGATCAGATAAAGGCGATTTTCACGCTGCGAGAAAACACACGCTCATTAGCGAAAGAAAAAGAAAGAGCGAAAGATAGAAAGAGCGGAAGACAGAAGGCCAAATTAGCGCCACATGGCTGACTGCTTACATGTGTTTCCAAGCCTTTAGCTGGCCTAAGAATCCAGAGCAAAATGCCCACCCCGATTTCGAATATGTTCTAAACTGCATAATACGCTTACGACAAGCAGGGAAACGGATTATGCTGTTTTCACTAAACAGAGCCATTTTCCCCTTAGAACCACACAAAAATCTTAAAAATACAGTCCCGGTTACTCAAAAAACTATAAATGTCATTTTAAATTAACCACCAATATATTATTTTTTAAATGGTCTTATTTCAGCTCCAGGATGCTAATTTTAGAGTTAATTAACAAAAAAACGTGTTTATTTTCAGGTGGTTATCTTAAAATCGCAGAAGCACTTTATGAATAAAGTTTTGAGTGCTTTTTAAAGATAATGGGAAAAGTGAAATCAAACATATTTCTTAAGAAGTAAACAAGGCAAGGAGGGAAAACTATGACTAATGCATTTCACAACAAATAGATCTTTATGATGTATATATGTATGTTTACAAAAATCAGCTGACAGGTGTAAACTCACAGCAAGGAGATTTTCTCAAATTGCAATGTTGGAAACTTTTATTGTCAGTCAGGTTCAGGTTACATTTATTCATAATTCATCCTAAAATCTACGTTAGAGACTGAAAGAAATAAGTAAATAGTAAAACGATATGTACGAGCTACAAAAAAACACGAAAAACTGGAGCCGGCTTTAGTGGAGAACCTTGCATGATCTTCTGATAGCAAAGCTTGGTCTGACCCCCATTATAGTCTGGTGGTGTGAAAAGCTTCAAATGAGTGCCGTGTGATTTCATGGGACTAAGCTAAGTTTAAACATAGATTCACTTAAAGGCATTAAAGGTTCCCTCTGGTAGAAGCGTAAACATCTCCTTTTCCAAACAACAGTTGGGGTTTTTTCAGGTGGACAATGAATAAATAAACAAAGAGGCTGGAGAGAAGGCATAAATAATTGCCCGTTACATCATCAGGGATTTACAGATAGGTACCTGTATGCAGGATGACAGGCACGCAACTAGACAGACCCCCTGGGTCCTAACAGCCTGAGCCCTTGAAACGTATCAGTGCTTCCTGTTTTGCAGTCTCCTGTCCTGAAGCCAAAGAAACCAAAGGTGGAATAATGGAGACATTGATCACCTAGGATGAGGCTCTATCTCTTTGAATATCCCTCGGAATGTCTTTTGGTTGTTGTTTGTCTGTCTCGAGAGGCCCATTCAGCCGGGGATTGAGACGGCAAACCAAAACAAAATGCCCCCTCCGGCCTTTTAAACACTTGCCTTTCCTTCTTTCCAATCACTGCTATTGTTGCTATAGAGATTCCTGTTTCATTAGCTTCTCTAGTGGGGTGGGGCAGTGGTGGTGGGGTCAATCAATTACGGTGTGGCATGATCAAAAAGAACCCATTTAAAAAGCCAATTTTGCTCTAGAAAGATCTGGCTGCCATATCTGGAGATGGTGTGTGTGTGTGTGTGTGTGTGCGGGGGGTGTCAGAAATACGAGGGCCAGAGCAGAGTTCACTCCCTGGCGTTCTCTCGATCGCGCAGAAATATTCGGCGCCGTGTTCAGACAGGACAACGCGGAGGCGCGGAAATGTGATCCAGCGCCGTTCTGCGAGCTGAATTCCATTAACGTGCGGTTTGCAGCCGGGTACCTGTGCCCCACCAAAGGCATTTAATGCTAACGGTGCTCCGAGGCACTATCAGAGCCTACCATCGCTAATCCTTCTGGAATTGAGCTCAAAGGCTTTGAAGTTCAGGGGGAAGAACACCGTTAGAGCCGCTATTTGCAGGCAAGACGGCGCAGCGCTCGCGAGAAACTTAATTAAGAATCTTTAACTGGAACCCAGCCAGACGCCGAGCTGTCACGTGCTGGGAAAGGGAAGACAATGGGAAAATTACACTGAGCATGCCCGTGCCAAGAAAGCAGGGAAGCAGAGACAGCCAGCATGGTAATTAAGGTATTTAAAGTGCGTGTCAGTTTATCAAAATGCGAGGAGACGCGGCGCCGGCCCATAATGCTCTGAAGGTATGCCGTGACAGACATTTCGGATCTCAGGTGCGGCGAATGAAAGGCGTTTCTTCTCGTTATTTAAGAATCAAAGTGGGCGACATTCTCGGATTTTCGAGGAAACGTGTTCGGAACTCTCTTCGGCGGGCTTGAAGTGGCACAGCGTCTTCCGCTGACGACGATTTGTCGGCTCAGATCTCCAGCCCCCGGCCCTCCTCCAAGCTGCCACCGAGTCCCCGCGTAACGTAATTAGGGAGGATCGTACTCACGCCGTGGCCCCCCCGGTTAAAATCCAGCAACGTGTGACGTAGGGGGTCCGAACCGCTATTGCTAACGTGCTCCGTCTGAGCGGGGGGTCTGGACAAACCACTAATGTATGAATGCCAGCAGCGTTGGGCAATTACACGGCTCGTTTTACAATCCAGGAATCAGAGAGCGTATATACAGATACCTGATGAACAAAAGACTGAGGGCACTTTTTATTGACTGTGGCTAGCATGCCTCCATTTTACGTGGTGCTTTGGAGTTTCTGCCCCAAGTGCAGCTGGTCTCGACGCCCTTCGGCGGCTCCCGTTTCTTCTCCCCACTGTGGTTGACACCCAACACAAAGGGCTGTTGCGCCTTCCTCATGCTTTGGTTACCCTGCAGCTAAAGCTTCAGAGTCAGGCTTCTCACAAGGTCTCGAGTTCTGCTTGGAGGATCAAGTGGCAGCTCTTCTGCCTGAGACCCGGCAAGCTCTCCTAGCTGTGCAGTGACAGACAGACCCAAACCTCAGCTGTGTTCGCACACCTACTTAAATCATGGGCCCAGGTTCTGGCCATGACTGTAATATATTTAGGGGTGGATTTGTGGAAGGGCACACAGGGGAGTGAGACTTCTTCAACAGGTATTTTACTAGCCAATGAAGGATAAGCTGAGCCACATGGAACACTACATGATGAAAAGGGCCAATCAAATATCACTAATTCAGTGATGAATTTCCGCAACTAGTTTGTTGTCCAAGTTGAGGAAGATTTTTTGGGACAAGTGGTTAATTTTAATATATTACTTTTGAGCTCACTCTTACTTTTTTTAAGGAACTGTCTTTTTTTTTGAGATGCCCAGATAAGGCCAAGAAAAACGAACATGGCCTCTGAGTTCCTTAGGCCGTGATACATGGGGTCTCCCTGTCGTTTACAGGTTAATAAATCATACGCGCTTCTTATACATATCTTAAAGAAATAAGACAACTTGTGCAACGGCTGGATGCATCAACAAAGCCGAGACAGTTCAGATCAGATGTTCCGAATGTGTGCTCCCCTCTCCCCCGGCCACTAGGAGGTGATTGTGAAACGTCTTTGATCTTTTTACCAATTTTTTTTTTTTCGTACGTAATCCATGACAAAAAATAATGTGATTTAGTGTATCTCTAAATGGCAAGAAACCAGCTGACAGAAATTAATAAGCTAGCATGAGGAAACAGAAAGAAACTAGAGGAGTAAAAAAAAGCTGGCAGCAGGATAGATGGCTTGTTGGGGTCCTGTATCCAGTGACACATTGGGAAGTCTCATAAAGGGGGCCTAAAAGCTCATCATGGAGTCTATGGCCTTTTGCCGGGACAACCTTCCCTCAACCTTCAGCTTTCTTAACAAAAGAAAATAAATACAAGTTATTTCTGCATGTTGCACTCTATTAGCTGTGGCCCAAACTGAATTTAAGCCATGCAAGCGTACCTTTCTGCCTTATTTACTGTGAGCTTGATGCGCACGCTCGTCTGTAGTGACAGGGCCCATGCACACATCTCCCTGACAGCTGTAACAACCTTTACTTTCACTGTATTCAAACCTGTCAGTTAGTCTTTTACTTTTAATTTGATTTTTTTTTTTTTTTGTGTGTGCGTTTTGCTTCAGAGCACCAGGATTATATTTAGATACACACAGATAAACAGAGCATACGCTGGGAGTACAATCCTGAAAACTAAAAAATAGAAATTTGAGAATGATTTGTAAGAAGAAGGATTATACAGGTAGAGGCTGAAAGGAACCAGCCGCTTCTGGGTTTGGGGATTACTGAAGCCGTAATGCGCGAGATGGCCTGCAAAGAAGGCCTCAAAGGTGCGAAGGGTGATTTCATTTTTAAAAGGGTGGTGTTGCCAGGGATTCCAGCTAGTGGTCTTGTGTCAGATCCAAGTGTGAGGACCCGAGATACCCAGCTGGTCCCAGCTCTTATAGTTGGGTCGCCCAAGCAGCCATAACCCGCGCCCCCCCGCCCGATACTCCTGACCCCAACAACCCGTCTTGGCTCTGTGTACAAGGCAGGAAAACAGATAGCAGGCAGCGAAGAGGAAGCAGGCAGCCGGCTGGAGGTGGAAGGCCCCCGCTTCGGCCGGCTCCTCCGCTGCCTGCTTTAATATAAATACTGGAGAAAGCCTGCCAGATATGGCTGTTTCCGAAGCTGTTTTTCAGCGGTCCAAGGTTGCTTCCGCAGAGCATTGTTCCAGCGCCTTCTGATGTGCTTGCGGGTCATGCCTGTCAAGTGCTCCATGTCCCCCCTCCCCCCCCAATTCCACCCCCCCACCATGAAGCGGTACTGCAGATGGTTCCAAACAACACCCCGGGTCCAGCCAGCTTACATCTGCTCTCACTTAGCCAAGCTCCCTCTGGCCCCCCCGCGCCCCCCCGCCCCGCCCCCCCCCGCGCGGTGTTCTCCTCTCGCTTTATGCTTCGTTCATCTCCCCTCTTCTTCGTGTT
>JAODKM010000088.1:8964376-8989474 GCA_026780845.1 Petrocephalus sullivani
CCCCCCCCCCCCCCCCTTTGTCACCCTTGTTGTTGTTTCCATTCCTTTGAAACTTAAAATATCTTTGCCGATTGTGTACTGTACACCTAGTTGCCATGGTGATTTCAACGCCTGGACAGAGGCGAATCTGCCATTGCTATCAGCCACGCGCAGAGACCAAATATTCAAAGGGCACGGCTGACATTGCCAGGCCCTCAATGCTCCTCTCCTATGCCTTTTGTTTCCATTTACAAGCACAATAAAATTAATAGACGTGAGGAGGACTGTCGGGGAGAGAGTGAGGATGAAGGTCACATGGTCTACAGAGTCAAGCGTTTTAGAAGAAAAAAAAAAATTGCTATCTTGACTGATCATAAAGCCTGGGCTTTGCTGAATATCCCAGCTAGACCTTGGAGGGTGTGTGTCTGCGTGTTTGTGTGTGATCGGTAGGGGGGGGCGGGGGTGTTCTTTTCATTCTGGGGTGGTCCCTCAAGACCCCCCGGCTCAAAGACAGCCCAAGGGCCATGAGGGAGGGCCAGAATGGACAGTGCTCAAAGGAGAGCCCGTATCTCAATGTCTCCAGCAGGGCTGTCATAGGGCTGTCATAGAGACAACATGAGGCATTACTCGAGAGCCAGGCCCATCTAATCAAACTTAATAACCTGCTGCTTATAAATGATATCCTGAATGTGCCACCCACACGATGTTCATCTGCATGTTTGCTGGTTATCCAGTCAAACATTTAAAGCACATATTAATGTTGATCAAAACAGCTTCATTTTGAGTCCAATTACAGTACCACTCCATGTGCATGCACGTCGAGAAGTAGGCTGAATATGGCATCTAGCAGTCTGGTTTAAAGCATTTCCGTCAATGTCCCTTCCAGTGTAAAAGGACTTATTACTGAACTGGTTTGCTGTAAACAAACCCGAGTTAAAACTCAAGCAAAACCATTTAGGACGGAGTAAATGATCACAGTCAAAGTTGCCAAATTACGGCTCGCGGATCCTCACTGGAAATATTAATTGGTTTGCTGCAGACTGATTTTGTAGACGACCCACGAGAAACACTTTGAGTGAGCTTTAAAGAAATACAAAGTGGCAAGCCTGGAATGCTGTACGGATCAAAGCCGATATATTTGTGTTTGTGTGCTGGCACGCATGCACAAAAACAAATTTTTTTTGCCTTGCTTGAAATGTTGGGATTTAAAAAAAAAACATAACTGTGACCAGTCTTAGCATAATAATCACCCAGAAATACTTAGGCACTTTTGTAGAGGAATGCTATTGTAGGACCTTTACTGGAACGGCATGCAGAAATGGGCTAAGCTCTCCGAGAGTTGGCTTGAACTTAGTGAAGGCAGGTTACATCCTCTGTATCACTATGTTTTTTTTCTTGTTTAGTTTTGTTTAACCATGTTGGCTGATTTCCCTGCGGTGTCTCTGCGCCTACCTCTCGGCACCTTTTCCTGGGTGCCACCACCACATTACATCCTGCGATGTAGGTCACGGAACTGGGTCAAGCAGAGGTCTGCCGATCTGTCTATTGTGGGCACGACTTCAAATGCACTTTGAACGTTGCAGCTATCATTTCTCAGGCAGACTGAAAATGCAGAATGGAGCAGTCAATAAAGACGGAAGACACACACACACACACACACATACACACACAGTTTACTTATTAGATCAAAGAGGAGCACACCCAAAACTAGGTTAAACACTCCGGGCACACACTGCATTTGAGTTCATGAGAAGTTTGATCTTGCTCAACGTTAGACACACATGCAACATTACATACACGCATACAGTATGCGCAGAATGTCAGTATTAGCAAGCAGGCCAAGGTCATTAAGGTCCAGGTGGTTATGGAAGGGGATGCAGAGAGCACAGTAGGAGGGGGGGGAACCCACCAGACACGTACGGGGTGAAGAAAAGGCAGGTGTGACCTGCTCCATCTTCGAGCATTGCTTTTTCCACAGCTGGCCAGGCCTGTACACCCACTTATGCCATCTCCCAAGGCTGCCTCTTCAAGATGTAGCTAATAAAGAGCGATCTTTGCGGCCCTTCCTGCCTGGTGATAGCTCAAGAGGATACGCTCCTAGTGGAAGGTTCTGGTACGTTCTGCTTTTCAAGCCCCTCTACAAGCTGAAGCCAGTCGCGGCTCTTCTAAAGCATTCCGCCAGACTTCTTCCTGCAGCACTTTTTTTTTTTTGTCAAAGAGCCGTGCGCGTTGGCATCTATTATACTGCTGTTATGCTAAATTGTTTTGGTTGCCTAATAATATTTACAAAAAAGTTGCAAAATTCTCTAGGCCGGCTGCCGGCTAATGAATCTGACCTCTGCCTGGGGGAATTCTGGGTAGTCCTTGAGTAAGGTGATTTTTCTGGAAGACGTGAGCTTTACTGAGTGATTCAGCTGCTGCTGATAAAAGAGAGGGAGGGAGGGAGAGAGAGAGTGAGAAGGAGGGTGGGGGGGTGCACTTGTGTGCATATGTGTCTGCACGAGTATGCGTCTGCACGAGTATGTGTCTGCACATGCGCAAATCTACCTCCAAGTCACACCTTTCATAAGCGCACTTCGGGGTGGTCGTACGCGCTGATAAGCTCGGCCCCTTCAAGGAAGTCCCAGCTCCCCCTTGGAGTGTAATTACTTCTTGGGGAAAAAGAAAAAAAGGGGCAAAATAAATAAATACAGGGACGTGCAAGAGCTCTGTAATTGGTGTTCTAGAAGTAAGACTGGTTTATCTGGTGGCACAGTGCTCTCCAGCCTTTCCAGTGGCTGAAGGCAATGCACCCTTCACATGGGGTGATAATCTTCGTTAACAGCCACCCAGCAAAATAAATACTCCTTTTTTGCTGTCCCTTTATTCAAACATGCATTGCCTCCCACCCCACCGCCCTTTTTAAAAATGGCTCGACGCTGGGTCAGTCTGCGATATGATCTGATCTTCTCTGATAGTCCATTTCTTGGCATTATGCTGAACAATCCCTTCAAACGAGCTTGTTTAATGAAAATACATTCCTGGGTTTCATGGGTTTAATGGATTTTCTTCTCTCCTTTTTTTCAGGATTTGTGGGAAGTGCTGAGGAACCTGGCAGCCCATTTTAAGATCTGCTGACTCCAGAGGAGCGGGCATTTCTGTCAGTGTTGAGGGAATAAGACATTTCAGGTTATACAACATGCCAGAGTCACTTATGAAAAAATATATAAAACCCCTGGAATGTCTCCAAAACCGACCAGTTTATCAGAATTCTGAAATTTAGCTTATTCCCATGTAAGCCTACAGGTGTGAATACAAGATCGTGATGGGCAATGACTATGTTCCGGGATCTTTCAGGCAGACTGGCTGCCTTAGGCCTCACGTCAGTGATGTTTACTCGCTAGAATGCCTCTTTGTTGCCCCATCATTTGTTTTTCAATGGACACCATTACATGTCTTGCTGGCACATTAGCAGGGCGAGCGTAAGTAGGAATGCGGAGTCACGACCTACAGCCGAAAATGTGCCCTTTCGCTTCTGAAGTGGTCCCAGGACACACACAGGGCATGTGGCAGGGGCTTACACATGCACACACACATCGATCCACAGAAACCACATGTCTTTGGGAGGGAATTGGGAACCTATACGAGATCCACACAAACACTGAAAAACATGCTAATTGTGAACATGTAGCCAGTACAGGAAATTAAGTCACAACTGTGGACTTGTGTGGTCAAAATGCTACCTATGGGCTCATCACACCACCATGAAAGTACATGAGATTCTTTTTACCACTTATCTTAAGATTAAGATGGACTTTACTGGTCAAATGAGGGAAATTCTGGAATAAAATCTGCCACTGAGGCTGCTGAAGCCAACCCATCAGTCAAAGGCTGCCGAGTCTCTTTCAGGCTTCTAATAATCACTCACCTTGGCAATATCTCCCCTCTGCATAATATTGCAATTTACCTGAACTACATATAAACTTATAAACTATAGCTCTGTGTGGTTTACCAGAGAAACATAACATTAACTTCCCAAATTGAGGTGACTTTATACCCAAATTATCAAACACAGCCACTGAGATTTAGACACTGCCCATTTCACCTGCTGAGAGAATATTTACTTTTGGCCAAAATGGCGACAACTGCCCGTTAATGCTGCCTAATCCCCACTCAGTTCTGTTTCATAACACCCAAATCTTCCCCACCTTCCCAGAAAATTGTTTTCGCTAAGCACTGTCCATTAAAAAGTAAAAAAAAAAAAAAACGCTACATGAAAAGACGAGCAACTGCATTATTTCAGCATTATCTGAGAATTCCTTTGAGTACAGTACTCGCATTTGCTACGAAAAAGCAGGCGGGATTTATAGGCACCCGAATACCACAATAATGGGCAGCAGATGTCTTCTGGGGTCCTGCCACCAGTGACACATGTGTTTAAGAGAAGAGAGGATGGCTTTGATGGGTCTAATCAAAAATGCCTTCAGCACCATCCTCTTCCAGTGTCTGCCGGGTCTGCTCAGAATTACCGGGCCAGTTCTAGCTCTGGTTTCTGTTACTGGGATGAAGTGATTTGTAAATAAAATACAACAGACGAAGGAACCTCAGGAATTCAGACAAGTACAAAGAAATTCACAAATCAGTCATTTGGTTTTAACAAAAAAAAAAAAAAAAAAAACATCAAATGCAGGACTGTGGATTGGTACAGACAAACACAGCCCAGAGAGGAATGGCAAGTTCTAGTAGCTTGAGGAGATCCGTGTAAGGTATGTATCTCAGCTGTCTCTGTTCTAAATAACAATTATCTGTTACCCATTTGGCAAAACTGAGGGGCATTTCTAAAGGAATTTATTTTTATTTTTTCATTTTAGAGTGACAGCAGTCAATGTAAACATGTTTTCCGCACTGCTGTCTTCGTGAGGACAGAATGGGCCAGCCCCATGGCTGCTCGTACCAGGGGGAGCCATCTGCCCCGTTCACACCATGGCGACATCTGAGAATAATTGCTGGGTGAAGGCCGACCTCTGAGGCAGGCTGCAAGAAGGCGAGCCCTTTCTCTCGAGAGACCACCGCAAAATGCCGCCTGACCAAACAAGACGAAGGAGGATGCAGATGCACGAGTCTTAAGGCAAGGTTGTTTGGGGTAAAGGGGAATTCAAACAGAGTTCAAAATCAAGACGCACTCGAGGCTGCTTAAGCTGTCAGACGTCCATGAAAGTACTTTCTAATGTAATGTACATAGGATGCCGTTTATCCATAATACCCATCACTGACAAGTGATAATGATGGGGAACCATGTAAACAGAAATGGCCGCCTGGTTAAGTTCCTTTTCCTTTAAAGGGGATTTCTGTACTTCCTCCCATAAGACACTGTTTCTCTTAATGGTCTCACTCGTTCTGTCACTTTCTCTCTAGATGCCCCCCGATGCTTTCATCATTTCAAAGAAAATGTGGAAAGCCTCCAAGTTAGGCTTAAGCAAATGACTTCTGTAGCAAATCAGCCACAAATTAGGCTCCCGCCGAAAGACGCTCCGAAGAGCACACTGCTGTTACGGAGCCATTTCTACCCACAAACGAATTCCCCGATGAACATTTCGAGCTGAAGTCAAGCTTACAAACCACAGTTTACTATTTTCGGGATATTATACCACATTAAATCAATACATTTTAAGTGAAAAAAAGACAGAAAAAAACCCTTTCCTAATACTTAGTTTTCTTTGACTTTTTGGATGGTGAATGTCTTAATATTTTTGTCACATTTGGGAAAACTTCACTTGAGATCATTATAAACTGTCAAAATGTCGTCCAGTACTTTTAGGTTATAAATGTTTAAAAAGTTTTGACAATGGAAAAAAAAAACAAAACAATAATTCCTGACTCAACGACAGCATTGAAAGCACCGTGGGAAAATGAAGTGTGACAGAATGCAGACATGCTTTATCTTATCATTGCTATCACCTCTAACCTTCTTTGTGACCAGCTCTTTCTCAGAGGAAGACATCCAGTCCGGGACCAGCCAGAATTAGTGATTTTGGGGGGACTTTCAACTTTTATCCAGCTCCATCTGACGCCACAGCTCTCGTCCTGTCCTGGCTTCCTCTGAGGGGGAAAATCTTGTCTCCAGCAACTTCCTGCGTGGAACATGCCCCCGAGCCTGAACTGGGGTGAAGATAAACCCAGACAGGTAGATCATGGTGACAGGTGTGAAACAGCGGAATCAGCTCTTGCATGCTAGTTGCGGTCGTGCGTTAAGCCTTGTCAGAGCACTGAAGAGTAGAGGACATCTATGCATGAATGACACAGGCAGCCGAGTCAGAAGAGGATGAACCTGTGAGACATTAACGACCAGGTGTGGGATAAACAAAGAAGCCCCTTTGTCTGTCTGTGTACACACTGCACAGTCACCGTGACCCGTCCGGGTCTGAAAACCACAGGCTGTTAAGTTGACCTGGTCAGGGGAATCCCAAACGAAATCTCAAAAACAGCGAAACCAGTGCTGCCCAACTTGTCTAAACTGGAAAGCACAACACACCGGGGTAACTAAAAGGGTTACTGAGTCAGGCCTTGACTATAGGGGAAAAATAAGCAAAAACATGCTGTTTTAATGTATCGTTTCTGAGCAAACAACCAAGCATCTGTCAGTAGTTGTTCATTGGAAAAAATACTGTCTGTTACAATGCAGATTGAGTGAAAATGGAAACGAAAGGAGGGCCGTGATAACCATTATTAGGCTGCGCATTTGGCGAAGACCCCCATTAGAAAGTCAATTAGTTGTTATGCATTCATGTCTGCTACAGTGACTCTGACGGGGTGACCTCGCGCTTGACCCTGTAGGCTTTGAACTTCCCTGCACCGACTTTGCCAGAATTAGGCCTTTGATTTTATATCCAGCTGCATAAGTAAACCACACTACATTTTAGGAATGTAAATAATAGAAAAGGCCTTTGTGAACAGTACATTGGATGCTTCAGCATACCACATAATTATTTAGAGAGCATATGTAAATACCTCTTGTGAGTATGGAGGAATGTATGCGATTTCCTCTTCGAAGCCAAACCAGTCATTTGGTGTAGAGATAGGAAATAGTACAAAGTGCATAACAATAGAAATACTTCTCGAAGTACTTTCGAAATAGCACTGAACCCGGCCCTGAACCGAGGGATTTACGCAAAAAACTTTTCAAAGATTTCAGTCACTGATCAAGTGAAGTTTTACTATCCTTGGAAGGCGGCCTGGCCCCAGTGCAAGCAGCGCTCAGAGACGCATGGCATCAGCTCCAGCGCATACCTGCTGGGGATTCAGCCGCGGATTTGGGCCCAGCACAGGCAGCGCTCAGAGGCCTACAGCATCAGTTCCAGTACATGCCTGCTGGGGATTCAGCCGCAGATTTGGGCCCAGCACAGGCAGCGCTCAGAGACCTACAGCATCAGTTCCAGTACATGATTGCTTGGGGTTCAGCTACGGATTCGGGGCCAGCGCAGGCAGCATAGCACATAGGCAGCATAGCACATATACAGCACAGTGCATAGGCAGCACAGCGCATAGGCAGCATAGTGCATAGGCAGCATAGCAAATATACAGCACAGCACATAGATTTGTAAGATCATTCAAAACAAAACATAATGGCAACAGCAACCACAACAGTAGATCTAAAAACTGCATTAATAAATAATTAGTGTGATTCAATGCAAGAGGTGAAGGTTTTAATCAAAATGCATTTTTAAGAACAATCCCACCAAGACTAGATTGTGAAGGAACATCTATAGTATTTGCCAAATAATTAAGAATTTATGCATAGCAAAATAGCAAACTAAACCAGCAACAAAACAAAAACAAGTTTTTCTGGAGGACATCTGTGATATCGGCAGCCAGAGCATTCATTCTATTTAGCCTTTGAGCAGTAGATTACTGAAATTACAATTACCCCAACATCTTCAATGTTGAAACAATGCTTAGATTCATGTCTCATATCTGTTCCTATTATCCTTTGTCAGGATAGGTGCAGAATTTCCTAACATTTTCTGAGATTTTCACATCTATGGGACATCACCTCCAACCCATAATATGCAACCGGTCTCCGCCAGTATATCTGCTGCTGATTTTCAAGGTTACTGGAGAAGTTTACCTTATGTTTGCTCCTGACCAGTATTTTTCCTGTGCTCTTCATTATATTTACAGACTGGACCAACTAAAAAAAAAAAAAACATAAAAAAGCTTGCTGGAATGCGCACCATGGAACGATCATATGAATCATGTGATTTGAAACAGACATGAGATGCAGTTGCCTGGACATAATGTACCAGTGCCATTCTCACACAAGGCCCCGTTCCCACTAAAACGAAAGCCAGCCACAAGCTTCAGGATCTGCGTGGCTCACCTTGAACGCGGCACCGTTTCCTGTAAACCCCGCGCCATCTGTGAATGAACATTTTTAGCATCCCTGTGAAGCTGGGTTCAAGTTACATTCCAGCAGTGAACTACACCCTGCTTGCCAGTCCCATAAACTGTTTACACTTCAGTTCCCCACCTGGAGAGGAGCCAAAGAAAATCCCAGGGCTGCAGATAAAGATTGTGGATTTCATGAGTATTCTGATTTGATTCTGCGGTGTAAAGTTTTCTTCTCTTTAGAACGCCATATAAAGGAGGGGTCTCCTCTGCGGCTAGCACGACGTCGCCTGCCCTGTCCGTTTATTTGATCTCTCTTTCACCACCACGACAACTTTTATGTTTTTTATCATGACAAAGTAACGGACAATAGTGGCCTAAAGCTGTAGCCCCCTACTATCATAGGCACTGATTAGAAACCAATGAGCTCCTTTCCTTATCTGGGGTCAGTCAGCGAGTGCTGCGGGTCTGCCTGCTTCCTGTCGAGAAATGCACCCATTCCTGTGAAAGGTTTGCCACCAAATGACCAGTATTTATTTATTCTTAATATCCTTAATATTAATTATAAAAAACTCTATAGATTAATTCTAAAAGCACTTGTCCAGGGGTGAGCCATGATGGACCTATGAATATATAATTGAGTTCAATTTTATTCATACAGTGCTTATATGAAAGGGTAGCATCACAAAGCATTTTGCATGTGCGCACACACACACAAATGCATTTATGCACACACACACACACATATATATATAGTATCTATATAGTACAATATATATAATATGTATGTATATATATAATATATATGCAATAAATAAAATGAGAGAAATGTGTCCCCCGAAACATATGCCTGTCTGAGACTTTAATTGCTTCTACACCTAATGGCGAGGAGCAGCATTTTTCTTGCAGGCTGTGGAGTAAAACCCACAGCTTCAAACCAGAATGTCCTGCAGTGACATGTATATTGAATACAAATCAGAGACTGGGCCTTTATATCTGTGGTGCAGTTCTCATTTCCAATTCGAGAACTGTAGCGCAATCAGAGGTCCCTGGTGGATAAAAGGAAAGCAGTTCACTGAATATTAGCTAATGCCACATTTGCAAGTCTTCGAGAGTGTGTGTGTGTATATGGGGGGGGGGACTTGTGCTGTTTGGGAAAAAAGAGATAATTTCTTGTGAAACCTCTATATGAATCACTTTGTACTGCTGGACCGATGGAAGTGATGCCTGAGCAGGGATTAAACTCTTTTCATCATGAAACCCCATCTGGTACCAAGACCATGTCTGTCAAAGCTTTCGCCTTTAATGTCCCGGCTTGGACTCTGCATCAATTTATTCCTATTGCAGCTGGGCAAAATAGTGAGGCAGACACACAAATGGCCGCAGACACGCACACACAGAAACACAGGGGCTCACACCCACGCACGAAAGGGCAGTGCCGAATCAAAATGTGAATGTTTTCAGCTTGA
This sequence comes from Petrocephalus sullivani, assembly GCA_026780845.1. NCBI lineage: Eukaryota > Metazoa > Chordata > Actinopteri > Osteoglossiformes > Mormyridae > Petrocephalus > Petrocephalus sullivani. Next base: position 8,974,189 of record JAODKM010000088.1, read on the forward strand.
AAGAGACAGCTATAATTAAAAACAATGGGCAAAAAGAATGATAAATGAATGGTGATCTTTGGTGGCCCCCGCCCCTCGACTAAGCTGTCTTACATTTAACAGATGTTGGGACTCTCTAGCATGTTCTAACAGGGCTGGGGGACATTCTCCTGAATGGGACTTATAGGAAAGTGGGCAGAGTGTCCTGGAGACCTTTCTAACGAAATGTTTGTTTACCGTTCAGCTGCTCTGAAGAAAATCATAGCACAAAGACTCCGGTAAGCCCTGCTCTGGCCAGGAGGTAACAAACCAGAATGAGTGACTGAGGTCATCCGTACTACGGAGTGCCTCACTATAACACATTCATACATGCCATTTGAGTGGGGAGTTCACAGCCCAGTCCCCTGTGCAATTATACCACATGTAATAGCATTTTATTTTAGAATGAACAGACTAGTTTTGAGTGGCAGGCTTTGCCGGCCATCCTGAGCATTAAACGGGCCCATCACCAGCCTACTTCAGCATCTGATCACTGGGGGCAGATGAATACGCCAACATGGAGTAAGAATACAGATGACAGAAGCAGTGAGAGGCTGAGGAGCCATGCGGGTATCCTAAGCCAAGGACACCGACACAAAAAGCAGAAACAGATACCCACTATTAGAGAGAATGTTTACCTTCTTTGTAGCACTATAACAATTTACGCAACTCAACGGGGCCCGGATTTCCTCTGTTCTGGGCCCTCTCATTTTACTCATCTTAATTGCCTAGTAGGGAAGAAAGCTCTCTGAGGCAGTCATCTTGTTGCCAATCACAGTTCTGGCAGACACAAACTGCCGCCTCATACACTTATGATCCATCTCCTCCAGGAAGGCTGAGGTCTGCATGAGGTTAATGGCACTGAGAAGGGAAATCATTTGCTTTGGAGAAATGGCAAAAGCAGTAAAATAAATATCATTTAAATGAGCCAAAGGAGCGGGAATAAAATATTGATTGGGACTGACCCAGATGAATATTTCTGCTTATGGAGAACATGCCAAAAATATTTTGTTTGTCTTCCCTTTTAGCGGGACCCTCGCTCACATTTATGGCTAACCTGAATGTAGCGGTATCAAAGGGAATGTTAATATTAATTTGCACGAAGACAAATGAAAGAGCATTTTTCTCCTCGCAATTAACAAAGTCTCTGAGGTTCGGCTGTTCGCTGATATTCAGCGAAGGGAGCCAGTCCACATGTTCGTATGCAAGACGATCAATATTTAGTGTTAATACAGCGCAGGACAGACAGGAGTCCGAATGCTGTATTGGGTTGCCCAGACTACTAATGCAAATTTAAAAGAGGCTTCTGAACGCTGTCCGTCAGTTGAGCCTACAAAAAAAATAAACAATCTGTTTGTTCTTTTTCCAGAATTGGCCACTGTGAAAGGTTTCCACATTTTTTCTGAGAGTTGTGCTTATTAATAAAGCAGTACTCCGAAACGTGTAACTGAAAGTGTTGCCAAGGTAGTAAGCAGTATTGAGCATCGTCTGGTCAATAGAAAGACTGAAGATAATGTGAACATTAGGGTGGCCTGTTGTCCTCTATGGCTATTCATAACCATCCAACATACTTCCATTTTCTGTATACAGTCAAACCTCCCTTATCCGGGCAGAATGGGACCAAGGGGTGCCCATAAGTAAGAAATGCCCGTAACTTAGAGCGTAAACAGTACAGTACAACATACATGTGTACACATATGCACTACATGATATTTCTAAGGTGCAAGGCTTATAATAGGGTGTTATTTCAGTCTGAGCTAGCGAACTATTACTGTATATGATTTGGTTTATTGGATTTCTGATTTTCGCTTTGCCCCTGTCTGTACTTTCACTTTGGTTTACTTGCTGTTTGGTTCCAAACTGTCACCCGGTTTTTGGTTACCGTCTTCACGCGCCCCTCGGACTTTGACACTTTGATCTCGGTGTGTGCCTTATGTGTGTGTCAGGTGCATAGGGAGTGACTGCAGTTTTTGTTTGCGAGCTTATGTTGTATGCTGTTGTTTGGATAGGGAGTAAGGTGACTGCACTTAGGTAAGTTAGCTTTGGGTTGCGTTCAGAAGCTGAGTTTTGTTTATTGTTTTTGCTATAGTCACTCCGGAGTCCTTTTGCACTCGGTTTATTTGTTCTGTGTCTGTGGCGTGTCAATAAAAAGAAAAAAAGATAGGGTGCGATGGACAAGGGAACACATGTGGACAATGGGGTATATATATATACATGAACATGAACAGGGATGCCAGTCCACCAAGAGACCTGCATAATGGGTTATTTAGAGATGCCAGCTGAGCTAAATTAGGACACGTCTGTAGCAGCATTACACACGGTGACCATACCCAGGTCTGATGGCTGGCGTGCTCTTCCTGTGTGACTCTGAAGAGCAGTGGTGGAGCATTACTATCAATCCCTAGGTTTAGGTTTACTCATGGTCCATGAGTTTACCTCACTCTGCATCTCGTCTGAACGTCGTGATGAGGTGAAGTCTTGCCATATACAATGTGCCTTTAGGAGGCCATACTGAGTACATGGGACGACGCTGCAGAGGCCTCACACACCGACCGATGGTGGGCCCCGTGACCCTAGGGGTGTGATGCCACAGTATTACGCACTGTGCCGCCCTCCATTTATGACCCATGCAGCTTCATTTCCTGTTCTCCTTGTTGACTTTAACTTTTTAATATCAAAACTCTCGGAAGAAAAGACTGGTCATTGTATATGACTGAGGGCGCTTTAAAGGGAAGCCAAATGAAAGTTGGATTAAAGAGACAAAACTGATTAATCTCCTTCCATTTGGGTAAGGGAATGGGGCAGCCTTCGCCCGAGGATTTACATGAATATTTTCCAAAGGGATGTGTTGCAAACCTCAGCCACTCTCTATAGATATCCGAGCCGAGAGTCAATAAGGCTGCCAAAAAGGAAGTAAAACACCATTCACTATGTGCCAAAAATGAATATATGCTAAGTCTGTAGCATCTGCATGCTTTACTAAGACCATAGCACCTCAATGAACTGCACAGCTGCTAACAGTCTCCTCCATTCGGCAACAAACTCCCGATAATAGCCTCTTCCGTGGGAGGTTTCTAGAACAATTCCTCACAAGAGGCTATTTTTTTATTCATCTTCGTTTTATTATTATTCATTATTATTATTATTATTGTAAAGTTTTGCATACACTATCCTTGATGACCCCTTGGGGTGAGGGGTGAGGTGGGGTTTGAGGTCTCCACCCATTTAGGGAGATCCTGGTGGTTATATTGGTTGGTTTTAATAGGTCCAAAATTTACGCCCAAGCTTGGTCATGATGCATAAGTTATGAGAGTCTTATAGTGTGACTTTTAAAGAATGTTTACAGAGAACCATGTAGGATAGATATTTATACATTACAGGTCTCCAGGTTGGCAATGGAAGATGAAATTCTTCTTTAAATTAACCCATATGACATTGTGGGGGCAGCTACGTGAGCGCCCGGGGAGCAGTGCTTGGGGACGGTACCTTGCTCAGGATACCTCAGCGGTACTTGCGGGTCAGGCACATGGCTCCCTTTGCACGGTCGCGTCCCTAACCATCACACCACTGTCTACCCCAAGCATTTTCCATTGTGATACAGAAATGAGGTCCACCAAATACATCTGATGTACCTGCTGTGAAATTTGGTAGTGGTAGTGGGGGCGGGGTCCAATTCCTGAGATTATTGTAATGTCTGCTTTTGTTTCTGGTCGTTTCATTCTGGAAGCAAAAAAATCAAGAAAGCTGAAGGCTTGAGGGTCTCAAACTCCCAGTGTAATGGTCTAAAAAAGAAACAAGCAGACCCAACTTCCGCAAATGGCAGTAAGACACCAACGGGGCGGATCCTTGGCTAACAGGCTTCGCAAACCACTGCGTGCATCGGTGCCAAATCTTCATGACCCCCCTGTTTTTGGAAACAGCTTAATAGGTAACAGGAGCAGAGGAGTAACAAAAACAACCTGTCAGGGTGACAAGTGCAGCGTAGCCATTTATGACACATGAGGCTCAACAAAAACCAGCGAAACTGTTCTGCAGTCCTGCTTTCTTCCAGCCCTACAGTGATTTAGTACCACTGCATGTCAAAGGGCTAAGTCAGCATTTCCTATGACAAACAAAATGCCGTTTTAAACACTTCTTAGGAAGGCATCTTAAAATCATGTGTCATCAGCATGCCCCCCCCCGACCCCCCCCCCCAAACTAACCACATCAATAGATGAATCGGAATTCCAATAAAGCAACCACTTACTCATCACACACCACATCTGTCTATCTGGCCAACACAAACTCTGTCCTCAGACTCAGTGGACACTGATGCCAGCGTAATGGTATTTCTTAGATACTGGTTAGGTTTACACGCACTGCTAATCTTCCTTCAAATGAAATGCTAGTAGTAACAACTAGTAATTAGATTGGATATCTTCATTATATATATATATACTGAATTGGATCAGCAATCCTGTCTGATTTTTGCATTTGTTTTACTCAAATAAAGAGTAAGAGTTAATACAGTAAGTACACCTTTGCCAGTGAGTACTCTGAGTATCGTTGTAGTATTCACACCCGTATTACAAACAGAACTCTAGAGAAGCTTTTGACCAGTGTGTACACTCTTTCACAACTTTACTCTACTGCAGGTTTCCCCAAACAACCAGGCCGCACTCATGTCACCGATATCAGTAGCTACTCTATAGATGTCCATGGGTGTCTAGCATTTAGAAAACAGGATTTAACTAGCACAAGTTAAAGTCTGTATAAAAAACGACCCAAGTTTGTTTGGGTTCAGCTTTTCACAAATGCAAAATAAAAATAAGAAATAATTGGTTTTTTTTATTTTAATATTTTGAAACTATCTGTTGCAACTACATGTTGCATGCAGCTAACAAGGCAACTAAAGAGCTGGACGGCACACAGCCATCGTCAGCAGCGGTACTCAATTTTCAAAGCCTACTCCAAGATTTCATTGCTTGCTTATTTGGAATTTCACTAGAGCAAAAAGAGTCACATACAGCCGGCACAATTGAAATACTTGAAATGCTCCTATTCAGCCTCAAATGTAGGTAACAGACATTAGGTATTTGTTTTATTTTTCATTTGTTTTATTACATCTGTACAGTGCCAATAAATACACCTATACTTTCTCTGTATTTCTCTTTACTTGGCCTTTTCTTGCATTTGCCATATTTCCACTTGGGCCGGAAGGTGACAGAATATTTCATCAGCCTTGCTCGCTAATTTCTCTGGTTATTTACGGTACCTGCTGGAGCCTCTATCTAACATGTGCACTGTTATATCTCAATTTTCCCTTAATATGACCATCAAATGGTTTACAATATCGAACTATTAAAACAAGAGCTGTACCCTAAGCTTCTGAAGCCACTGTTAAAACTGTTTTTCGTAACAGAGGAACAGCATGCACTGTTTGTGTGATGACATATAAGACATTTAATTTTTTCTGCCTTGATGGATACATTTTTTCGTGAAACTGACAGGGCTGATGAAGCACTAATGTCCCATATTGATGGTGACACAGTTTGCTCTGTGATTTAAACTCTTATGGTCTCACCACTAGTTTAAAATGAAACCACTGCCTCAATGTGATGGCGGCGTCCTGAAATATAGATTAAAAACTGATACTCAGAGTTCCATTCTATTATCAGAGGGGTTGTGTTTGCAGGGGTATGGAGGTTCAATATTCTGCTGACCTCAATTACATTTTCAGATAGGGGTTCACAAAAAAAAATAAGATAGATAAATAAAGCAAAGCCCAAAGACTGCCAAGGCTAATGCTCCGGCCAGCTTTCGGTTGTGATGCGTGCTGCTCCTCAGTCTCTCGCACACACACTTTGGCTTCACCTTTTGTAGCACCCCCACTTGGATATTTGAAGGCCTTGCCAAGCACTCTGACCCAATGGATGGATCAATAGCAAATGCTTGTTTTCATTTAAGTAAATCTTTCTAGCGTTGCCATCAGGCAGGTTTCATTATTGTACCCCTTTTAAGAGTGGTGCATCCTTAATTATCTTAGCTCCACATGTCTGAAAAAGCATAAAACACGATATACAAAACAATGTATTATAACTTACTTATTACCTATTGTGAATTATGTGAATTTAGCCAGTTGATAATCAATTAATTGGAGAACTTATTCCAGTGACATATTTCTTATGATTTTTTTTTTTTTTTTTTTAATGACCAATGGTCTGCTATCTAAACCTGTAGAGATTCAAATGGAATTTCTGCAGAACATGGATGTAGTTGCGCAATCTGTCCATTTAGGGTAAATCTGAACACTGAGGTTATTTTCAATTGCTTTAAAGCTGTATCAGTGTTAATTATTACACAGTTACTGAAATAATGTTAATATTTTACTATGATTTCTGCTGAGTAGCTGAATTGCTAATAATTTTAATTATTTAGTTACATTGTTCCAAGGTACTGAAGCTTTCAGCATGCCATATGATGAAATAGTATCTTCTCGAAAATTAATTTGTGTTCTTCTTTTCTTCTTAACTTTGAGATTGCGAGATTTCTGTTCTCTGTGAACAAAGCTAGCTGACATATACAAGACCCAACAATAATGTTTTGCACATATAGATATATATGGGGATAAAGATGAAGTAAATGGCCATAAATATTGCATGTAGATACCAGCCAGGCAAACCCTTAAACGTTCAAATAACTCTCCTCACACCTCCGGTCTCCTCATAACCTCTACAAATCAAATGCTGCAAAAAATGGTTCTTTCAAATAGACTTTAGCTTTAAAGGTGTGTCATGAATTAAATTTTTATGACTTGTTGATTCACTGGGTGGTAATGTGAACCAATCTGAGGACAGGCTTCATTTTGTCCTGGATTTCCAAGAAAAAGCAGCTATAATGCACATCCAATCTATTGTTTCTAGTGAATGAGAAAGAATGTGCTATATATATATGAAATGAATTGAATTTGTATGACATTTACAGCAAAGTGTTTTGCAGTTTTTCTATGAGTTTTCCAAAAACTGCGCTCTCCTGCCCATGTGTATCGCGACCATCTTGGCGCCGATTCCACCACCTGACCACCGTCCTCTGTGCGGCACCAGCTCTGCAGATATCCAGCTAGGTGGGAATAATGATGGCTTCCATGCTGACATTATACATTTCATCTTCTAGTTTGAAGCGTCAAATACATCCCCAGCTGGGGGCCAGTGTGCCAAAAAGCTTCCCACAGAGACCCCGCGATAGCGATATTGGGGAGGAATGAGGGGGACAGAGGTGGGAGGGATGGAGGGATGCATGGATGGATGGATGGATGGATGGACAGGGCACAACAAGCCTGCTGATGGAAAAGAGTGCACTTTAATCGCCTTATTGCCGCATCTTTCTTTGACAATTGCAAACGTCGGACATAAGTGGCGGGCCGCCTTGATATGATACATACTAAACGCCACTTAAAAGGATAACCATAATGGCTACCTGCAGTGCGGGCAGTGAGTCTCCACTAAGCACACTATGTCCTACTGAGCTATGGCATTTTCGCGTTATGCTGCCGGCTCAGGAGCCGAAGAAAGCGAGAATGCAACCCAGGGTTTCGGATAAAAGGCCCAATTTATGCTGTTCTTGGAATTTTCTATCGTCCAAATGACAACCTGTGGTTTATGCATATTAATCTACTGTTGCAGTAAAGCCCACTATAAAATGGGCAAATACACGTAATGCGTTAAGTTGGCGATTTTTATATCTGTATTTTTTTTTATCGGAAACGTATTTTTTTCCGCCAGCCACTTTAGCTAAACCACCTGCCAGAGCGCCATGCATAAGTAGACGTAAAAAAATAACGTAAGAACCAGTTAGCTTTTTTAAATAATGGATTTATCTCTCCATCGTTCACACCACATTTCGCAACATTGTTCTTCCCAACGATTAGCCTGATGAATGGAAACAATACAGCAAATTACATTTTTGGCAATATTTACATCAGTGGCAAACTGTGACATTAGCAGCAGCAGATGTGACAATGGCCCCCTACCTGGCTGTCCCGCTCCCTTCTCTCCCAGGTTCGCATTTTGTGCTGAACCATTGTGGCCCCGATGCCTTTTCCGAATTGTCAGATTCTGTTGGTGGTCCCGAACCAGGCTGTCCTGCTTGGCATTGTGCTGCCGGAATAGGTGCGTCCTCTCCTGTTCGTGCTGCGGCTTTAGCCCCACGATCTGATTGGACAACGAGGAGCAAGACTTCATCAGCAGAACATCCCTGTCGTCATGACAACTTGCCCACATCCCATTTGCGAAAAACTCGTTTTTTGCCTCAAAATCCACCACGGTCCAACCTTTTACATCATCATTACCTCACTCAATTTATTTTCCCCCTCCCCGTTAATAATCCTTGTGGTTTATGACCTTTCTGTGGGTAGGCCACCATGACAAGATTTTTGTCAACTTTAGCCATCTGCTCTGCTCCGCAAGCCCCATCCATTTCGCTCCATCACATGACCATTGACTCATACATACAATTATTGTAACATTTATTATACAATCTATTCATAAAAGAAGGCAATAAATTGTAGAAAAAAAAACAACAAATCAACTAGAAAGCACTATTCCAATCTTCAGGCAACTTTTACCTGCAATTCCATTTTTCCACTAGAACGGATTCAGGACATTGACAGGACGAGAGAAAACACAGGCTAATTTCTGATCTTCTTTTACACTAGCTTCTGTGACGGATCTTCGGATCTTTCTCTTCGGATCACTTCCTCCGCCCCGTCTCAGTCCCCATCATCTGCAGTGTCATGCCATTTCCTCCTTCTTCCCCCCCGAGATCCCTGTTTCAGCATCGCACGCTGCTACGCTAGCCCAGGCTCCGGGACACAATGCTCCAGTCTTTCGGTCGATACTCACGTACAGTCATCGTGCGAAAAAGACGTCCGGAAAAAGAAACAAAAGCAGGACAGAGAAGAGAAGCGAGAAATCGCGGGTTAAAAGAAAATGGCGGCTTTATCTTGTTGTCAGCTACGGTATCCCGAGACAAACAGATGTACGTTTAGCAGAGAGACACCTGCTGTGCTGGAAGCCCCCACCATGATGAGAGGAGAAGTGGGCGATTCCCAGGGTCCGTTCCCAGTCCTCTCCATGCAGGGGATGGTGACCTTGGCCGGTGCCGCGTTCGGTCCCCGCCAGCGCTGAAAGCCCGCCTGAGACCCAGGGCCTGGTCCCTCGCGGCTTTGATACTAATCCTCCCACATTGTGTACCGCGGCACCCTACCTGGGCCGCCAGCCGGAGGCAGAGCGGCGGCCATTGATAGCAGGTGATGAATGGGACTCCAGCGGGATGCCGGCTTCCCCCTCTCACCAAAGTGCAGGCCACAGAGCTGCTCCCCAGCGGTCACTTGCATTTTTCTTCAGTTTTGGTGGATTTGAAAAAGAAAGAAAAAAAAAAAAAAGGGAACACCACCCCCCTCCTCAATTTTTTTCGGATTCTGCCAGAATCATGGACGCGTCTATATTGGTGCGAAACGGATTGAGATTGAGAAGCATATCTCCGTTACGCACGAGACGCACACGTGTGCATACGCGCAACCCGGACGCACTTGCGGGATGAGACGTACCGCATGCACGGAAGGCAGCCTTGCACGTGTACGTGCGGTCGTCAGGATGGGCTATGAGGCAGCTATCCGTAAGAGCCGCAGCTGAATTGATCGCCTGTGTGCTAATAGGTAGCACCAGGACCTCTTAGTCTTAAAGTGGTAGCATCCTTTCTTGGAGACCACCGCCCTTTGGTGACTTACGACAGTTTACCTCAGCACGGTCACTGTTTCAATTATTGATTGCTGTCAGTTTGAGAAAACGTGCCTGTTGACCGACGCACCTTTATTCAGCTGTAATCGGTAAAAAATCGTAGTCATACAAAATTAGCTCCAACATTGCATTCTTGAACCTCATGAAAATACAACTCAGCAATGAAGAAGCATTTTTGTTTACAAAACAGGCATGGGTCCATATTATATATATATATATATATATAAAACCATATATATATATATATATATATACATACGTATATAAGGCTGATAGAAACCTTATTCAGTTGAAAAGATGCCCAATTATATGGAATCTCTTTGGATGGGTATTGCTCCTTGCGTTTACGTCTAACACATCGAATTTCGCTTTCATGACATGAAATCGGACATCCGTATTGAAGTAATTCAGCAAGGAGGGAAAAAAAGAGAGATGGGGGTGAAAAATGAAAACACAAGCGGCTCATTGTTACGTCACCACGCTGAAGAGAAGGCTGATGGGTGTCGGGCTCTTAAGGGGACCGAGGCTGAATTCAATGCGTCTTGTCAGGGAGCTTGATGTGATTATCGCCCCCTGCTAGGGCAGGAACAGTGGGCCTGTCGGCGAATGGGCAGAGCGGGCTTGCCCTTGCCCAAGCCAGACTGGAGACAGTGCTCTGTCTGCTCCGGCCTCAGCGGGTGGGGGGCATTCAGGCCTCACAGAAGGGTGTCAGTGGGGAGACAAGCCTCTGTGTGTGTGTGTGTGTGTGTGTGTGCAGCTCTGTGTGCTTCTGCATGAGTCTATGTACATGTGCGACTGTGTGTGTGTGGGCTGTGCACACTCACCCATGCATGCCCTTGTTCCCGCATGCCGTTAATTAATAGTCGCTGAGAAGTTAGAGCAACGAAGGGAATGGAGCATAAACCAGCCCAGGGTCAAAGGGCAGCCTTCAGATAGGCCAGTGATGACATCATCAGTGCCGGCGGTCATTGTCTCGGACTCTATACAACTCCGAGCCATCTTTGAAGATGCTCATTGAAATTGAGTCAGCCATGATTTTGACTTGGAGCAGCGTCATGCCTCCCTCACAGTTGTTTTTCTGTTCAGATGCAAAGATCACGAGAGGAACGAAATTCACTCCACAATGAATCATCTGCATCTGCTTACTCTCACTGTTTACTTTACGGTCGTGGTACATGTGTACATGTGTACATGAGGGATCGATCACACTCTGGCTTCTAGGCCATCAGAGGCCTCCAGAGACTCATCCTCTAGTGGAAGGATGTGTAGGAACGAGAAGTGGCACAGTTCATGCTGGAGATCCCCGTCTTCCCAAAACACAACCAAACTCAGCCTTTTTGCCACTAGAGCAGGGTATCAAAGTGCCCCCAGCGCCTTCCAGCCTTTCAGCACGTGCCCTCGCTCATGCCCGCTCCCCCAAGGTCTTGTGAGAAGAAGGGAGGCTTCAAAGAGATCGGAAATAGTCGTGGCACACAACTCATTTCCCCCGTGTTGCTCGAGCCACGCAAACAGGGCCGACAGTGTGACTCCGGAAGGCCGTCCGATTGGCTGGCGACAGAACAGTGGAGCTGCGGCCCGTCGCTACTGCCCACGTCCTTTAAAAGGAATCTGGGAGCATGAGTGATTCACCACTTCTCCACATGCCTCTTTCATCCTCAGGCTGCTAGGAAATCACACTCCCCAGCTCCTAAAACAATGAAATGTTATGAATCATACAATCCACCTTCCTCCGAACATCTGAGAAATAGTTTACTGTGGTTTATGTACCTATGTTACAGTAATTCAGAACGTATTACTATATTACTTGTTGGAAGTACTTCTTAATGTTATTCCAATGGACTATTTTAACAAAGTTAATAAGTAGAAATCACACTGATATTGATTTTGGCACAGTGGCAGATTTTGGCAAAGCAGCTATTTCCATCTTTCATAACTCCTTCACCAGTAGTGGGCTGGGGACCAGAGAGCACAGGGCATGAGGTGTCTTGTGCAAGGTGCCAGTCCATCACAGGCCATACACGATGGGTAATTTTGAGACACCATTTCACCTCAACCCATGTTTTGTACCCCAGCTGGAAACCCCCATCTCCATTCATTTCCATGGACATAACCCTAATCCCAACTATGACATTCTGTAACCCCTACCCAGCCCTAACCTTACCCATCAGGAACTGGCCCCACAACTATGGAGGCTTGAGGCCACAGTGGCACCTACAGCAGCTCGAAATGTATGCCAGTAAGAAACTCATAGTGGGATGGATGCCAGTAACGAAGCGGTGGCATATTCTAATAGTACTGTTGCAATGTGTAAAGTCAAAACCAGTCAGAATTTCCCATCTTTCTAAAGTATCCAGTCACAGTGATAATTATCATAGCTGAAGGTTAATAGAAAGTCTGCATCGCTCGAAGGCGACTTTATGCTGTGTGACTGAACTGCATTTTGTTCTCTTCTGTGAACAGTTGATACAGTGAACACCCTAATTTCTGCTCTAGGTATGCAATAGGCCCTTTCAGATTTTTAATCAAGACAACTTTAAGAGTTTCCAGATAAGGATACCATTAAAAGCAGCTTGCATGTCACACTGGAGCAATTTTTTAACAGCCTACATCTTCAGTCGTACCTGAAAAGTAGCTGTCAGACAGAGTATAAAAAAACAGACCGGTTTGTATGATTTGTATGAAAAAACTGACATCAGAAAGACATAGGACTGTGTGTGCAGTTGTTATAGTTTTGAGAGATCAAAAATGTCATATGAGGTATATGAATGTATGGAAGTGGTGTTTTCATATTTGGCCTCACACGTGCAGAGTAGAGCGTGACACGGGAGTGGATTTTCACTGCTGACCCGTCCCTCTCCAACAAGAGAATTTCCATCCCAATCACGGAAGAATTAATCCTAGTGCCATCCTGATCCTGGGGGAGGGTAGGCGGATGATTTTAAGATTTCACACCTAGCTAATCAACTAAGCTATGGTTTTGCGCCAAGTCTAATATAACAGTAAGACCACAAACGTAACTATAATCATGCAGCAACACTCCCTGCAGCTGAATCCACGCTCGCAATGCACATATCCGACACACCTGCAGTTTTCTGTCCTGTACAACTCTAACCTGACACACAAGCACACTTTTCTGTTGCTGTACAATATTTCACCATATGCATAGATCATAAAAATTCTCTTACTTTCAATCTTTTATCTGGGCTATTTCCATTGACCTTGTGTGGGCTTGGCTGTCCTTGTGTTTGTAGATCTTCCTTCATAACCTTTGCATCAGAAACACTACCTTCACAACTGAACCATTCTCCCCAGAGTTAGTTGCTTTCCTACCAAACGCCTAACTTTTCATGCAGGCCCTGTTACTTATGTGAGCATCTGCTGCATCACCACATTAGCTCCCGTTTTCGTTTTTACTCTGATCCAAATTTTTGAAAATTAAACCTAGTAGGGCTGGGCAACCACACGTTATGGTTTAATCCTGATTCTACGGCGCATGCACAATAATCACCGGGCCTTTAGATAAATTGGTAATCTGCATAAATTAAGCATAACACCGCCGACATATTTTTACCATGTTTATCCACAGTATTTCCTCTTTTAAAGGATGTGGATGCTGAGCTGTCCCTTTCTTATTCACCACTTAAGTGCTTATCACTTACATGATTTACCAAGACAGTAATATATGGTGTGCTCCGCTAACCAAATTTAATAAGCATAAGGATACGCCGAATTCATACAGGTTACTAACGTTTGGGTGTCACAAAATACCTCTCGTTAATATTTTAGGCTGCTAGCCCTAACTGACTGGGTGAGTAAATGTCTGTATCGTGCTGAAAAGCCGGCGTCTGGGCAAATGTTTCACCCGTTATCTAATGGCCTGGTGATTACTGCGCATGCATTGTACAATCGTGATTATATCGAAACGTGAGATCGTGCAGCCCAAAATCCAAGTAATAAACTCAGATTTTCCTTTGACATATTAATGTGATTATCGCTCCTGCCCGATCCCATTGACATTTTTCACAGCCCGTCCCAGTTCTGCGATTAATACTGAAATTGACTCCCATCCCGGTTCGGCATGTGTGTAGAGTTTGTATGTTCTCCAGTGTTCTCATGGATTTCCTCTCACTGAGGAAAAACATGTGGTCAGGAGACCTGGTGCCTCTATATGACCCATAGCGGGCGAGTGTGTGATCCGCCTCAAGCCGGCCCTTCCTCTATATGACCCATAGCGGGCGAGTGTGTGATCCGCCTCAAGCCGGCCCTTCCCGTTTCTGAGCTCACGGTATCCATGATTTAGGGATTCTTCAAGCTGTGGAGATATTTAGGTTTAACTTGGTTTAAAAAGCACATCTAGCCTTCTGCTTAAAATCCCACATGGACGGCGGTAGCACACAGACTAGGTCTCTTTGCTTGCTTCACACGGAGTGATTTTGATCTCTCCAGATCCTCCTTCATCACATTTTCCTTCCACAAAGGCGATGAAAGGGAATTTGTAATTATATTATTTTATTTTGCCTTTTTTCAACCATGACCCTTCGAAAGGAAGATGACCTGCTGCCTTTTTCACTTGTGCAGGGGTTTCCTGCAGCTGACAGACTCTGAGGGCTACACTCTTGGACCCCTTTGAACTCTGACCTGGACGGTACTAATGCCTGCCTTTCCCCTGGGGGGTGTGGCATAGTCAGCACTCCCACACACACACTTGCACATCTGGAGCGGGGGGCTGCTTTTGAAGCACTATGTTAAACAGCTTAGTAATTCTACAGGGGTATACTTGGACTTTTCTTGCTTGTAAGGCAAAGTTAAGAAAATATTTTAAATCAAAAGATTGCATCACTTTCGTGGTGTGCAGCAGTCAATGCTGCAGCAAAGTCTCTGTGTTTTTTTGAGAAACTTTTCTTCAAAGATATCAATTGTGAAATGAAAATCAGAACACTTTGCGCTTAAAAAGAACAACACCATATGTCCAGTGACGATAGCACTCTATCCGACTGCAGTGATCTAGATTGTATCCCAGAAGGCACTGGGCCCGGGGTGTGGTAGACTTTGGATGGGATGCCTGTTCATTGTGGGATGTAGGATAATTCACACATAAAGAGCATTTCAGAGTCACCACCTCATCTGACACAGAAGACCCTGAGGAAAACCTGTTACTTTCCCACTCGTCTCCTCTACCCTTCCTGGGGTGCTGCCTGGAGACCCAAAAAAGCAAAATATCCTGCCTACCATGCTGCCTGCGACACCCATACTGCCTGTGACATCCTCCTGGCTTGCCCTTCCTTCTACCTGTGACGTCCTCCTGGCCTGCCCTTCATTCTACCTGTGATGTCCTTCTGCCCTGCCCTTCATTCTAACTGTGACGTCCTCCTGCCCTGCCCATCCTTCTACCTGTGACGTCCTCCTGGCCTGCCCTCCTCCTGGCCTGCCCTTCCTTCTACCTGTGACGTCCTCCTGGCCTGCCCTTCCTTCTACCTGTGACGTCCTTCTGC
>JAODKM010000088.1:9003038-9021814 GCA_026780845.1 Petrocephalus sullivani
TGGGAGGCCAGTCTCTGGCAGGGCACGAGGCTGGGGTACAGCCTGGATGGGAGGCTCGGCTGCGGCCGGGGGCGGGGATGGGGGTCGGCTTCGGTGGGAGGCGGGTCAGCGGGAGGGGGGGGGGGGGGGGGACGGGCTGGGGGGGAGCCGCGGGGGGGGGGAGGGCGGGGGGCGGAGGGGGGGAGCGGGATATGGATGTGTACACCTTGTAGTTAGAAATTCAGGGGATGAAGGCGGCCGCCGTGGATTTCAGAGAAGCTGCTTGCTTGGGGAGCACGTGCCTCGAGTTACAGGCAATCGGGCTAATGCCATCTGTCGGACTCTCCGGTGTGCTGCATCCAGAGCTCCGCTCAGGGCAAGTGCGCTTAAGCACATTACAGCCAGTTGGACAGGAGACGTTTTTTTTTTTTGGGGGGGTGGGGGGGCGGCAGAAGGGAACCAGAAGGGCTCAGAGGTCCACCATACACACACACTTCAAACCCAGAGGCACCGGGAATCTTCCCCGCATGATGGGGCTGCTGACTCCCATTTGGCTTCTTCCTGTCATGGTCCGGCATTTTCCCCGCGAGAGGCACTGCGCCTACCGGTGGCACCATCTTCCGTGATTTACTTCCAAAGATAACACTGCTCGCGGCTGGAGTGCAGTTCACGTCCCTGCCTGTTCCACCCCATCCGTTCGTCCTTATAGGGGTCCGGGCTTAAAAAAAACTGGGAAGCTGAAGATTGGCGAGGTGTTAATTAGGACTGCGGGCTTGCCGTCGCGGGCCACGGCCGCCCTGCGGGGGGGGGTCTTTTGTAGTCCCCCCAGCATGTGCTTCTCACCTGGCTGTGCGCTCGCTGAAAGATGATATGACAACAGACCACTGAGCAAGGGAGGTCTGCGCGGGGGGCTGGCTAAACACGGCCGCGGGGCCCGTGGCGACAGAGAGAGCGGCATCCCGCAGATGTCTGGGGGGGGCGCGCCGGTGACACTGTCCCTGTCCTTCCCCTTGATAAACACAACAGTGGACAGGTCCTAAATTAAACACAGGTACAGCATGCCTGCCTTAAAGTGTCCCGTCGTCACCCTCCTGACACGATTTTGCATTATTTAGAATATACATCACATGAAATATATATCGCTTACGGCGACACACAGTGTAACTTGGCCAGAAACCGTATTTTCCCCCGGAACTGTCCGCATCCGCTCTTCCGGCCTTCATTCCTGGCTGAATCCGGACATCTTCTCCATTCCCGTTTTTAATTATCCACTCGTCTTCGCCAGTCACCCAGGTGAGAGCCTCACATTGGCCCTGGGTATTAATCATCTGAATCAACCACATTCTGACATAACATGTAATTAGCACTCAGTATGTAAAATAGCTCCTTTAAAAATGTATGTAGTTAAAACCACCAAATTACTCACTGTAACTGAATGGCCAGACACATTCCCTTAAACTGGCACACTTCAGCTTGCTGGAAAACAATTATATTTGCAAGTCTGCTGGTCTACGAAGGCTATTATCACACAATGTGCAAAATCTCTGGGGTCTCCTCACTGTGTGTGATACACCAGGCTCATAAGGAGCACCAGCATCTTCTTATCTTATTAATATACATAGCTACATGGCTGTAACTGCTACAGTGCCATTTTAAATTAATAATAATGACTTAGTGATAGCCAGATTAGCATTAGCCTTCAGATTCAGTCAGCTGTGTTTAACATGTATCGCCATTGACAACTTTCATCATCGTAATGCATATGAACTAAAGCAAACTGAGAAAGATAATTCTACTACCTGTCTGCTTGAGCTCACTCAAGCTGATATATTCAAGGATTCTCTTATAGTAGGTCTGCTAATGGGTTTCCATGCTTAAAAAATGAACAAATCCTTATCATATGGCCTTAGAGTTCAGTCTTTTCAGGATATCTGTAGCCAAACCCTTGATTAAGAAGCAAAACTCGGACATGCACATGCTTAACAAGTACAAGCCTGTCTAAAACTTCCCTTTATATTAAAAAATGCCTACCAACTGCACACATATTTGGATTTCCATATATGCTGAAAGAACTCAGTCTGGCGTCAGTACCACTCACAGCACGGAGACTGATGAAACACACCAGTGCACATAGATCTCAGTGGTGCCTTTGATAATAATGAGAATGCGTCGGTATCCTTATGTGGGTTTTTTCATATCGTTATCATTATTTTTCTTATACATGTAGCTGTGATCCAGCGTCACTGTCACTGGTTAAATATGCTGATTACTGCTTTTCCATTCCTCATATAAATGCTGCCGATGACCATTACACAGAAATATTTGAAAATGAATAATCATTCATATACCGAAGGCCAACATCTATCTTACAATCGGGGACTGTGACACTTTCTCTATATTCTCCTTACCAAAACCATTTCAATGAAGTTAAAAAATAAAAAGGTTGAGCAAAAATGATCTGCCTCTAAAAAAAAAAACCCCAAAGTTTTATTTACTGTGAAGTAACACCACTGAATTCCTTGCTGTCAGCACCTAATTCTGAGGGTTTAAACTTCTGTTTTGCCAAGTCAGCTCCAAAACTTTAGCGGCGCAGACCTGTCCTTTAACACCCCTTATCCCAGCTATGCTTCCTACTTCTCAGAAATATCGTAGGACTTCATCCAGGGCACCTGTAGTGATTTCCTACTGTCCAAAATACGATAGATCAACGCGTGCATTTCTTCTTAGCAAATCAGCCAGCTGCGAGTCCTTACCTTCGGAGAGTCGGATTTACAAGCTCCCTGAACCACATTGTGTTCATAACGTTGCGGCAAGAACTACATTTCGAAGTACGAATCATGACCAAATTGCCCCCCCCCCCTTATATCCTTTCAGTTATCGGCCCACTGAGGTCAGGATGGACCGTGGCTTCCTGCTGAGGTACAGCACCAGGCAAAAATGTTCCTATGTTGTGAGGCTTGGTGTGTCCAAACTTTTGACTAGAACTGTAAAACACAGAAAAACTCTTGCGCATTTAGCTGAGGAGTTGGAAGCATATGTATAATTCCTCAAAATAAAACAGCTAGTGGTATTAAAACAATAGACCAGCAGGCCCAGGGAACAGTCTGCCGGCACATGTACTGGAAGCCCCTCCTTCCCAGTAAATCTAAATGAAGGCCTTATTATTTCAATCTCGCTACACGTTGCTGTCTTTATGAATGTCTGTCATACCTCAGAATACCTACCGCTTCTTTCTTCCTTCTCTCCTCACCTCCATGTCTTCATGGTCCAAGATCATGTTCCACAAGACCAGCAGCCTTGACTCACGACACGGATGCTGTGCTACAGCGGTCCCTACCGAGGCATGAGCCCCGGACCCCCAAGACCTCCACTAAGCTGATTTCTAAATTGTGTGTGGTCAACACCCCAGGGGATTAGGGAGCCAAATGGTGGCACACACCCAGGGGTTCCTTCTGCTACATCTACTTCTCACTTCCCAGCATTTGTTTCAACCTTCTGCCTTCTTCCTCGCTGGTTTTTACTGCTGCATGAGATTGTACCTGTTGCCACCTGTCGTGCTATTTTTGCAAACTTTATGTTAAGGCAAACTAAACTGAATAAAAATAAAACAGAAACACTGAAAATTCAATCAAGCAGCATAAAGTCTGGAGGAATGCAGCATTGTTGCTCCAATAAATTCCATTTTTGATTAATTAATAAAGAAATACTGAGCTCTGCTGGTGCATGTGAGCTGCCCCTTTAAGAAATTAGGCTTAAACGTGATCAGAAACTGCATAGATTAATTATATATTTTTTCAGCTTGGCCAATAGGTGCCTAGAGCAGTGGTCCTCCAAATTTTTGTCTTGAGTCCCCCCCCCCCCAAAAAAAAAAACACTGGCCTACGACCCCTTTCTCTCCTGACCCACTAATCAAACGACAGATGCTCTATTTCGGGAGACGCAACGTTTTTTTTTTTTTTTTTTCCCGGAGGTCCAAATTCCATCAGTGCGTGCAGTACATTGGACCAGAAGCAGGGCCAGAGGAACAAGCCCGACCCCGGGCAGATCCAGTGCGCCTATGGGCAACGTGTGTAAGTGACTATCACTCTCCTTTGGAATGAATGAGGCCTGGAAGGAAGAGTGAGTTGACGTTGATCTGAACAAACTGACATTATGATCAGACCTGGCTTTATATGGATGCCTAAGGGTGTAGAGCACCCTCAGATTAATAATGCGCACCCTTGGGTGGAATGCAGTTGGCCTGCGACGGAGGCAGGCTTTGCTCTGCATGTTCCCCCACACAAATCTCAAATGCACCCTTGGTGATTTTGTTCCGGACCCGCTGCTGATTATGATGAAATTGTAGCTTCTTTCTTTAACCTCCTCTTCGTTAAATTAACCGTGTGACAGTAAACGGAAGAACTACGCCGGCCGGAGTGTTTGCAGGAAATTTAACGTAGACAGACTGATGGGTCGTCAGCCTGTGTCTGCATGGTTACCAACAGAAGGCCGCACTATTGCCATTATCGTGGTGAAGGTCAGGCCACGGGAGCAGAAGACAAGCAGGGAGCTGTGCAGACGAGCTGCTTATTGACGTGTGCGATTCCGCAGTCCCTCCAGCCATCCCCACAGCCGCGCAGACAGACTCATCAATAGGCGCCCTGCTACCTCACTTCATGCTGCTCTCCTCAGACTCACCAAGGGTGCCATTGGTGCTGTGCATGGCTCTCTCTAACCATGTGTTCTATGCTACTGACAAGGCATTTATATAACTTGAGACTTGCGTGTATGTAAATCTTGACCTGCGTCCCATATGTAAGGTTTTCTCCGCACAGAGTTTACGTTTTCACCCAGGGTGATGCAGTGGTACTGGATAAAGAAAACAGCCCTCAAAGGTATATGCGATACAAACTCAGCTCGCATGAATACTGATACAAACTGATGTAAATCATCATAGCTGTGTGTCATGCAGAGTCACGTGGGCTGACTTGGCAGGGCAGCAGCCAGCCTGTGGGCAGTTAGTAGAGTCCTTCGTTACCCTTACTCTGGTGTAGGAAGGCTTTGTAGAGCTCCAGGGAAAGCCAGGCCGATTGTTGTCAATCTGAGTGTTGTGGAACCTATGCCCTCTATGCACAGCTGTACTGGCATGGAGATGCACCTTCCAAAGCTCCGCCATTACCCATCCTCCTGCTTCATTAAACCCAAGCTTTCATGGGCTTCTGAAACACCAGCTCCCATAAGGCATTATTATGTCGGAGGAGAAACAATGTTCCAAGGGCCCTGCAGGTTGGGACTCGGAAGGTCATTGATTCGAATCCCATGGCCAGTAGAGCTATTATAGCACTTTTGGACCCTTGAACATGGCCCTTAACCATGAGAATGGCTCCAGGGGTGCTCAGTCGACGGCTGACCTTTTGCTCTCACCTCCAGATACAGTACGTGGGGATTCCCAGGAATTCCTATGCACCTGAACAAAGTGCAAATGAATCCGTGAAGGATCTGGTGTATGGCCATGCATTTTTGTGTTTGTCTTACTGGGGACTTTTATTTTGATGTTTTTACGTATTAAAAAAACTGAAGTAGCACCAAGCCGTCGCTTGGGCTGGAGGCTGCTGCTGGTAAGCCATAGCTTGTGTTTTACGTTGGGATCTTTAAATGTATGCATTTTAATTGGCAGAAACAACGGGCAGTGGCCGAAGGTCAGCCAGGCGAGCCTTTTCCAGCTCCCACCTCCACCGATAGTAAAATTAAAGTTTTCTGACTTTGTGAGTGGCATTTATTTCTTGGAGATGGAAAGGTACGCGGCTGCAGACCAAACGCGACTGCCGTATTGGCACCAACGTCACCTAAGTGGCTGTTTAACATTTAGCACAAGAAGGCTGTCGTCGCCTGATTAATTGTCTAGAATAAACGCACTTATTTTATCAGCGCTTTTTGGATTTTGGCAGGGATGCACTCTTCTACAGTTTAGTTATTATGCACCAATTCTGCCCCATTACATAATGTGTCATCTTAACTGTTAACTGCTAAAAACTGCCGTTAACTGCTAAAAATGGCACAATCAATATATACTGTGGTTTCTCAGAGAAGATAAAGACATTGTTGCTCCAAACATACTAAATCACAGTTTAACCATAAGTCAAAATAGCCAATCAATAAATGGTCATTGTTTTATACTCTGAGGATTACTTATTTGTATTTATGAATATCATTAAGAATATGAATCTTTTTTTGGAATGCATTGAACCCTAACACTGACTAATCCAGCTCTAACAAAAGTTTTATATATGTGCTCAACTCAGTGATTAGTATGAGCCATTCAGTAATGTATGTAAATAAAGCATTTAAATAAAGATTATGCAACGAAGTGTCTTGAAAAAAATATCCCCATCTTGTCCAAAGTCATCTTAGGGCCATCTAAGTTGATTTGGAAAACTTGACATTCTCATCATTAAAGCTCTACAAAAATCTTGACTGTGCTCATTTAGGACTAGACTGGGCTTGGCATTGACAGTAACTATCAGATTCTGCAAAGGATGCCAGTCTGGGGCCTGTATCACGAAGCAGGATTTCTGGCTTAGCCAAATGACTTGTTACAGGCCCTGGTCCCATCCTTTGTTCCCAAAAGGGGAAAAAAACTGCTTGATTTTATTCAACGCACATTTTGAAAAGAATAAATGTTCATTATACCGACCTGATTGGGAGCCTCATCAGAATCACTGTACTTCTGTCACTGTTGTTTTGGTGTTTAGGTTCCAAAATTCCTGACATGTTACATTTTATTGACATAAATAAGATACAACATTATGACATTCTTTTATTTTTATTCTTTTTCCCCAACTACGTTGCCTGTAATTAGTTGTCTTGCAGCAATAACACTGTTGCTAATGTGGGCATAGTCACACTATGAGTTATAACTGTCATTCCCTCAGATATCTGCGAATTTCAGTATAAAGGAGCTGAAGACCTGTTAGCTCAAGCTATATTTAAATACAGTTTGGAATATAATTGCCCACCGATTTGTGAGGTTTTTTTTTAAGTCATCATCTGGTATATCCGGTGAAAGCGGTCTGCTGCTGTCATGAGGAGTGTTTCTTTTTCTGTGAAGGAGCCTGGGAAATGTTTCCCGTCCTGAAGATTACAGCTTAGTAATAGCTATGCCCTGTCTCTCCTTGTCCAGGAAGCTTCTCCTCTGTTGCCCAATGCTGTGCCGCCCTCTTTGGCCCTTTACAGCCGACCATAGCTTTAAATATTGAATGGTCCAAAGGGGAGGGAAGGCAGTGCACTCATTCTCGTCAGTTAGCCATCTACAGCTTGTTTTGCTGTCTTGTCTTGTGAAAAACAGGTCTGTGTTTTGATGTATTTCCACATATTCTGTTAGCATCGCGTTGCGCCCGTTCCGCCATTCCTGCTCCCAGGCTCAGCGGCTAACATGCAGTTGTGTATAAAAACGGAAACACTGGCATTGCGTCCTTCAGCATGATCTTACTGTCCAATCAGCACCCGGCTGTAATGGAATAAGTGCCCCCGCTCTCTAAAACGTAAGGGACCATGCAATAGGTGCTACAGAAGCTACCCATAGTGAGATCTCTCTGTTTTGGAACTCTGCTACAAACACTGATGACTCACAATACAGTTTATGCTCTTTCTCTTCCAACACAATCGGACCATATTTTCAGCATCATGCCTTCGACGAGACTGGTGTTGATCTTCGCTGAGAATATATTCCCCTCTCCTTTCCCGGCCAACGTCACCTTAGTGACAGTTCCTTGGCAATTGGGAGAAAGTTTGACAGCTGCCAAATGCAGATTCACAATTAAACTTCAGTCATAGATATCTATCACAGTATCTATGATGCATTGTCAGGAGAATGCCACCAGGTATCTGTATGATTATGGTGCATGGCCATGCATTTCTGTATTTGTTTTATTGGGGACTTTTATTCTGACGTTTTTACGTATTAAAAAAAACTGAATTAGCTATTCTGATAAATTTAGTACCTGGAAAATGTTAATATAGTAAGAAATTTGTGACATTAACAACAAACATCATTCAGGTCATAAAGCTAGCATCAAAGAAATATTAAAGTCATGGTATGTTTCATGTGCTTCTCAAATGTTTCCTAAAACATATCTGCTAGCATTTAGAAGCTCTTGGGTACCTACTGATATCCAGTATGAAGGGTATTACTTTTCTATTAATGCCTTTACAGATAACCTTTATAATCTTAAATCACTTTAGAGACTGCGTACGTCTAAGAAACTACAGTGAATTTAATCAGAAAATCCTGGCCCAATTGATTGTCTTTCTTTTTTTCCATAAATACCATGAGTAGCAGCTTAATCAAGGTAATGGTGATTGTTACAATCTCCAAGCCTAAAATGTGTCCTTTCCAAAGGTGACCTATGAAATGTCTGTTAGCCCGACTGCACCTACTGTATAATATCAGTTCTCAAAATGCCCCACGTGCTACCCATTGGTCTGCGATCCGTTCCTTAACATCCAGCACGTCTTCTTTCGGGCATCGACCCACAAAGGTGCATTTTGCTTTGGCTAAGCAATGACCGCAGGGGTGCGCTGCCCAATAGCCAGGCCCACAAAGGCTCGGGGTCATTTTTTTCCCATCGAGGATCCAGACAAAGGAGTCAAAGGCGGGGTCTCATCTGGGTTCAGGAGGCTTCCAACCTCGAGCCCGGGTGATGACTCAAAGGCTATTCTTGCCCCCCTTCAGCTCGGGGTCCTGTGGGGTGCACAGTGGGCTGCACGCTTGTGTGCTGTGTGCCTGCTTTATACGGGGCCCCCTGTGGAGAGAGCCTGCGCAGCGTGCGGGAAGGCCCCGCGGAATGCTTATAACGCGCCGTGGAAACTGTGACTGCTTCGCATTTAAATGGTTTCAGATGCTCTTTCAGAGGCGCATAGCAGAAAACAGCTGTTTAGTTTTCCATTAATGTAGGCAGAAGCAGACGGCCTCTTAAAGGAACGGGGCCAGCACGAGTGCGATCGTGTGATTGGACGCACATCTGCCTATCATATCGCGACTTGTCGCACAATTTATGTCCTCGTTCTCTATCGTGCAGATGGAACAGAAAGTAGGTATTTCTTCATTTCTTGACTTTCATTCCCCTTATCCAACATTATTAGTTGACCCACGGTGTGGTTTTTCAGCTTTAAAGAAAGCATGACTAGCCTTGTTAATATTTTTTTTTCCACAGAACAACCTTGCTTTCCTGTCTTTGCTTTTAATCACAGCATCACAAACTGCGACTAAGCATCCCAGATCTCCAGCACGCCAGCTGACATGTTTATTGAATCCAAATGGCTTAACACCATGCTGGAGTAATATGCTTTCAAAATTCTGGACTTTTTGGTTGTTTATCCTTCATAAATAAAGGCCAGCAATTTGCTTTCTACTTCAACAGACATTTAAAGTATTTATTTGCTCTGTGTTGTGGGAGTTAAGAAGTTAAAGAAAGATTTGTGAGCTTTTGGAGGGAGAAAAAAACACACACCCACCTCAAACACTACGCCTTTCTTCATCGCTGCATTTTCACAAAGCTAGTGACTTTCTCTGAAGTTTCCGGGCCATTCGCAAGAGGGTGGCAAACGCGACCCGGACACAGTCTTTGTTGTGTGCTTTGCATTAAGTCCGGGAGGAAGGGATAAACCTCCTCGTGTTTGAATGAAGTTCAATTTCCTTCTGGGTCCCTTCCACTCGCTGTGAGTTTCACTGGCCCCCAGCGGCTTTCTGTTGCGGACCGCTGAAGTGGAAAGGCGGGGCCGGAGCCAGCTGAATTGACGCTGGGAGATGGTCCTGTTCCGGGGAAGACCCCTGCTGGGATTCTGCTCCACAGGCTCACCTGCGGTGTTCAGCGCTGTACCGGAACGCAGAGGCCTTGTTGGCCCTTGCTACCCGCATCAAACCCATTGGCCTGTGCCAGGTTACACTGAGAGACTGGACTGTGCTTAAAGCGTCAATGAAAGGAAAGCAACTGCAGATATGCCTTGCCATTTAAGCAGGCCATTGAGACAGACTCAATATTTTTATTTTGTTATATTTCGTTAATTTATATTCGGGACCTAGTAAGGCTGAAAGAGTTCTGATTGTCCAATCACAGTCCACGGTGAAAATTGGTCCAATCAGAATCAACTCCTAATTTTTCCAGGCCTGTTCTCATTCAAACGTTGGATCCTGTAAACACTGCTTATGAAGGCCTCCCGGGTGGCGGGTGAGCCTTCCCTCCTGCTATCAAAGCAGCTTTCCTACTCGTCTAAGTGGAGGGCTTCATTACCCCTCCACCCGCCCCGCGATGCACCCCCCACCTACCTGCAGACAGCCGGGCTGGCGTGGGAGGGGAGATAACGAGGCTTCAGACGCACGTCGTCTTATTGATTTCTACGCCAGCCGATCTCTTCCAATCAAAAAAGGTCACACTGTGTAAGAAGCAAAAATGCAGCCCTTTGTCTTGGAGTTGCATGCTGGGTAGCTGCCAGGCAGAGCGTTTCGCGAGAGCACCTCAGGCCCTGAGACGCATGCCTTTCAACTCAATCTCACACTTATAAAGGCTTATAAAATCACTGTTTATAAGATAGCTAATTGCCGTGCTCCTTACAACTTTAAAAACTCCCAGGAGATGGGAACCTGGTTTTTTTAATACATAAATTTCATTATCTTCTTCTGTATGCAAAGATTGAGAATGACTATATTTTAGTTTTTTAGGTTATTTTCCGGCACGTAAGAGGTTTCATGCAGACCAAATCTACTACCTTCATTCTACAACTGGATTTTCTTGCTTTTTAAGGCGTTCTAAAATATAAATGCCAAACACAGCTCTGTGCGTGGTGTTCGACCTGAGCCTCACGCCGGGGGTTGTCGAGATGTTCCGACCGCGATGTTTTGATATTTTTCTTGAGCCCCCCCATCCCCCCTCCCCCACAGTCTGAAACCCAACCTGTCCGGCGCATCACAAATGAATCGACCCATTGTTCGATGTTAGCCTTGGGGTCTGCCCTGCCTGTTCTCCCCAGGGCTGTGTGGCCGGGGACCCAGGGCTCTATCCGGTCCATGACGCTCTGAAGCCATAGCGACAGAGGAGGGAGGGCACTGAGGTTCTGTGATGCGCAGGGTTTAGGTAAAGAGAGAGAGAGATGAAGGACTGCCGGGGGGAGAATGCCGCTGCCCAGGAAACCACCCCTGAGTGACTGAAGTATATTTTATTCCCATCAAAACTTTCGCTCTCCGTTTCTTTTTTCCTTTTTAATCATAAATCCAAAGTAATTCTCGCGCAGGCAGCCAGAGTGCCTTCCAAATGAACAATCGCCTTCCGCAGAACGCTCCTTCTTTCCCAGCGTGATAATTTCCTGTGATGATCAGAGTTGCGCCAGGATGAAAGAGCACCGGAGAAAGAGAATTTGCAGCTATTTTTTGTAGTTTTTCGGTTGTTGCTATAGTAACTTGGAGCTGGGAATCAAATCAGTGTACTAGGTCTCATTTGTATTAAGAAGTGCAAATATGAAACACACATGCATAAACACACTCACACACACACATTTGTATTCCTCGCGTATTGAGGACCATCCATTAATTTCTCTGGCAAAACCCCAAGACCCAACCCAGCCCTAACCTTAACCATAAGTAAACAACCCAAATACAAGACTTTTGGCATGTTTACCTCTTGGTTTGTATTCACAGATTTTTATAAAATTGACGTTATCCAAATGTCCCCAAAAGTAAGGAAGTTTCAGGTTTTACCACACTTTGGGGGTATTTTGGTCCCCAAATGTGATCTGCCCCCCCCCCCCCCACACACACACACACACACATACAGTCCATGTATATTTAAGGGGACTGTCTATTCATTTCTATTCATTCATTACTTAACCCCTACCCAGTCCTAACCTTAACCATAAGTAACCAGAAGAAATACTAGATATTAGGCATTTTTGGCATTTAATTGAGGTTATCCTTGCGGGACCAAAAATAAGCCCCTCCAAAATCAAAAGTTACAGGTTTACAAATTATAAATACACACACACACAAAACACAACACAACAGAGGAAAGCCCTGTAGCTTATTCCTGAGATGGTAAACAAAGATTACATTAAATATTGGTGAGCAGACGACTATATGCTAAAAACTTTTACTTTATGATAACAGGGCAGCATTCTGGGCCACCCTTCCCACATTCCTCATATCTTACTGATGACTGAAATGTCACTATGCTTTAAGTTCACAAACTGAGCAAAGAGGATTCTGGGTATTGGGGGTTGTGAAAGCCTGGCACTATCAGCTGGTCCTCAGCAGACCGGTTTTTTTTTTTAACACTCGGGTCCGCTGGCTGTTTAAACCCCGGCAGAATCCCAGCTGGCTCGCGCCGTCATTAGCAACGTGCAATTCATTCAGATCCACCGACGCTCGGCAAGCGCGGCCGGGGATGATCCCTGACTCTGCTGCACTTTCACTGCCCTCATAATTTGCTAATTACCCTCTCACTGGATCATTTTTTAAAGATGATTACCAACCTTATGAATGCTTAAGTCTCAAAATCTCTGGCCCATTAAAAACAAACTGCATATCAAAGGATGAAGGATACAAAAAAAACCGAATGAACGTTTATTGTGTGATGTCCTTCAACATCTTTAAATGTTATTTCCTTTCTGTTGAGAAAATAGACATTCAAGCACAGGCCGGCTGTGCGCCACATTAACAGAAAAGAGCTGATGTATTCTAGGGTGTGATTCGTGTTACGGTTTCAGAATCTCGTCTAGATTTGACGCTACCCACTTAGCAGCTGGTCATCTCCGGCACTAACTCAGCTGCTGTCCTGTTTGGATAATCGCAGGCTTTGCAAACATTTACCGCTAATGACTTTTTAATGAGGGCTTAGCTGCTTCGGAGCTGCTACCCTAGAGAGACGCTTTCGCTGGTGATGACGGGTGCAAGGTCGGTGTTCAACATTCAGCTCGGGCACCTACTAAGAAATTAATGCGAAAATGCTTACAGGCACAGAACTGCCCTCTGCGGTCCTTTCTGCAATGAAAAGGTCAACAGAAATAACTTTTTAGTGACTAGGGGCAGCCGCATAGGTAGCTGCTATGTGTGTTATGGGAACATTGGGACTGTAAATACGGCTGGCTGTGGCTCAACCAATTTGGCATTTGGATACATAACTTGAAATTGCGCAGAACACATTCTGTTTTCATTAAGCGCCGCTTAATCTGCACTGTCTGTTATCACTTATCAGAGGCTTTTACTGGAGAGCCTTCACTGGGTGCATTGCAGGGTGTATCCCTGACGGAGGAGCGCGGGCCGTGAGGAGACATCTGGGACCCCTGCGGGGTCTCTCGGCACAAAGGTGAATGCGGAGATTCCAGCGCAAGGCGCTGCCTGATTATTCACATAAGACCTAATGAGCTTCTCTAACAACCCCCCCCCCACCCCAAAGGTCCTTCTTCCAGAAACTAGATAGATTACAGATGATGTCAGCTTTGTTTTGTGAAGCCAAACATGGACAACAAATATAGGCGCTAGCTGATGACTGAAGCATGTCCCAGGAAGCTAGCGCTAGCAGAGTGTGGTATCTCGCAGGGAAAGCCGAGCAAACGATCAATAGACATGACATCATGTGTGGGCCCCAAACAGAAATGACATCACATCAGATTCTTAAGGGGACGGGATTTTGGTGGGTGTGGCCACCAGCTAGCATCTTCATCAAACGTGCCTTAAATTACAGCAACTTCTATGACTGAAAGCAAAGGTGATCACTATTCCTTTCAGACAAAGCAAGAGGCTCAGCAAAGCCAGACGCAAACAACGCTGCGTATCAAAAGTATGGTTGCTTCCTTGGTCTTTAATACTTCAGTCATCTTAGGGGTGTCCGAAATCTTTTTTGGAAGTAACGATTTCGACACTCTCCCTCTGTATTCTTATAGTTTCTGAATTGTCTCAGAGGGCGGCCTGTTGCATACGATAATGCCACATCTGAGGAGGTGTTTCGCCAGACTTGCGCACGAGACCAGAATGGAAACAAGTTCTTTCCACAGTCAGAGAGCCATTGTTCAGAATAACACTGGCACCAAGAACACTCCCAATTCCTGCTCACTCTGGCCGCCTATCACATTTTAACACAAAAACTAAGCTCTGGAAGTTCCACATCACCTTTGAAGCATTTCTGCTGTTGCCATGATGATTTTAACTTTTAATATGTAAATGAACTGAAATAAAAAATTATCAAATGCACAACAGTACAATGAAGGCAATGAAGTGAATGACTAATAATTAAACTGATCAATACTACTACTACTACTACTACTAACAGTAATAATAATAATAATAATAATAATAAGTAAGCGGATAAATAAACCAACAAGCAAACAGGAAAATAAATAAATGCACTATATTGCCAAAAGTATTGAGAAGCCTGCCTTTACACACACATGAACTTTAATGACATCCCATTCTTAATACATAGGCTTTAATATGGAGTTGGCCCACCATTTGCAGCTATAAGAGCTTCTTATAAAGGGCTTTCCACAAGGTCTAGGAGTGTGTGTATGGGATTCTTTGACCATTTTGACAAGGAGAGTATTTGTGTGGTCAGGCACTGATGTTGGACGAGAACGCCTGGCCCGCAGTCTTGGTTCTAATTCATCCCAAAGGTGTTCTTGAGGTCAGGACTCTGTGCAGGCCAGTCAAGTTCACCCACACCAAACTCGCTCATCCATGTCTTTATAGACCTTGCTTTGTGGACTGGGGCACAGTCATGTTGGAACAGGAAGGGGCCATCCTCAAATTTCCCACAGTGTTGGGAGCATGAAATTGTCCAAAATGGCTTCGTATCCTGCAGCATTAAGAGTTCCTTTCACTGGAACTAAGGGGCCAAGCCCAACCCCTGAAAAACACCCCCACACCATAATCCCCCCTCCACCAAACATCACACTTGGCACAATGCAGTCCGACAAGGACCATTCTTCTGGCAACCAAACCCTGACTCGTCCATCGGATTACCAGACAGAGAAGCGTGATTCGTCACTCCAGGGGACACGTCTGCACTGCTCTAGAGTCCAGTGGCAGTGTGCTTTACACCACTGCATCCCACACTTTGCATTGCATTTGGTGATGTAAGGCTTGGATGCAACAGCTCAGCCATGGAAACCCATTCCATGAAGCTCTTTACGCACTATTCTTGAGCTAATCTGAAGGCCACATGAAGTTTCGGAGGTCTGTAGCTATTGACTCTGCAGAAGGTTGGCAACTTCTGCGCACTGATCACCTCAGCATGCACTGTCCCTGCTCTGTGATTTTATGTGGCCTACCACATCATGGCTGAGTTGCTGTTGTTCCCAATTGCTTCCACTTTGTTATAATACCACTAACAGTTGACCGTGGAATATTTAGTAACGAGGAAATTTCACAAATGGACTTATTGCACAGGTGGCATCCTATCAGGGTACCACGCTTGGATTCACTGAGCGCCATTCTTTCAGAAATGAAAAGTATGAAAAAAAATGTTGAGATGTTGCATGACCACATGGAAGCAGTGTTATGTCGGATGTGCACCATAATCAAAGCTAAAGGTGCTCTAATGAGATATTAGAGTTTTCTTTTTGCCCAGCAGTGTACAAACAAAGAAATGTACGAACAGTAGCTATTAACACTCTGATCATATATTGGTTAGTCTTACTACCAGAGGGTAGAAACCATACAGCTGATTAGTAACTGGGCAGGTTATTAGCATGCAGTTATCATTTAGATTAATGATTTTCAAAATTATTACTTTAATTAGCAGGCATAACACAAAAACAACCAGCAAGAGGTTGAGTTCAGTTTAAGTCAGAATCAGACTCAGGACCATGTCAAATCTGACTCAGAATCAGGTTCAGGATCATGTCAAATTTAACTCAGAATCAGGCTCAGGACCATGTCAAATTTAACTTGGAATCAGGCTCAGGATCATGTTGAGTTTAACTCGGAATCAGGCTCAGGATCATGTCGAAAGGATTCCACAAAGGTCGCACAATGCATGCCTGCCAAATCTGTGGTAAAGGGAGCAACTAATGTTGTTTGCTTTGCCTAAATGGTTGAGGGATGAAAGTGAATTAAGATCAATGAGCAGTGATGTGACCATAATGTGGTGTTTCGGCGGCCTTTCATTCTGTTTTCCCATGGCTATCCAAGCTTATCGCCTGACCCACTTGTTTGTTTCACTTGGAATCGATAAAATCTTCACCGATGGTCAACATACAACATTAAAGCACCCTGGAACGTCTGATAACCATATGGGCGTTCTGCTCCATGTAGCGACCAGGGCTGCACTCACTGTTGAAGGGGGCTTTTCCCAAACACTTGTTTAAAGTGAATGATGTCACATGTGAAGGTTGGCTGAGACTGTTGATTTAGAGGCTGGCTGCTTCTAATGTAGGCGTGCATGTTGTTACAGTATTTACGCTGATGGGGGTCCAAGGAATCACAATACACTGTGCAAGGAACTACTTAATTGTCAAGTACACAAAATATTAATTAAATGTAATATTGTTCCTGCTGATACATTAGAGGGAGAGATATTTTCCAGTGTGGTTTAGTGTTCAGATGACACCATAAGTGAGAAGTACTTCATATAATTTATATTGTGGTGCCTTTGCCATTATTCATCGTATTGGTGGCCAGGCTAAATATTTTCTGTGTTTTTTTCAGGGGAAAAAAAAAACTCAAGCAGGTTTCACAGTAAAAGTCTCTCAGTAAAATCAATGCTTCCAAAAAAGTTTCATCTTACACAAGTTTCTGGGTATGTCCCTAATGCTGTATAATACGGAGCTCTTGCCACATATTAGTCTACACATATAATTCTAGACCTCCGTGTCACTTGGATTTCTTTATGGATTAGAAGGAATCTTCCTGGTGGAAGGACTTCATCACATGTCTCATGTTGCCCTGAAAATGTCTACATGGCTTATCCCCGTTGTACGGATTTCTCAGGAATAAAGGCTCCATTCGGCAGGGTATGAAGCGCAAAAAGCACGAATGCGCCTCGCTTGTCGGTGCTCCCAATTGCCCAAGAGAGACATTTCTCTCTCTTTCTTTGCCGCGCAAAATTAAACCAAATGTAAACCTAGCTGTTTTATGCAAGTGTTTTTTTTAGAAAGATCCATTGTTTTTGGCTGAAAAGTAATGCAAAATTCGGGAAGAGGAACCTAGGCCTCGCCTCGTCATTACAAAGCCTCCAACTTGCTCACTTTCCAGAAGTCGCCTTGAGAAAGTCCCCCCGGCCGGGCCGCACGGCGCCCCGTAGCTATTCCGGCTTAGCGGGCCACGTCCCGCAACCACAGACCCGACTGCTATTCACCCCAGTGTTCAGAGGCTCCTTTTAAAGACCTTTTTGGATTTTATCAGATTTCATTTTTTAAAAGTTGCCTTTGATGTCACTGTGAACCCTTTGTTCGATGCAAAGTACAAATGTTACACGAAATTCTTATTCAGAACAACATGAAGGAACTTCAGTCGCTTTGATTAAAACACTCTCATAGTATTCTGCTGCATTCTCCTCAAAAATTCCCACGTGCTTTTTTTTTTGCTTTTCTCCTTGGATTTTTAATTTTTTTTGGCCCTGAAATAGAATACAGTTACCGTCTGAAGGTACTTTGTCTTTTCAGTATTTTCGGGTTCCATTTTGCTCTGAATTAGAAACATAGAACAAACGGATATATACAGTATGTATATGTATATATATATACATACATATACATATAAAAACGGTTCAGAGACCTCACCACTTAAAACACAAGCATGTACGATACAACGGAGGAGAGGGAAAATGACATTCTTCAGAATCAAATTCTTATATTGCATAAGATTCTAAGCTGATTACATACTCACAAAGCTGCATGAAAAAATATATGTTATACGTGGTATACAGAGGTGGAAAATTCGGGCCCAGAAAGTACAATTCCAGACCAAGATTTGCGTACTCTGTGACTCTTTATGGTCAACTGGTTGGTTGAAGCAAAATTTTGGTCTGGATTTGTATTATCTGGACCTGAACTTTCCCTCTCTGGTGTTATATGTGACTGATCATGCTATATATACACCTGTTGACAGACCTTTGATTAAAAATATACTGGAGAATTTTCTGTGCTTGCTGGGGTTGACAGAGGCTACCTTTCCTCTCTTGGTCTGCACCATCGGTAAGAAAGGCAGCCGAAAGAAAAGCGGGAGACTCCCATATGTGCCAGGAACACGACCCGAATCCCGAAAACACACCCGCTCACCTGCCTCTGATGAGGGAGAAGGTCAGGCTAGAGGAGAAGGGCAAATGGCTTCATAACGCTAAGGAACCACGGTAAGCAGCATCCTTTTTAGATGAGGAAAATAAAGGTAAAATAAGTATGACGTCAAGTTGAAATTGCACACAGAGCGGCCGTTTTGGAATAACTTTACACTAACATTTTACTTTTATGAACCCACAGGAGAACCGTGCATTTAGAATTAGGAACATTTTAAATAAATAATAAAGCTGAGGGAATAATTCAGGGGGAGATAGACTATAATTTTGCCTGGCAATAATTGGGTTTCACTAAAGACAATGTGGCTGATGGAAAGGTCAGATTCCAAACTATAGACCATCTCTAAAATTTATATTTCAGGGCCATTAAATCCAAATGACTTCAGTAAATGAATAAGTTAACACTTAGATTTAATCAGTCAATCAGTGTTCATCAGTCAATGAATACGAATACAGTCGGACCTCTCTAAGTCGAACTCAACGGGACCAAAAAAAAAATTCGACTTAGGGAGTTTTCGAGTTAGGGAAAACGGCGTACAGTAA
>JAODKM010000088.1:9035236-9048545 GCA_026780845.1 Petrocephalus sullivani
GGGGGGGGCAGTCGGGAAATTACATCACTTGGCCATTAACCTTGCAAATCTCTTTAATATTGGTGGGTGGGGTACAGCATGGGTCTGGCTGAGGGGGGGTGTTGTTGAATTTCTATGCTAGAACATCTGCTTCTTGTTCTTGAATCTGAGCTACGCAAACTGATCTCACCTTTTTAATCGCAGGCGGGCCGGTGGCCATGGCGACCGCTTCCCGGTGTTTGTAATACAGCTCTCCAGTGCTCCAGATGAGAGCGACCCTCCCGACCATGAAAAGGGATATGGGGCCGATTCAAAGGAATCGCCCACCTCAGTCCTACATCTGGCCATGTCTCATTACGCAGCATGTACCGCATCGCCTCACCGTTAGCGCCGCGCTCGCGGGCCCATTGTTTATTCCTTCTCCGTCATCTGGCACCCATTACCGGAGCAGGATGACCCGAAGCAATGCTCGCGGCCCCTGCTTTCCCTGCTGTGCCGCTCGGGGTAGCAGAGCGCTCAACATAGCGTGCAAACGCGCATCACCTGGGCCTTGGGCCGGCCCAGTTCACGCCCGCCGTATATTAAATGTGCGAAGAAAGTATTTGACCCCTCACACTTCACGAAGGATTTACTGCTGAAAACGGCCCATCGCTTCATCTTTGCTTCAAGGGCAGCACTTCTCACAAAGACCTTTTTTTTTTAACATATATTATCTCTCCTGTACTCCATCACTTGCAGGAGTCAGTGACTGCAGACTGTGATTTCCCATACTGTTGTGTTTGACTGCACTCAAGAAGCACACCTGCACAGAAATCTAGTGTGTATAGTGTATAATGGTGCACTTTAATTGGGTGTTAATAATTAATGATTATGTATATACCTTAACAAAGAGCATGGATTTGGTCCAGCAGGAGAAGTAGGCGCTGTTCCTACACCATGACTCATTTCATGGTTTCCCATTAAATGTTTTACTTACCTTTGGCCGCTCAGCTGACACAGTTCAGAACAACCTACTGTTAAAGCAGCCAGATGCTTGAATAGGACAATTCTGGAATAGATCTGGAATCATTTTTAGCACAGCTTTTATTTGCTACTCAGAATTATCCATCCGTCCATCTATTTTTTGCCACTTATCCAGGGTCGGTTCACTGGGACGCAGCAGTCTAAGCAGTAATTAAACAATCATAATGTCTTTTATGTCAAGGCTGTCAGTGGTTAACAGAAAGAGAATTTTTCACTCTCTATCATGCAGACCACCTGCATAGTCAGGGCCTGAAAACGTCATTGATGAGCATTCTGATGTCATCCGCAGCATCACCAGTCCTCACGCTATTAAAAATACACCTGTTCTTGGCACAAAGTGGACCAAAGGACCCCACTGCCCAGGAAGCCCCTTATTCTCAGCAGCTACCATGCACTCATTTTTCATTTTGTATTTCTAGCCTCTCGATTTCTGTAACTATGTAATAAAAATGCTGGCATTCTTACCTGCCTGCATTGTCATTTTCCACTGCGTCTAGGTCAGTGTTTCCCAATCCGGTTCTCTATTTGCTGTACTGTCTGGGAGGGAGCAAAAACATGGACTGTCTGGGAGGGAGCAAAAACATGGACTGTATGTCAGGGAGCTGGGAGGGAGCAAAAACATGGACTGTATGGGGGGGCTCGGAGGGAGCAAAAAACTTGGACCGTCAGTGCGTCCCTGTTGACCAGGTTGGGAAACACGGGTCTAGGTTAATGCTTTTTGTCCTTCTTACAGAATGGGTATGCTGCAGGCGAGGCTTGCAACATCTTCTGAATATCTCATAAGCAATATATCTATAAATGCACGCACATATTCAGACTGTGCATAATTTATACACAACAAAAGCTGGTGAACCATGCATACATAAGAACAATTGTGGAAATGGTTTGGAGGAAGGGACGACAGAGGCGAGCAGAACAGCGTAATTGCTGGCATCTCTCAGACTCTAATGCAGGCTGGAGTCAGAAAGAGGCTGAGCCGTCCGCTTCTCTCCTCTCTGTGCAGAGTTCACTTACAGTTGCAAGTTTATACCTACGCACATTTACTGCCAAAGTAAACATTACACTTGCGGACTTCATTTTCTCATATATAGAGCCCCCCACACACACACACACACACACACACACACTCGCCCAAATATATACAAACAGAGGCATAATCACCAGAGTAAATAGCAAGAGAATGCCACGATGTGAGAACTGAGTGGGTGTTCTGATGATGAAACCAAGATGTTTGGATGTTTTCAAAAGCTCTTCGGGAAACTGAAGGACAATATACGAGAGTTTGAGATCGTTGACTCATTTTGTGGCTTTAAACATGATGCATTGTTAGAGATGGCACAAAAAAAATAAATAAAAAAATCGGGGAGGACTGGATGACAGGGATGTTAAAGCAAGTTTATCAGCATTGTTATAAAAAAAAGACACCATGAGCAAGGAAACAGCTATACAGCCCTCATCACCATTTCTAACCCAGGAATACAAAAATAAACTTTCTAAGCATTTCTACCAAGGCCATCATGCACTCAGTGATTGGTTATCTCAGGAGGAAGCGATACCTGTTGTTAAGGTTTCAGCATTATTGAATGGTTATCTGGGAATAACAAACCTGGTATATATTGTGGATGAATGAAGATTAGGCTGAGATCAAGGCAGATGTGATGCAAAGATATGGGGAAAATGAAGCCAGTCTACCGTCTCATTATTTCGTAACATTAGAGGAACATGGAAAAAATGTTACTCCTGTGTCATATTAAAATATATTCAAAATGTGCTCTAAGTAGATGGTATTTTATTAATTAGATGCCAGGTGATTTGAAAAACAACAGCTTAGGTCACTGCCGCAGACGGCACTTTTTTCTGACTAGTCGCTTGTTAAAAAGCTGTTGACGTCCACACCATGTTCCTGCATAACATGATAATGATAGCGATAATTATCATTCAATAAGAGGTAACACCACTAGCAATGCTAATGAGGGGATTGATCCCGTTCCTCGTGACCCAGAAAGCATCACGGATAGAGACTGTGCAGGTGGTGTGGCCACCCATTGCCTGTTGGGTGTCTGTGCTGGAAAGGTCAGTCAGGCAGTACCGGTCTTGGCTGATGTG
The DNA here is from genome assembly GCA_026780845.1 of Petrocephalus sullivani. Classification (NCBI taxonomy): domain Eukaryota; kingdom Metazoa; phylum Chordata; class Actinopteri; order Osteoglossiformes; family Mormyridae; genus Petrocephalus; species Petrocephalus sullivani. Next base: position 9,038,345 of record JAODKM010000088.1, read on the forward strand.
CCACGCTGGGAGAGCATTTGTCTGTGGCAAAGTGAAAGGGACTGGCAATTCGCCGGCTGGGCACCAACCCATCACAGGGCATACTCACACACGGGCAACTTGGGAATTTATCTCCACGCGTCTTTGGAATGTGGGGGTTAAACTACAGTATCCGGAGGAAACCCCATGAGGACACAGGGAGAGCACACAAACTCCACACACACAGAGCCATGGCAGAGTCTCGAACCAGGAGCCTAGCAGTGCGAGGCATCGCTGCTAACCCCTGAGCCGCCATGTTGTCCCCTTTGTTATATTATATTACAATATTTATTTATTTTGAGAACCCAAAAGCTTCACTCATTTTGCTGTCCTTATACAAAGTTTCTTCCAACCTAACGGTGCAGCTAATTGAGTGGCATTTCGGTAAAAAGCAGCACTGATTTACCAGGCCCTGTGGATGCTTTAATCTTCCAGCGTGTGCTCCAGTTTATGAGTTCCTGGGATTAGACTCCTAATCACCACAACCCCCAGTAATTAAGTGGCCGTTTAAGACGGATGGATGAATACACAAATGCTGCGAGAGCTGTTCAGCAGGTTGTTGTTGGGGAGCTGATGTGTTATTAAAGTCGTATTTTGTCTGAGTGCTAGTTGTTTTAACATGAACTGGTATTCAAATAATTACTGAGTAATGGACCTGGTAAGTGGGTAACGTAGAGGTTAAGGAACTATACTTTGCTCTGAAAGTAGCAGGACCACTTCTCTTGTAGTCCTGAATTGTGTCATCCTCAAATATATCTGTATAACTAGCTAAAGGACACATCTGTGAGCTGTGTTGTCCCTTTGAATAACATGGATGTCCACTGAAGGGGGCGGCATGGTGATGCAGTGGTTAGCACTGTTGCCTCCTGAGACTGGGGTGTGTCTCTCCGCCCAGGTTCCGTGTGTGGAGTTTGTATGTTATGTCAGTGTTGTCATCGGGGCTTCTCCAGTGTACCCCCACAGTCCAAGAACATACTGAGGCTGTTTGGACTTGCTAAATTGCCCATAAGTGTGAGTATACCCAGCGATTGGTCCCCCATCCTGGGTTGTTCCCTGCCTTGTACCTATTGGTCAGAGTGTACCCAGCGATTGGTCCCCCATCCTGGGTTGTTCCCTGCCTTGTGCCTATAGGTCAGAGTGTACCCAGCGATTGGTCCCCCATCCTGGGTTGTTCCCTGCCTTGTGCCCATAGGTGAGAGTGTACCCAGCGATTGGTCCCCCATCCTGGGTTGTTCCCTGCCTTCTGCCCATAGGCTCTGAGACCCAGAACACAACAACCGGCTTCAGAAGATGGATGGATGTCTGCTGAGAAGCTCATGAACCTGTCAGATAAGATTATAAACTGCTCTTTCGTCAAATATCTGACAATGCAGAGCAAGGTCTTTGAGGCAGGATCTGTGAATTAATCTTCCTCCTGGCTGCTTATGAGGTCAGGGGGCGGGGCGCCGGGTCCAAGGCCTCCCAACTGTGCCAAGGTGGGATGACGATGCGCCTTTCCTGGCAATCAGATGCATCAGAGAGCGGCTCGCTCAAACCCTCTGTCCCGTTTGAGCAGCTCCGCACTATTTTCTAATTGAGTGTAATTATGACTCACAAAGCGCTGACTGTGAGATGGGAAGCATGTATAAACTGGCCCCTGGATCGCATCCTCCTACAGTTCATCTGAAAATCTACTGACTCACACTTCAGCAGGAAAGTCTCCTCTAGCAACAATCTGTCATATATCAACCATAAAGGATCGTTTTAACCCTAAACATAATCCACTTCATAAAATTATTAATAATGATACTTCCTGCGATTATAAAATATAACCCAGATTATATTACTCATTATCGCTAAATCAGCTATAATTGGAAATAGAACTCCAGGCTAACTTGATACACTATTTAAAACTTTATTGCAAAGGCAGTATTATACTGTGTCGAATATCCAGTTACAAACACGGAGATAACATATTAAGAACAACATCATTTGTTTAATATATAGTATGTTTAATATACACTTATTATGAAGCCAAAAATACCGGTAGACACCACAATCGTCCACACGTACTAACATCTGAGAGGCACTGTCTGGACCACCTCATGCCCATAAGCAGTTTCAGAAAATGGATGGATTGAGGTGGTGCTGAAATTTAACAAATAGGCAGAAAGGCTATGCTTCTATCGAGCAACAATACATCAGGAACTTTTTGGAGAACAAAAAGCAAATGCAGCACTGTCCTGCAGTAGTATTATCTGGTCATTAATTTTGCTGGATATTTCTGTTGGTGATAAAATCATATATATTCTGCTATATTCGTGGCTTTCAGGTGTGTCTCTGTATTCCGTGGCCAAACCTGACAGTTGATGGGAATGAGCGAGAGACTCGAATGGCATTGAGAAGGCCACAGAGGAACGGGCTCCATGTCACGGCTGATGAAGATTCCACTAATGAAGGCTGGGGCTTCAGATGTGTTTGCTGAGCAGTGCTGAACTGGTGCGTAATCCCCCGTAATGGCCGACACACTAAGCCGCCGCGTGACTCTTACTCCTGTCCACGGATCGTCATGGCCACCACCTCCATTCCCCTCCTCCCGTCACCGTGGCGATTCTCCTGCTTTAGCTGCTCGCTTTCCCCACGTCGTTTTCCGCGTCACCTCTCCTTTCACCCCATCTGCTCTAATGTTTGTTGATCCCTTCATCATTCCCCCAGTATCCATGTTTTATTCTGGGTCTGCAAAGCAAACACCAGTCATTGAATTGCATGCCAGAAATGCCGTCCGGTTCTTGAGATGAGAACAATTCGTCTGCTGCCTTGTTACCCACAATGGCTCCTAGTCCTAGCTACCATCAAGTTTGAACCCAACTTGTTATTAAGGGCTTAAGATAATCCATTGAGCATCATAAGCTCCACTGCCCACTGAATAACTCTTATCGAGCGGTGTTTCCCAATCCGGTCCTTAGGGACCCACAGATGATCCACATTTTTGCTCCCTCCCAGCTCACTGTCAGACAGGGAGTCTATATTTTTGCTACCAGTAGCTTGGAGGGAGCAAAAACACAAACTGTCTGGGTCCCAGTGGCCCGGGTTGGGAGAAACTATTACAGTATGAGGGGATCTTCATGCACCTTCCAAAGCCTGTCTGGACTGCACTCTTCTCATGAGACCAGTGTCTTTGCATCTTTGCCATGCAGGAGCTTCATTAATGTGAAGGAACTGACTGTTTCTGCACAATAACACTAGCTGTAATTATTTATATGCTAGAGGTTCACAGAGACTGGATCAGTGTTGTTGGTACGAGCAATGCCTTTTGTCCTCCCTTTGAATACATACCTGGACTCCCAAGTCCCGCTTTTATGAAATAACACTGCTTGCTAATTTAGTAGGATTTAATCATTACATTTTACCTAGGGACTGTGTTGAATATCCTCTCCCAAAGTCACCTTTTATGCAGTCACATACATTGTTCTGCTCTTGCAATGACCAGAAAGGCAACTTGGATCAAACAGATTAATGACAACGTTTTAAAATAAAGTTAGAATGTAACTAAACGTTAAGCTGCTGTTTTTTTCCTGTGGTCCATCTCTGTCTGCTGTAACAAATCTGCCATCAGTTGCCTGTCTGTGGAAAGCAGCTCTTTTCCGGCAGATGGAAGGCACAACCACCAGATTTAATGCACACAGCTGCCAGGATGTTGTCCGTCCGGCTCATTATCACTCCTGCTGCTCTTACGGGTATAATTTATAGTTTCTTGCAGTAAAAAAAAAGAGCACCTGAAATTTTTGTGGATTGCAATACAAACTGATTGTTAGGTGCATCCATCACTTGTGACTTTAAACATATCTCTCTGGTAGACGGTGAAAAAGTGCCATCGTTTGGAAGTGCAGTTGCTGTGACAGGTACCTTACTGTGGTCGTCAGCATCTGAGTGAGTATGTCGGGCCAATGCCTTCCTCGCCTGCCCCTCCCCCTTTTGTCCTGTGTGGTGGGGGTGGCACAGAAGGCCTGGCGGGGGGCAAGAGCAGGCATGATGGCCCCTCACTCTGTGGACATCCACAGGATGGAGCAGGAACAGTGTGTGTCTAGGGTGGAGTCACCTGCATCCAGCTTACGATGCTCCTGTCGGCCGCCCCAGTGAAACTATACGCTGGTGTTACTAAATGCGTTCCTCCGGGATCTACAGACAGTCCTCGTTTTCGCTCCATCCCAGCTCCCTGCCGGGAGAAAAACGTGAACTGTTTGGCAGGGAGCCAGAAGGGAGCGAAAGCGAGTATGGTTTGGCAGGGAGCCAGGAGGGAGCAAAAATGTGGACTGTTTGGCAGGGAGCAAAAATGTGGACTGTTTGGCAGGGAGCCAGAAGGGAGCGAAAAACGTGGACTGTTTGGCAGGGAGCCAGGAGGGAGCAAAAATGTGGACTGTTTGGCAGGGAGCCAGGAGGGAGCAAAAATGTGGACTGTTTGGCAGGGAGCCAGGAGGGAGCAAAAATGTGGACTGCCTGTAGGTCCTTGAGAACCAGGCGGGGATGGTGACACGGGAAACACTGCTATAAGCCACCGAGGCACTCTCTGGCCAGCCGAAGCCACAGGACAGCTGTGAGATCCATGTGTAGGAGTGAATGCACGCTCCCATCCTTTCCACTCTGAGTCTGCTGTGAAGCTCTGCTGGGTGTAAACCCTCTGTGACTCATCACCTCTCACATCAGCATCTAACAGCAATCACATTAAAATTTGGCCTCCACTTAATTAATCTCATTACCCCTTTACATATTGCAATCTAAGTGCTACACCCATGCTGGATTTATAATCAGAAGAATTTGAGTCATCTAAGTTTGGACTTGATTTTAGTTAATTTGATCATGTTGGCTGTTGATGTAGCACAGTTTTCATGAGGTTTTGCTAGCCATTGTTCTATTCTAACCTATGAAATTTAGAATTTATGTGTAGACATAGGAGGTATATCTGGATGTGAGTTTTTGCATTAAAGCATTATTAACGTGGCTCTTATAAGGAATGCGCTTGGAAAGACTTTTTCTGGAAACCTTTTTCTGTACCTTTTTCGGGAAACTGTCACACAGTGATATTTAATGTATCCTGGCAAATTAACGGTATCCAGGTTAAATGTCTCCGATCACCATGCCAAGATGGAGTACTCAATAGGGGATGATCTCAAACACTCTGAGGAGGGTATTTGTTCTGTGGCCACATATCTGTATAAATTTTGACTTCGGTCCCTTGCTTTTGCCATGCTTTGCCTCGGAATAGCGCTCGTCTGTCGGTGGGATGAAGCCGTGCTCTGTTTTTCTACCTCCCCCAGCGCCCCCCGTCACACTCCGCGCTTCCCACACGCTCCTCTAATGCTGCCACTTCTTAAAAAACGCACTACCATGAGAGATTAACAAAAAGATTGCGGTAACCGAGCAGTCAGGCAAACGCGCTGTGCAGGATCTCTCTTCCCTCGCTTATTATGGGAGAAATCTAGCCACATATTGAAGAGTTCAGCTTCGGGAGCAAGTTTATTTTCCGCGGCACATTCAGGCTCCGGTTATAGCGGTTATTAGGGAGTCACCGCGGTAACGGTGCCATGCCTGGGAAGTGGCTGCCAACCTTTACGTCCCCTTTGTAAGAATTGAGCAAATAAACATGCTCTGGCCCTTCCTTTGTTTGGAGGACGCAGCTGTGCTCTGTGCCTAGCTTGGGCATTGTTCTGAGTTCCCGAATGGAATGGAGTGCATTGGTTGAGCTGAAATGAAGCGTTATTTACCACTGTATAATAACAGGTATACAGGAATCCTTAATTCATTATATTGCCTATCCTGCTCTCCTAAGAGACACACAGACATATGTACCAGTGAGAGATAAGCTTGGGTTCAGACACAGGGTCAGCCATGTGCAAGGTTAAGGGCCCAATACCACCTGATTACTTTTCAGGCCGTGGCCATGAAAACCTTCCCAACATGGCAAAGACTATAGACCTGAAGAGTCGCTCAATGGCCCCAGTATCGATAAAGATGGAGATTGGTCTGCCCTCCAAGCCTTTCATTATCACGAACCCCATCCTCACCCATGCCTCCCAGAGACTTCAGAGCATTTGTCCCTATAAAAGAACCTCCATGAGTGAGCCTGCATTGAGAGTACATCTTTTGATCTCTGGCAGACTTTTCCCTCCAAAAACTGCTGTTATAGAGTGAGGTCTCTGCATTACCTGCCGATATCCGTCACCAGATTGCATCCCGACATTGGACGATGTGGCTCCTTCCCCCTACACTGGAGCCGTTAATCCCACAGACTTTCTCTCAGATGTGGCTGTGGCTATTTTGGAATATGGCTTTCAAGCTGTAACCAAGTTCCTTTGGTCTGGGATTAGAGAAGAAGCAGAGAAAGAGAGAGCGAGAGAGAAACGCAGTTTTTGAGTTTTGCAGCAGGGGGAAAAAAAACTTGAAAGGATTAATAAAAAAATGTGAACGCATCAAATGTTTATCATGTAATAAAAGTGCATGTTATTTGTTGTCAGCTACAAAGTGGGATCATTGGACTTCAAAGCATGTCTGGTTGTTGTTATGCAGTCACCAGATACATGGATAAAGTTGCCAAAACTGTTTAAAATATTTACAGAAATATATCCTAGTATAAGCAGAACGTAGCTAGTCTGTGGAACATTTAGATAACCATCAGTATAGTGTGTTTTAAAGGTGAAATGGAGAAACAACGGAGAAATGGAGAAACAACTTTTACGCTAAAGTTAATTTCATTACACAGAGGGCATTTTACATTTCTATTGATCTTCATCAGGGAATTCCACAAAGGTGTCTGATCTTGGGGCTGTTGTGGTGAGTGTCATATTTTTGTAACATGGATAACTGAGATAACTTTTGACTTTTCAAAGTGATGAGGACAAAGAACGGATTCCGCTTTTCAAAAATGGCCACTACTGGAACCTGACCTTCTCGGAGTTGCGGCACTGAAGAGGCCGGATAGTTCTGCTGCATGACCAATGTGCAGCAAAATCCCATCTGTTCTACATCTAAGAGTACAAAGACATGGGTCCAGAACCAACTGCAGGGATTAAAAAGAACATTTTTTAATGCTGTATAATACACAGCAGATTGACTTCGAGCTGAGAAAGGGGGAGCGCGTCCAATTACTGACATCAGCCATTGTTTCTATTTTATTTCTCTGCTTTGCTTGTCTTAGGCAGTTCATTGCATGTACATCTCATGTGCTTGCGTATTTACACTAGCTATTGAAGCACGTTATATGACTGTTGAAAAAGAATAAAGAAAAATAATTAAGTCTCCTCGCGTGGAAAGAAGTCAGAGCGCCGCTTTTTGGCAAAATAACGAGAACTTTACACGCCGTTAGGAAATTAATGCAGATGGCTTACAGATTGTACTTTTTGTTGACTAAAGGTGACACAAAACTGAAGGGGGGGGGGAACGGAAATTGGTTAAGAGCACACAAAGCCTTGAAGTGGCCTGAGGTACGCTTTCAGATAAACAGTTTGGATAGACGGAAGAAAGTGTATTTAAAAAGCAGCCTTTGATGTTATTCTGCATTGTTTATCACAGATAAAAGGGCTGGTGGCGTCTGTTGTGGGCCGGGCTGTGCCAAGGAGGAGGAGGGAAGTGAGCGCTACGGCCCGCATTGTTTGGGCCCGTTTCTGTCACACTGTACACCGCGGGTAGGAGGGGACAGCATACCCCCCTCACCTCCGCTGGAAGTGTTGGGTTCCCCTTTGGTGGCTGGGGCAAAGGGGCCTCTGCAGGCTTTGATGGTGCGCACTGACTCTTCTCTATTCGAACCTTTTTGGCTTTGATCATTCAATCATTTCACCTGATCTTCTTTTTTACACGTTTGCTACAAAGGAAACCTGGGAGAAATATATCAATCAGCGCTGTGTTTCTGCGTCTAAGGACTGGCTGTCCATTGGTTGGGTAATGGGATCAGATAGATGTATTATAGATTCATTTAATGACTGATGTAAAATATACAGTAAAGCTTTACAATAACTGTAACTTTGTCACATACTCAGAAAACATTTAGTGCACCTTCATGATGCATTCATAGAACGTTCATACTCACCATACTCATGTAAGTATGGTGACTTACTGTGACAGCTTTTATATAATAGTATTATATGAGCATATATATATATATATATATATATATATACACATATCAAGTATATATGCATGATGTGTGTGTGTGTGTGTGTGTGTGTACATATATATATATATATACATATGTCTGTGTGTGTGTGTGTTTTGCTATCATTAAGTGAGGGTTAGGGTTAGAGTTTCCCTATCAGAATATTTATTTCTCCATTGCTTATAGCTATCAAAGGCCATTGTAGTCCTGTTGGGGGCAGTGTTCTCAACACTATTCCAAACTACTGTGCTTTACAAAGTGGAAGAGTGTGATCAATGTGTGGAATGAACTAAGGGAGAAAAACAAGGGCATTATTTTCTTTGACGTGTCCCAAGTGTTTTCTTCCTTGCCCGAGGTATAACAGAAGCTGCACATCCCTGCCGGAGAGCTGATCTATGTTTTCACTCCACTTAAACTCAGAGGATATTAAAAGTCCCACCAAACTTATATCCACTTCCCCAGGTCCTGTTACCCAGTCGACGTTTCCTAGGCGAGTCACTGCAGCGGACTAATGTGCCATTCCACTGGCAATGAATTGTCCCTTTGCCATTTAAGCATGTTGCCCTACCCCTTGTGCCCCTGCATACTTGGGGAGTAAACCCCCTTCCCTTCCTCCAAGTCTGCTATCGATGTCCCAGGGTGTTTTCAGTTGCTGTATAACTGTGACTCTGTGAAGGTCCTGAGTGTTTGTTGTAGTTTTCAGGCAGAGAGCTGAATAAATTGATATGGCCAACAGCAGTACAGACTCGGGCACCATGAATGACACAATGCAGAGATGAACACTGCAACGCAAGTTTTATCGCATCCCAAATGTTGCAATTTGCCATTAGAGGTCTATTTATTTAACTGACACCTTTCTCCAAAGGAACATACAACCGAGGATCAGAGAGCAGATTCCGCCAATATCTCTGGGACCATTGTCACTAAGGGCCTTGCTCACGGGCTCATGATTCCTGGGATTTGAACCAGTAACTTCCTGCTCATAGGCAAAGAGCCCAAACCTACAAAGCCAGACGCGCAGCTCGCAGAAGCATTCACACTTCGAGATGGCTAAGTGCCATATATATATGCACTTTATACAAGAACTTAGCAATGGCCATACACAGCTGGACAGCTGCAGCAGGATGACCAAGGGGAGGATTTCCAATCGACACGCAGATGGCATCCTTTCCCTACACAGGGCAGGCCCAGTTGCACTGCTTCACTTTTCAGCTGTTTCCGGATGGCTGCTTCAAACTGCACAGCCTGCTGTGAATTACATTACATCAACCAGCCTTATCTGCACACCGCGCTGAACTGAGAGACACAAGGCAGCCATCTGAATTTCACAGGTGCTGAATGCATTAAACTGCAGGCGGATTTAATGCTACACGAAAAATCAGAGAGGTCATGCATATTTATATTGCATTTCTTAACAACAAATCAATTTAAAGAGAATGCTAATGTAGCCCTCGCTGTTTCTATAGTAGCAGATGGAGGCTGGCTAGTGCCATTCTCTTATTCTGAGGCAAGACTTACGTCTGCTTTGAGAAAATGAACCTGCACACAATATAACAATCTGAATGTTATCCCATTTTAGCCCTAGAATGTGCAGGATAGGATCGCACATATTTTGATAGCTGAAAACATAGAGCGCAATCATCTATTTCTTCTCTAATAAGCCTTTAAGCTGCGTTGCTTAAGATGAACAGGAACATATATGTCCCACCCCATTTTCTAATTGGAAAATAAAATCTCCATCAATCGATCATCCCTCTCTCCATCCATCCATCCATAATCTTCTATACTTGTTTGTCCTATGCAGCATTGCCTGTCCTGGAAGTAACGGACACAAAGTATGGAATAACCCAGGACGGTGTGCCGACCCATCACACAATTCACACACATATTCACACTTACAAACTTTTGGAATCTTTGATTCCAAAAATCTTCAACTCATCTTAGCATGCATATATTTTTGGACAGTCGGTGGGGGGGGGGGGGGGGGGGCCAAAAAAACAAGGAGAGAAAAAAAAAAAAAACAAGCGTTTTTTTTTTTTTTCAAAAAACCACTTTTTT
>JAODKM010000088.1:9076492-9089862 GCA_026780845.1 Petrocephalus sullivani
GCCTCCCGGAGCTGGGACGCCCCCCCCCCCAGTAAGGAGAGCCCCCCCGGAGATGCGGGCCGATCTGCCAAAGCGCCTCCTAACTAACCCCGGGGGGATCCCGGCTGACAGCCCGTTAGACCCTCCGAAGCGGCGGCCCCGGCTAAAGTGGGGCGGAATGCCGGCGCGCCGGCTGCCCCCCCTGGGCACGGCTTTGCCTGCGGGCCGGCGCATCTGGGGAGCAGCGGAGCGGTGGTGGATGCACGCCGGCCGTCTGGGGCTTAACCCCTGGGGTATTTATTAGAAGGTGTGTGCCGGAGTCCGCGGCGCCCGCTTGCGGTTCCTCCTCTCGGTGGCTGACGCGCCTCCGTACGGAGCTCTCACATGCCGCATGCCGTCCCTTATTTCCCGCTTCGCCGCCGCAGGTAGACGTGGAAATGTAGTGAGCTGCCCAAGGTTTCCCCCCCTTGTTTTGTTAGAGAAGCATGCCTTTAACAGACCTGGTACGCTACAGAACACCACAGCACAATCTGCTTTCACTGACAGTTACTTTGCAGTAAATTATGATTCTCTGGGCAGAAGGGGTTTCCTTGAATTTACTTTCGGCATCATATCTCCAGTGTTGCTCGACTATAACCCTTAATTCTTATCACCCCTTGTACTGGCCTGTACAATAAATACTCACAGGCAATAAATTGTCAGCATCCAGTTATCAGATGGGGGTGGTGTGTGGCTCAGTGGGCTAAGCCTTTGTGCTTGTCATCCAAAGGTCTTTGGCTGAAGCCCAGCCTTGGCCGACTACTCACATGTCCACTGGCTCCTTGAGCAAAGCCCTTAACCCCCAGCCCCCTGGCCCATTTGCTGTGACCCCCAATCTTCATTCAGAGCAAGATGGGGCAATGCATCAAGGATACATCTAATGGATTTGAAAGACTGTACAATCCTGCTAAATAATGTCCCACATGACATGGGTGACTCTCCTTAATACCTTATATTCCTGATGAGTTTAATGCTTTGAATACATAGAATGGAATATTAATACTTTACTGATCCTCGTGAGGAAATTCCCTTTATTGCATTTGATTAATGTATTTAAGTGTCTTCTGCTTCTTTTGACCAAAATCTATCTGAAGTATGTCTCGCAGTTTATTATATCTATGTCAGACGTTGTTGCTGCTTACCAGCTTATCTGGCATACTGTGTTTCCTCTGGATATGGTGTTTGCCCACATCCTTACAAGCAGTTTAATTCTGAGAAAATGTCCACTGGAACACATACACAAATACAGATATGTTTTTCTGAGTCATTTTATTCATTTTTATGCCATGTTATGTTTGCTCGTCGTGGCTACCGGTCTCCTGTCAGTAAACATGGAAATTAAACCCTTAAAGGTGGACAAAACCCCAATAGATGACAACCCAGGGCAGCGGAAGTTACGATAGGGACATGATTGGTCCCCTGCAGGAGGACACCACGTTGTCATCCCGCTGTGCCGCAAGTCTCTGTCGAGACGCTCGCCGGTCCTTCTCGTCACTCCGGTTAAATTAACTTACATCTCTTTGCTTTTTCGCAGGGGATTCGGGAAGCAGGGATTCCAGTGCCAAGGTCAGTACGACGACGGTAACGCCGCATCACGGGGCCGTTAACGTTTGCGCACATTCCCCGAGTCTCAGTGGAGTTGTTGTATTCTAACGATGACGTGATGTTCAGCTTTCACCTACAAGCCGAGTGCTTTTTTTTTTTGTTCATTAATTTCTAATGACGTGGTGCTCTGCCGATTAGTGTTTACTCATTATGTTTAAAGTGTTTAATAGAAAACCTTTGTTCCCTTGCCAACCAACTAATTCCATGATAACGAAGGAGAAACAGAGACAGCCCCAGAGAAATCAGATGTCTTAACATTTCAGTTACTGGTTAAAATCTTTTAAGCCCTTCTCACCAGGATATTGTGTTCAGCTTCTGAAATTTTGTTGAAATAAATGCTTAGTGTTGCCAAGACCAAGGAAGTCTAGTTCAGATTCAAATTCAAATCACAATTAGTGTGGACTTTTTTTAAGATGGTGGGAGAAAGTAGAACACAGGGGCGTGACTTAAGGTGATTTGAGTTGGAAGTTGCCCTTTTGGGAGAGACTCTCCCAAATAGGACTGAAGCCAACTTCTCTGGGCACTTCCACTTTGTTGCTGGATGAAATGTTAGACTTTCAAAGCCCTCAGGTCATCAGTTCAAACTGGACCAACCTGCAGGAAAATGTCTAACGACCCCCCCCCCCACATTGAATTTGTGCTCTTAAGCTCATTTATCATCAGGAATATCTGCTTTTGGTGATGCTTTTGAGAAATGTACCATTTTTAATATATTTTGGTGAAACTGGTTGGCTGGCTTCATTTAAAATTTTATTTTCAAAATTATTAACGTTAATTTTACATTTTTTATCCCTCTCTTTTTTGTCCATTTAGTTGTGTGATATTTTGCCAGTAATGTGCTCAGTCATAATTGGTTGGCATGCCTCCTTTGTGTCAGTTCCCTACCAGGAATTGATGTTTTGGGCTGCTCCTATTATCTTTGTGAAATCCATGTAATATTTGTTTTCTGGGATGCCATCGACATTCCAGCTGTGGCGTCACATCTCTGTTCTTTTGGGTGATGTTTCAGATACATCATTTGAATGAGCCAGTGGGGTGCAGAGCCATACATGAAATATCTTGGTGGCACATTGAACCTTTGAAAGTGGATCCTTACTTACATGCAAAAATGTTTTGTATATAGTGTAACTTTTTTGAGAACTTGTGGGTGTAAGCCACAGGCTGTCTTGTATTCTGTCTGTATTTGTATTTTTTATCTGTATTGTTCAGCACTGTCTTATTTAGTCTTTGTGGCTGAGGTTGGCAGGATGTGTAAGCATTTCTATCTACCTGTTGCACGTGGCCAATAGATCATCTTGAATCTTAAGTATGAGCGGAAGATGGATCAGTGAAGCTACACTCGCTGGTGTCTCTTGCAGGCTGCGCACCAGCACGCCGCATGTTTTACTGCACTAAAAGCAAAGCGCGCTTCACTCTCCGCCTGGCACCCAGTTTATTGCGCGCCACTGTTTCACATTGTGTTACTGCGTGAGTCATCACCGAGCCCCTCCGTTTTGTTGTCAAACACTGTGTAGTTGAGATGGGTTACTTGTTGAAGCTGCAAAAAAATGTTTGCTCATAAATGAAAATATTTTATAACGCGTGCTGAAAAAATTAATGGAAGATGATATTAATTCTGAATTATTTGCACGAATTTGAGGCATCATGAAGATTAATTTGCAGAAAATACAGCATATGTGAATGAATTAAGGCTTGACATGGCTCTTAAAAATCCATCTGTAGGAAAAAAATGGTCATTTTATTGACAACTACGGCTCATATCGCATGTAATCCAGCTTGCAGCTTGGCCCCTCCTCTGCAGCATGGGTGTTTGCAAGTAAGGGGTGGCCCTTGTAAATGACAGTGTGTCCTGCCCAGAGTGTATGTAGATGTAGACGTGCAGGCAGCCCTGCACCAGTCCTGCACGCCAACGCAAAGCTACTTGGAGCGATGCAGTCATAGGCTCATGGGCCTCGGCTTAGCGGAAATACAAGCTGCACCTTCTTCCCGCCCGCTTAGGCTCCGCCTCCCTGCAGAGCTGTTTCCTTCGGTCTGTGGGACCGTCCTGCGTGTCCCTGCGCATGTTTCACATCATGAGGTTTTGTTCATACGCTCGAGGGAACACGTAAATCTGGGTTCTGCTGGAGGGATCAGCTGCACATGGACCTACTCAGTGGGTTTGTCTGAATATGTAGGATGTGGTTTATGGTAAAAAGTAAGCTGCCTGTTCAGCAAAAAGGGTGTAGTTTCAATTTACTGCAGTTTTTTTTTATTTGTTTTTTTTCCTTTGTATTTCCTCAATTGTTTTTTTTCTGCAAGAAGTTTTATAGTCAATACTGTTTCCCACTTAACCTTATGGTTTCTAGGTTACCTATAAACTGCAGTTAATTAGATTAAGCTCTGGTGATGGCGAGGAGGACGTTGGCTCCTCTTGGCAGATCTCAGCTCCCTGAAAGGTGCTTGCCTGCTAGTATTTAGCCGTATACCCCTTAGCCGTATCTCTCTGTCCTCCTTCTGCCAACGCTACCCGACCCGTAGAGTAGCGTCAGGAAGGAGACTGAGCTCATCATCCCCAGCCTAGTGAAGGAGGCTGTGCAAATCTGACCTGCCCGAGTCGCGGCCGTTGCTCTGCAGTCCCGTTCGTTCTTTCATATGCCGACCTCTGCCACTGACATCCTGTACGACAGACATAAATGGAATATCTTAACTTAATTGGGAATGCGTGATTGGTGGGTGTGGGGGCTTCTTCCACCGCTGCCATGACAACTGGGTGCAAACCACCCACAGGGATGGTGGCAGGGTGTTGTCGGGGTTGATGGAAGAGATTAAATGTTCCTTGGAAGCCACGCTTTACCCTTTCGGGTACCCAGCACACTTTGGATGCTTTGGGTTATTGTATTTTCACCATAACAAAGTCTTGTTGTGTAACACCGGGCATTATGTGTATATGAAGTTCCAGCAACATCGTTTGTGGCTTTTTTCACATACACTCTGAATTTCTCATGCTATGTAATACCATTTGTTTTGGCAGATAGAATGGAAAAACTGTGCAGTTAAATATGTTGCATAAAATAATCTACATTGTGGCCACTACCAGGTACGACCCACTTTCGCAGCCAGAAGCACCACGAGGATGGCTGAGATCTCAGAGCTTACCTTTCTGCACACCACTGCAGTACTGAGCTGCTATGTTTGCACCTGTGGATTCCTGTTAGCCTGGCCATTCTCCTGTGACCTCGCTCATTAACAAGGTGTTTTCAGCTGCAGAAATGCCATTAACTGGGTGATTTTTGTTCATTGCACCTTTCTGTGTAAAGTGTAGATACTGTGGAGTCTGATGATCTCAGAAGGTGGCTGCCTCTCAGACGCTGGGACCATTGTGTGTGCCTCCAACAGTCTTACCTGGTTCAAAATCAATTAGATCCGGTATCTTAGCCATTCTTATGCTAAGTTGAACCTTGTGCCCCTGTGGACTTGCTGTCTGTATTCAGTTGCAGACATGTGATTTACTGTTAGGAGGAGCAGGATGTTTGCTTTTTCAAATATCGAGTGCATGTTTGTACATAAATGAAATTCATGTACTTCATGAGGAAATTCATTTCCTGTAGCTGCTTTCATTCTTAGTGGAACAGTAAGTGAGTTTCAGGTTCCTCAGTCTTTTTCTGCCCTGGACCTGTTAAGTGCCCCATTATCCTGCATATCAGAACCGGCTTCCCCTGCTTCAGTGGGCCATTTGCACGCTTTCAAACTTTACATAAGGTTTTTAATTGAACTGTTTAGTTAATTTTGAAGGTTTTGTCAGCATTATGAATGAAACTAACCCCATAGCTTAAAGCTATTTGTGAAATACATAAGGAAGTGGAGTGTTTTTGAGCAACCTCTACTATGATTTAATTTTAAACACACACAAAAAAAAACTGATTTGGGAGTGTTGGAGTGTGGGATTGATGGGGGCACCAGCCCCTGTGTTTACTGCCCCTCCTTCTGTTAAACACAATATTCACGAGAGAATTCAGAAAACCAGAAGAAGGGCACATTAAGAATCAAACCCAATTGGAGGAGAAAAATGCCCTTTTGTGGTGTAATTTGGTTAGAGTGGCATTCTGTTAGCTGTCTTGGCCTTCTTAATTGTCCCTGCCTGCCTCTCCAGGTGTGCGTGTGGTTGTATTGGCCACCCCATCTCATCATTAAGCTGTCCTTGTGTCCATGTGCACTTGGGTCCTCTCCAGATCATCCACCTAAGGCTCTCACGTTCTCCTTGTCAGTCCTGACTATCGCCATGCTGTCGGCAGCGGATAATCGAGAAGTCAGCAGGGGTCAGTATCATCAGGACGTAGTCCCCACATTTGGAATCGGGCTCATATGACTAAGCCCCTGCTTTTGTGTCCCTTTGGCCAATGAGTTTTTTTACCTGCAGATTCATCTAGCTGAATGTCTTTGTACTGTGGAAAGAAACACCCAGAGGATACCTATAAAAATCGCATGTGTAAAACGCACATGTGTGCAGTATAGTAGAGGCCCACTGCCCTGGAGGTCTGAGGCCACAGTGCTCCCCAATGAGCCACCCTCTGTCTTGCGCATGGTTATCAAATCAGTGTTTATATATAGACTTCTGGCCTTGTAGTATTAGCGTTACTGCAGATCTGTTATCAGTCTTGGCGACACCCTCACACACGCGACGTCCGGGCGGCCCGCCGGGATTGCACCGTAACTGGAAACCCCGCTGCCTGTGTATCGTGTATCTCCAGGGACTCCACCCGGCGTGGTTGCCTTGGCTCCAGGGTGTGGACGAAGGTGGCAACGCCGCACTCACGTAGCACCTGCATGAGATCTTATCGGGGCTGCAGACCTTCAGCTGCCGTGTACCCTCCAAGGAATCAGTGGAATCTCCTATCATGTGGTACTATGGGCAGTGCGGTGGGAGACCCACTCATTTTGTGTGCAGAGGTATGCAGGAGATGGAAGCATCCATTCATTCACCCAGAGTCTAGGCTAATTTTTATCCAGTGTTTATTACTACATCTCCCTCAGTTATCACAGGGTGGTAAGAAAAACAAGTTAGCAGCAGCTAACGGTGTAGGCTTCACTTTGGAGGTATGGAGAAAGACCACAGAGGACATGGATGGTAGGAATGAATCTCTGGGCCTCTGAAAGGCACCACCAAGGTGCTTGTGCTGGCTTGTTGAGATGGGCCGCTCTGCGTAAGCGGCTTGCTGAAATCTGGCCATCAGCAGCTGGTTGTCACTGGATATTTCTGGTTATCCAAACCTTCCCAGAATGGAAAGACCCCAAACCTGACCAATACCAGGGGCAAACTATTTGTGAAACTGAGGAAGACGGGAGTTGTGTATCTTGCAGGTATTTGCCGGTACTGGTAGGTAACAGAGGAAGGGGAGCATCAGCATGTATATCAGGTTTAAGTCTGGACCCTGGCTCTGAGATGATGTGCTATTTGTGTGTTCTTACCATTCATCCCCTGCAATGTGTTCAGTCCTATAATGTGGTGCTTTCGGTTCATTCTTGAGGGCAAGACTTGGAGGGCTTGGTCCAATCAGCGGTTAGAACATGGCAGGATGAATAAAAAGGCAGGTCAATTGAATTACGTGCAGGAAATCCGCTTGTGTCCCCATCATCCTATGGCCTGGGGCGGCACTGCTGTGGGCCTGCTCTGTTGTGGGACTCTGTGTTAACCATGGTACTGAACAGGGGCATTTACAGGGCGTTCATGCTTTGTGTCAGAAACGTGCCAGGCACAGGGTGAAGTGTTCTAGGGGGCAGTGAAAACCACAAAACAGAGAAACACAAATGTTATAAATGTCTGTCTACCATTGCTTTGTGAGGGTCCACTTGACTTATGTGATTACATTCTGTTATTTAAGTTAAGGTGATTACATAACACAGCCATCTTTGGCACATCAGCCTGGTGATTCCTGCGCATGCGCCATAAGATCGCGAGGAGTTCGCCCAGCTCTAAGTGGAACTTTTTTTTTTTTTAATCTTCGCATCACGTGCGTGCCGAACCGTAGAGAGGGATCGGTTCAGATAACAAATCAACCGTGATCCGTTGCACCACTAGTCCACTTTTCTGAGTAAGACAGGAGAATTGAGGCTGTCCATCAGGAACTCCACAGGTCACCCCTCTCTTCTCTTGGAGTCTTCTAACACACTTTCCAGCCCAGCCCTGCCAGTTTAATCATGGTTGTGAACCATTACTTGGTTACCGCTTGGCTCCCACCCTGCTAACATTGTGTCTGCTTTGTTTACGGTGTGATTTCCAGGGAAGGCAGCAGAGGTGATGTGTCAGGTGTCTAGGTACAGAGGTGTTTGAGTCATGTGGGTGTATTAGGACAAACTCTGCTGCAGGGGAAAAATAAAAAAGACACAAGCAGCTCTTCCCCTAAGACAAATATAACCATACAAATATTTGAAGATATACATGTCACGCTCCTTCATGTTATTTACATTGATTGTTTAAACACCCCATTTCTAGATCACAGGTCTTAAAGTTATATGCATCTCTGTGATGCTCCCTCTGTCTGCATTTTCATAGTGATGCATAATGGACTTATTGGGAAATTGCCCCTCATTGCGGCATGTTCTTGTCTCCCTGGGCCCTCCCTTCCTCCCTCTCAGTGAGACCATCGATTCAGGAGAGGCCGTGTGGCTTAGGCAGAGTCTGCTGACATTCATCCTCCCACCGCTTGCTAACGGTAGCGAGCCGCAGCACCGGCAGATCCCAGCCCAAGGGCGTGTTTGACCAGGCCTCGTCTTTCCACGGAGCTGCCTGACCCCCTTCGCTCTTGGGGGCTGGGCTTGGGCAGCACATGCTCAGGGCCCAGCTCTCGTTCACCCTGAGGTCCTGTAACCCTCAGACATTACTTTTTTTCACTGATAGATAAAAGTTGAAGCTCGGTTTTTAGAAGCTTATTTTTGTCATTTTTTTCCAGTGACCCCCCCCCCCCCCCACTGTGTTTTCTGACATCACTCATGGTTGCTTCCAAACCCCTGAGTTTTCCTCAGTAGCTCGTTATGAAATGTTTCTGTCCTATAATGTGCCCGGCCCCCATTCCCCATGGACCTGAATAGTGTGCATAGTAGTATATGGTATTTTGAGGGTATTTTCAAAACCAGCATGATTCCAGATCTGCTACCAGTTGAACTAAAGTGTAAAGGCGCAGCTTCACCTTTCACTGGGACCCACGGAATCATGCTTTCGGAGATCTGATGCGCAGGCCTCCGTCCCGTCCACATGTCTCCTCCTGTGATGTGTGGTTTTCGTTTCACACCTTAGATTATTATATCTAATATCTAAGAGTGTTTAAGTCCCAGTGGTGAGCTGTGGAATTACATTCCATGAATCATTTGCCCCAAGACCTCGACACGCCGCTGCGTCGTTTAGCGGCAGCCCCGAAGTGGCGCCGCGGCTTTTCTGTGCCGTCCTGCAGATCGTGATGTTTCCAAAGCGTCGATATGCCAGGAAAACCGAAACAACACTGCCGTCTAAGACGTGTGCATTACCACGGGGCTCAGCTCCGACATGGCCACGGCTCCTCGTCTTCCTGAGAGGAGTGTGAAGCTGGCAAAGTGGAGCCCAGAGCCGCCAAGAGCAGCTGCTTCTGTCAGGAGAGGAGCACGGCTCCTTCCCCAGCGGGAGCCTCACTTCGCTCCCCTCTTTGCATGCGGTAAACCCATCACCCGTGTAAGGCGCCTCTCGAAATCTGGCAATGGCATGCAGTAAAACGATAGCGGTGACAGATTTGCCTAAAATATACGTCCACGCTCATGCTGCCCCCCCAGCCCAGCCATTGCTCTGGGACACTGAAGACGGTGCGAGATTCGCCATGTTCCTGGACCCACTGAGACCAACACAATGTCCTCGTCTGAACCTTGAGCTCGTTGCCTCCTTGGCTCGTTCTCTTCGAGGTCCTCGCAGGGCAGGAGGAGTGATTCACAGCTTCCTGCTGTGGCCCCAGTGATGCTGCCATTAACAGTTGATTAGTGGCATGGGGGGCAATTGCTTGTGTTGCAACTATAGTTGAACTATAGTAGTTCCGTTTTATTAACTTTTCAGCTGTTGTGGAAAAAAAAGGGTGACCAGGTTGGCAACAGGGGGCCAAATCACTTCTGGCCAAATAACTCATTTTCACTATCTCGGGAGAAATAATGGTTCCTCCATTCAAAGAGAAAGCACAGAGTTCCTCAGTAATGTAGTGGGAATTTCAAACCGCAGAGTGACCTTCCAGCGTGAGTCATCACCTCTCCCTCTCATCTGCCCGTCTGTTTTGGACTTTACAGAATGCTGGCAATGTGCTTGAGTTAAATCAGAGTTCACAAACCCAAATACTAGCCTCTCCAGGAAATGCGTCTTTTCTCAGTACTTATTCTTGTTTTTGGGCCTTGCATTAAGGCTGCTATCATCCTCTCTAGATTGTATCAACATTGGGCCTCAACATGAACACCATATCTTCTTGGTCACGTCGGTTATGTTTCAGTTTTACAAAATATTCTGCAGCTGAGATCAAACAAACCTGGAGGAATCGAGCATGACTTCACCAGCGAGCTGGACGCCCATGTAATTGCTGTTTGCATTGTGTATAACTGGAACAAAGGTGCCACCTTTGCAAACTATCGCTGCTACCTTCCAGGAAGCCAACTGGTTAAAACAAGACGGGCTTCCTGTTTGTGACACAAGAAACCTTCCTTCCTATCTTTTCTTGAACAAAAGAATCTTTGTTTAATAACAGTTGGCAAAAAGAGAATCCACATCAGCTGATTTGCATTTGGAAAAAATGAAAATAATGGACTTTGAATTCAAAACAAGTAGTAGAAAAAATGGCTCAGTTTGTGCATTGTGAAATCATGAAGTAATTGACTCCTCATAATTTCCTTGTGTCCCTATTTAACCCAGAGAGGTCGGTACAGGTCAGGAGGCAAAACCAGTATGTTGTCCTTAGCATTTAATGAGTAGTGACAGCAGACCCAGATGGGTCTTTTATTTTTGCCTGTGGCAAAATTCAAAATTTAAATTTCTCTGTAGCTGACATGCTAAAATCATCCGGCAGCCTGCTGCTACTTGTTGACATCTGTTTCCAGCTGTCAGCCTCCACATCTGACAGAGACCCAGGCGATGCACTTTGACCTCTAGATGACCTTCCCCAGCTGTATCTCTGCTTTGATTTCATAATGAAGTTTGTCCATCTGCAAAATCTGTATAAACAGAGCTTAGCTGTGGGTCCAGATGCTTGTTGTCCCTGGTCAGAACTGCTATGACTTCCGTCTGGCTTGTGTTCCGTATTATACAGTGTATGGCACACAACTGGTTTTCTGTCTTCACAAACAGGTGCATCGCCCAGGCCTGACCTTCCTAAGCTTGTTTTGCGTCAGGATTAAAGGCCTGATAGTGGCCTGTCTTGGCACATTTGAGCTTTTCCCATCATCAGAGTTCTTCATGAAGCCAGGCGTTCTTCCAGAATGGGCTCAGTCTTCTTCCTGCCCTCTCAGTGGTGGATTCCTTGAATACATCACTTTAGACTGAACCTAGGTTACAGTAGGCCCCAGGACATTCTGTACTTGGTTACTTTTGCTGCTCCCATTTGCTCTGCATTAAACATTAATGTTTGTCTACTAAGCGACAGTAGTTTGCCTCTCTAATAATTGACCTGATGCCTTATTTTGTATGTTGCAATCTGACAGAATACCTCAAGGTTATTCAAAGGGGGCAGCGGTTAGCACAGTGATTGAGGGTGTGCACTTGTAAACCAGAGGGGTACTCGTTTAGTTCCAAGAGGCATCCTAGTGTAGGGCCCTTGAGCAAGGTACTTGCCCTTAATTACTAAAATATTCAGCTGTTTGAAGCGGGAAAATTGTTTCTTTGGGTAAAACTGTTGGATAAGTAGGTAATGTGAAAGAACTTCTGCCGGCTAATGTCTGTTGTCCATGATTATACTGTATTATTTATGCTAATTGCATCTTGCAAGGCTGGACATGCACTGTAAACTGTGGACCATTTATGAAATGATTTGAGTTCTTTATTCGGCTCATTCCGCGGAGACTGAGGTAGCCTTCAGCCATGACTGGCAAACTTTGGGTGAGTCCCAGAGAAAGGGGAGCACCCACTTTCTCTGCCAAGATGGGGGAACGTCTCCGACGAAGAGCCGTGCACGCGCCTATTGTTCCCAGTTCAGAAATAATGACTGACTGACTGACTGACGAGATGCTGCTTGCCATCATTTGTGGGTGGTGCAGCCTTTAAATTTGGCACAGTTATTAAAAAGGGGAAGGTTGTCTTTGATAAGTAGTGTGAAGAGTTGTAATTTCTTTAATGATGAAGAGGTGCTTATTCCGAAATAACACACCAGACATAAAGCTGATGCCCGTCACAGCACCGGGAACACGTGTCACACGTGTAGCTGTCTTGTGGGTGTCAAGGCAGAGCCGTACTGTCTTTGTCCATTCCTAGTCCACTTTTGGCAATAGCGAACGAGCATGCAGTATTGAAGAGCACTTTTCCACAAACATCTGCTGTCTTTTTCCTGTAAGACACTTGATGGTCTTGGTGTATTCAGTGAATGGACTTGCATGTTAATCAGTATTAATATTTTGGAGGAAATTTTTTTTGTTCCTTTTTTATCAAAGTATAATTGGATATTGTGTTTAGTAGAAAATGCCACATGGAGTTCAGGTTAATATGGGTCTTTAAGTTGATGCTGTAAATGAAGTGATTGAGAGAACTGAGTGTGTATCAGCTCTTCATACCATTTAGAGAGATGAATTCATCACATTTCACTCTGCACAGTTTTCTTATACCTACAAAAGGCCTCTTAGCGTAATGTGCTATAATTGGGCAGCCAGAAAAGCATCTCTTTTTCAAAAGCTAGCAGACATTACATTAAAAGCTGCATTATGCCGATGAGGAGGGCTTCCGTATTGACTGTGTGACGTCTCTGCTTAATGACCATTACTTAACAGTTAGGGTGGGTTTCTGTCTTTTAAAATAAGCTTTCAAATAAGGCATTCATGAAAAAAACAGAGAAGCAACAAAAGCTGATAATTAAGCTTTTGCATCTATACAATAAGAACATGAACTATAATTCAAATATTTTTTTCTTTTTACTGATATACATATTCTAATGTATCATAGGAAGCACAGGGCCCAAGTCAGGGAATCAGCCTGGATGTATTTTTCCCTTACTTCATAGTGCACGCTGCATAGTATATACTTTATATACAGTGCCCACTACTTTCTTTGCACTTCATGGAGTACACATCAAAGTGCACACTGCATAGTGTATGCTCATAAAGTACACTCATTGTTCTCAGTTTATGCTTAGTAAGAGGTGATATTTATTAATTGTACAGCCAACTATTTAGTGGCTGTGATTTTGCAGTTTATGATTATATTGAACTGCGTAGGAGGTAAGGAAACCAAAGGGTCCCTGTGCCCTGATATGTGAGATGGCAGGGCTGAAGCCTGCTGAATGGGTCAGCCAAAGGGTCCCTGTGCCCTGATATGTAAGGTGGCAGGGCTGAAGCATGCTGAGTGGGTCAGCCAAAGGGTCCCTGTACCCTGATATGTGAGGTGGTAGGGCTGAAGCATGCTGAGTGGATTAGCCAAAGGGTCCCTGTGCCCTGATATGTGAGGTGGTAGGGCTGAAGCATGCTGAATGGGTCAGCCAAAGGGTCCCTGTGCCCTGATATGTGAGGTGGCAGGGCTGAAGCGTGCTGAGTGGGTCAGCCAAAGGGTCCCTGTGCCCTGATATGTGAGGTGG
>JAODKM010000088.1:9114033-9142190 GCA_026780845.1 Petrocephalus sullivani
GCGCACTTTGTCGCACACCACCCAGGGGCACTCCCAAACCCGGCCCCCCCTTCCCCCCCCTTTTCCCCTTTCTTCTTCCCTTCTCCCCATCTAAAAACCTTCCCCCTTTGCACAAAACCCCCCCCCCCCCCCCCCGAACCAGCACCACCATTTTAATAGTGTGGCCGAGGGTTAAACAACTTCCTTTCTTCCTGCACTGCTGCAGTACTGTTTGTTTAAAGCCCTACCGCTCACCTGTTACAGTCCCTATTCACTCCTCTCCTGTCCAGTAGGGTACTGTTTGTTTCGTGCCCTCGCAGCGCAGCGCCAAGCGGAGCCTAATCCCCTCAGTCACGTGCTGCTGGCCTGTGGTTTGCGGACAGGCTCGGCAAGGCATGGCGGGAAGCGGACCATGAACGGCACGGCCGAGCCGGGCCGCCACCCACCAGTGTATGCAGCCGACCTGGTCCGCTGGCTGCTGTGGCAGAAGTTAGTAAAATAAAACCCACGAAAAGTCTGCTTGTGACGCGCCGTTAGCCCTTCGTTTGCATCGGGATGGCGTCTGATGGCATAATCTGCCGCCAGCCTTGACGTCACTGTTCACTTTTCATTCCTCTCACTCCTATCACTCTTCCATCAGTATCAAAGCCTGACAGCGTGCGACCCTCACACTCTGTGTGGCTCAGCACTGATGTTTTCACACGCTTAAAGTTGGTTTGGGAAGTATTACAGTAATAGATACAGATATTTTGGCTGTACCACAGTATTTTCAGTCGGCAAAATTTGTCTCGGGGACAAACCTCAGCCCCCCACCCCTCAGCAAATTATGTAATCAAATTCAAATTACCGGAATAGTTTTGATCTTGAATACGGCGTTAAAATACTGTATACTGTGAGATGTCTGGAGGATATGTGAAGAATTAGATACTGGCGAAGTGCAGTGTAAAGTGACACTTCATAAATGTATAAGAAATGGTTTTTTTTTTGCCCCAAATTTTATAGCCAGGTGGGGAATCAAAATCAGAGTGCTAATGAAGTATCGCAAGTAAACCTGATGTTCGCCATTTGGACTAAATGAGTCTTTTTTTGTCAGGACCATGTGGACAGTCCATACTGACTCCTCTCCCTCGGCCGTTTGGGAGAGTCCATTTTCCTTTTTTTCCTCATCTCGTTCTGGGTGGGGATCTCGTTCCTTTCGAGGCTGCAGCTGAAATGGGCTGATTGTTTCCTGGCGCCGGACGGCAGTGTCAGTACGCCTCTTCCCCCCCACCCCATGTGTCCCTCTTCGCTGAGTCCATTGTTCGCCGTGCCTCGATGACTCCAGCAGGCCACCCGGTCTTGGGGTGAGGCCAAAACACCACTGATGGGGTTTTGCAGTGACTGGCACGCAGGGCCACGGCCTGTGCTCGTGACCGTGCCCGATTTCGACGAGGCTGAGGTCACGTGTTTGTGTCACATGTCTCCCCCCGTGGGAGGGTCACACGCTGGAGACCGAGGAAGCAGAAGAATGCTACCCTGACTGACGACCCGGCTGGTACCAGCTCTGGGTCATTTTCCTCTTGATTCGGTAGAGGGACCCAGACGTGGGCTCTGGTTGACGCTTGTGGTCCAAAGAGCCAACTGCAGCTCTACATGTGGATCACAACATCTGTCTGCACATTATAGTCAGCGGGTTGTTTACACCTGGGTGTCTGCCTGCTTGGGGAGTCGGTATCATTTCCTCAGATTTTGAAATTTGTAACATTTCAATGTAAAATCATCTCTAATAAACGTACACCCAGGGTTACACCTGCTGAATTAATTTTTCTGCATTGTGTATGCTGAAAATGTGCTGCATGCTTCTTCTGTCCTGTCCCTCACATAGTCCCAGTGCCCTGATCTGGGTACAGATGGATGCATTATATTTGTGTATCTTTTGGTGTCTTCTGGGAAAAACTGACTGCTGTCCCCCATCAGACACTGTCTTCAGATACATTGGCCGATTTCATTACGATTATGTCATTTTAGACCTCTGCTTGTTTCCGTGGAAACGGGCTACTCTCTTCAATTGATCGACCCTCCTCCCCCCCCCACCAAAAGCTACCTTCCTGCTCACAGTAGTGTTCTCTAGTCCAGCGGCAGGACCACAGGTCAGTTTGCCTCAGGTTTGCCTCACTCATCCTTCTGCTGCATTCAGTGTACATGTCACTTGGGCACTGTATTCTGTAACCTGCTGTTAGAAACTTCTGCAGGTCATCAGAGCACTCCTTGTGGGCGGGGCTGAGCCAGACAAAGTGCAGTTTGTGCTGTGGGCCTAGTCTGCTGCTTCCTGAAAGTGGAAGCATCCAAGTACATTTATCCAGTTGTAATGTTCACATCATGAAACCTGACCCAGATTTACGCTGGGTTTTCCATAGACAGTCATCGCCAAAAAAGTCCCAGGAATATTATTGGATATTTAGGAAATTGATGTAATGATTTGTCCGACCGCACCACTTTTTGAAAAGCCTCTTTAAACTTGGAGAAAATTCAGGGTGAACCCCTGCTTCATAGATGACATGCATTGTTTTGTGAGCCTCCCATTAAATACCCATTAGAGGATGATGCATATCTAGACTCATTTCAGTCAGGAGATGATTACATTTCTCATGATTCCCATTGGCTGATTACCTGTTGTTACTAAGTAACGTGAAAGCTGTAAATGCCTGATGAATAGAGGCTGTGCAACACTGGGATATCGATCCCGAGTCCCAAAGCGTCGCCTCTTTTTATATTCTGCAGCCTTCTCTCTCGGAAGAAGGAGCAGAGTCGGAATAAGCCACCACACTCTATCCAATCATCTTTCTTCTTTTCCGTTTACCAAAATATTTTTTTCCTAACATTTATGGCTGCTATCACAATATGCAAAGTTTCACTGTTGCTCTTGTGCCTTTTAACTTTAATGACGACTGTTGTTGGATTTATTTATTTTTTGTTTTCCTGAATGCTAAGGAATGGGAGGGCATTCTGGTCAACTGATATACGGCTTCAAAGCAAAAATTAATTTTAAGTTGTCTCTTTCAACGGCCAGGCTGTGCACTAATCCTCTAAAAGAGAGAAGAAGAAAAAATCACACACATACTCGAACACACATAATCCTACACATCAACACGCCGTGTAGCGTAGACGGATGTGATTTTTCTCCTTCAGTTGCGGCACACAAAAAGTACAAATATAGTACAGCGATCACTAGGGCTGTCACGATCACTCGATTAAACTCGATTATTAAAAGCATCGATTTCAAATTTTTCTCTTCATTTACTCACCAATAAGGCATAAGAAAGACAGCACAGGGATGAGGGTTCCAATGAATCATTTGTGTGGAAGCACTATGCATTAAAAGTGAAACAGAATGCAGTTCGCCATCAGTATTGCAAAACAAAACTCAAATATCACCACAGCAGGACTGCAACACAAATACACCTTAAAAGATATTCAGGTTTGCTGGACTCAACCAGTAATGTTAGGTTAGACATGGGTATGTCCATGTCAGAAAGGACACTTTGAGGTGCTAAATAGTTCACTTCTTATTGTGTTTTAACTGGTTTGTTTTCTTGATTGAAAGTTTCACCCAGCTGTTTCACATTAACATTAGTGATACGTGCATGATTATAGGAAACTGACCAATCAGCACATAGAAGAAACTCGGCGCTTAAGTGAAAACCTTTTCATTGGAATGGTAGTTTACAAATGCTGCCCTAGCCCAAAGTGTTCTCCCTGACAGGGATTAGGTGGGAACTCGAGATTTGTTCAATTTAGCTTCATGAAATAGCCTAGTCTGTTTTTGTCATCACTTTGATTTAAATTATTTTCCTCATTATGATTGCTCTATGTCAGAATGATCGCTGCTAAAATGAAAGTTAGCCCGTCTTTGCTGCATCATTTTAAATAATATGGTACATAATAAGCAGTTAATATTAATTATTTTTTGTTTACATTTTGTATGTTTTGAACAGGGCTGAACAATACTAGAAAAAAATACATTATAATATTTGTGAGTCAAAAATGTAACTATGTAGCCAACGAGAACTTGTCTACCAACAAAGCCTGTCAAATAAGTTGGTGGTATTGTCCTGAGCTGGGCAAACAGGCACAAAGCAGTTCCAACGAATCACTTGGTTTTGCTCAATTTTGTTCCTACGGAATACAAAACGTTTCCATACAGAGGAATACAAATGTCTTTTTGTGACCGGTTTTTATTCGCTCTGGTTCTCTTCGCCCATTTGCTGTTTAATTTCTCACAAACACAGCACATCAGACCAACAGCCAGGGCTACGATGGTTATGATTCTCTCGCGTGCAGAGCTCACAAGAAGCAGCGGCGGGAACTTTTTAAGCCTGTGCTAGATTGTTATACAGTCTGTAACAAGAAGAATGGGGTCAGAAAATAAAGATATTTATATAAATGCACTAAACAGAATGTAAATGTCTCCACCTGCATCCCAGAGAACTGATACCGGGTCGGGGGCCTTCCTTCGGGAGGCTGAGAGGCTCTCAGTTTGCCATGAGATCGTCAATGATCGATGACAGTCGGAGGTTGGCTCCTCTGAGCTGCTCATCCTTGGAGATGCTGTTGGTTTGAGTGTCATTATGCCAATAATGGTGAACTGCAGTGGGTCCTAGTCCTGGGATGCGCGACTGTGACAGCCCCCTGTCCAGTGGGACCGTTGGCCCAGGACCACCGCGGTCTTGTATGGACAGTGAGTCAGAAGGTGTTGTCTGCTGCAGCCGGCACAAGTTTGACAATGTTTGCTCCATCAGACCAGCTCCTGCAGTGCTTCTTGTTTCTGAGACAGTTTGGGTTGGTCACCACCGTCCTCGCTGTCTTGTTTCCAGCTTGAGTGTGAGTCATACTACAGTCTGTCTAAAGCCCCACAAACTCCTGATGTTACCTCCCTTGCCTCGCTATGCTTCCATGTGATCATGAACATGGTCCGGGCACTTAACGCTTAAACACTTACTAGCTTCTGTTGGCTATTAGGCCTCGCCTTGTAGAGAGGTGGGAGCTAAGCCAGACCACTTGGATTCCACTATCTGTTCCTCACAAGCCGTCGTACTAACATCCCATCAACGACAATGCAGTGGCTTGAGAGGGCCAGACACCCGCCCCGAACAGAGCATCAGATATCAGATAAACATCTCAGAATAAAAGCCTCTCATGTCGGCTTCCAAGGTATTCTATAATCCGGCACCATCTTGGGGTACATTTGGGGGCATGTTTCTTTTAACTTTTTAATTTTAACCAAAAGCTTCTTGGCTGATTGGTGACACTGCCAAAAGATGGCGTTGTGCACAGATAAAATATTCACTACCAAGAAATTAGGTCAGGTGTTTAGATTAACAAGTCAATTATTAAACATTGACGGAGAAGACATTTTTATTTTGTAAGGTAAAAGGATGTCAGATATGGGGTATGGGCGACTTAACTAACTGTTCCCCGTCTCTTTCCAAAATGCGTATCCTACTGAGACGTTCACCGGTCTCGTTTAGCCTACCACTGCTGTTTTTGCAGTTTCTGCACTGCCACTCCAATTGAAAATGACAGGTAATTGGAAGAGTAACCTGTTTTTACCCGAGTGCCCCACTACATAAAAGCCCTCTAACAAAGTTTCCTAAT
Organism: Petrocephalus sullivani; assembly: GCA_026780845.1. Classification (NCBI taxonomy): domain Eukaryota; kingdom Metazoa; phylum Chordata; class Actinopteri; order Osteoglossiformes; family Mormyridae; genus Petrocephalus; species Petrocephalus sullivani. The sequence continues at coordinate 9,119,647 of JAODKM010000088.1, forward strand.
CACCAGATGATCTCAGGCTTGTTATATAGAGAAGCTTAAATGTATTCTTCTAAACCTAGTCTGAAGGTTTCATCCATAAATCCGGGCTGCAGGATTTCATACTCGTTTATGCAATTTCTGGATCGTGTCATTCGTGTAATGATTTTCTCTCTCGTGCCGCCGGCTGTGAGCCGCAGCCACATTGTCCCTCAGACTTCTCCCATTTAAGTTTGTCAGACGTGGCCTTTGTATCTTCTTGCCATGAACGCCCGCCCCCTCAATTACAGGACCCCGCCAGCCGAGGAGGGCGCATTGATACGTGGCCCCCATGCTGTGCTGGCGGAGGTCAAACTAACACCCATACCGGCGTGCCACTCGCGTTGGGTGGGCCATGCGCCTGCCCGCATGTGGCCCTTCGTGTGAGAGGGGACCCCATCAGCATATTACGGCATAGATAAAGGGCCCAGGAGAAAATCCCCCCTCCCTGCCAGAGGGATTGCTGGATTTAATAGGTATTGATCTAAAAAGCTACACTACATTGTTGCTTCTACATAATTTATTCTGCCCTGAAAGTGAAATGATGATAAGGTCATGGTGAGATGTGTCACTCATCCCTGCCCATTAAAAGTCACCCTGACATTTGAGCACCTCTCCTTTAAAGGTGCTAATTCTCTTTGCATAACAGGGGCTCTGCTAAGCACCCTGGCCTGCTGCTGCCCTGCGCCTCGCTCTTCTGTCTGGGCTCCAGGTCCAGCACAGACTGAAACCGGCCGTCGCCTTATGCTGTCCATTTGCTTAGCGGGAGCTTGCTGGCTGGTACTCTCTGTACCAGAGCTCTCCTGAACACGACTGCGCTCACATACTCGGCCGTGTTATGCTGCATGCTAAGTTATAATGCGACGTGATGCTATCCCACGTGCTGCATCTCCTGCTGCATTGAAAGTTAGTGATGAGGCGAGGTGGCCAATTTCTGATTCCTTTGGGGGGGCTTTGAATAAATTGTCAGGACCTTTGGCTCCTTGTTTGTCTGCATTACGTTCAGGTGGTTGTGGCAACAGTGCCCAGTGAGTCATTTTTTTTTGTGGCCCATTTAGGATAGGTGTTAGACCAGTAGCTATAATTGCAGCTGGGTATTATTCGATTTTTGTTTACAGTAAATGATTTCCATGGTTTTACGTCTAGTAGGAAACGCACAATCTCCTGTTTTGTACACTACATGGTATGGTATGACACAACATGATATATGCGAGGCAGTCGGTGGCTCTGCAGGTTAAGACCCATGATCAGAAGGTTGCTGGTTCACATCCCGTCATCTGCAAAGTGATTACTGGATAAATGCCCTGAGTTTTGCGCTCATGTGCATCTCTTAGTAGAAGAACTCAGATATCAGGAGATCAAAGAATGTCTGAGCACAAATGGCAAAATCATCATCATCATCATCAATACTAACAGCTTTTTACGATAACATAATGGTGCTGAGCTGATGGCAGCCACCTTAATGTCCAAGAAGCAGGGACCCTGCATGGGGCTAAATATGGAAGCCTTCACTCGCCCTTCCTAGGTTCATTCCCAATATGCAACATAAGAAATGAAATCGATGCCAGGCATGGGCTTTTGAGTTGATTGGCTGAGTGTAGCGGCCGTGCTTAATTTTCCTGTCAATTACACATCATAATGGTGATTTAACACTGATTTCTGATTGGGATCTCAGCAGCTGACTACAAACCACCAGTGTTGCTGCCTGATCCCGGTTATACCTCGTGCTGATGCCTGCTTGGTTCCTCCTTACAGAGTGCATCTCATTCATCAGTCTGTACATGTACAGGGTTCCCTCTGCTGTCATGTCCAGGAGCAAATGCAGTGCCTGACCCAGGAGAGGCCAATTTCGGGGGACCGCTATACATGCTTAGCATGTCATAAAGTGTGCTTGTTTCCTCACTTGCATTAATTTAGCATGTGAATCGTTTAGAGTTTCAGGCCCTGGTTAGACAAACATCTCCCCAGCCCCATATACACTTCTGATATATAATTACCCGTTTGATTTTCTGTAATGGAGAAATCGTGGCAATCAGTCATGTGGACGTGCGGGGTAGCTGGTTCGTCCATCTCGCCAGGGAATGCATTTCATGCCTTTTATTTGCCGTCTTCTGGGGAGATGGTGTATTAGGGTAGAATATGGCCTGCGGCTGCCACTGTGTTAAGTGACATTGGCTCTGTTGTGACAGGCCTTTTCTTCCAGGGTGATATCTGATGAAGTGTGCCACCACCGGGAGCAGAGTCCCAGTCTGGATGAGGCCTAGCCTGAGCCTAATTCATGACTCATTATTATTAACGAGCCGGCTGCTTTCGGATCGGGTGGAGGCGAGGCTTATTGGACTCTTGGCGGCGCTGAGATGTTTATGAGTCTGACAGGGCGGGGAACAGGGCTGGTGTTTTATTTGTGCGCCGACTGCGCTCCTGATTCTGGATGTTTCAGTGCAGGTGCACCAGTAGGTGATTGGGTCTAAACCATGCCTTCCGGTCATCTCCGGGGACAGAATGACTAGTGTTCAGTCACGTGGAGAGCCTGATTTAAGAAATACGCTGGTGAGAAATGTGAAGGAGTGCTCTTGGATGCTGCTGGTATGTAGGTTTGTGTATTTATTTGTATTATTTCTTGGGTCTCCTCCATTTGAGCTTGGATTTCGTACCATGGCATCCTGGTCCAGGCAGATGAATGACATGTTCTGTCATCATGGAGTCTTAGCATTGCCTGACAGTCTGAGTACGGAGGAGTGGATCTACAGGCCAGGTGGTGCCGGGCCTGTGGAGAGAGGCTGCAGTACCTCGGCCCCCACCACACACGCTCCCGTAGCGGCCTGCGGCTCCATCTGCCGCGGTCATGGAGCATCCACGGCGTGTGGGTTAGGACGCTGTGCTCGTTATTGGAAGGTCGCCAGTTCAGATCCTGCGGTCGGCAGAGTGATTTCACCAGTGGGCACCTGAGCAATGTCCTTAACCTCGATTGCTCCAGAGACTGTCTGACCCCGCATTCTCAATTGTATGTCACTTTGGATAAAAGCTTCTACTGTATAAATAAATGTAAATTTGCACTCAACCAGGGGAAGTGGTGTGTGTCTGTGTGTGGGGAGCTGCACTAACCCTCTGCCTCTTTCTCCCTGCAGTTTGCTGTTTTGTGGTCCATAAACGGTGCCATGAGCTCGTCACGTTCTCCTGCCCTGGGGCTGATAAGGGTCCCGACACAGACGTAAGTGACCCCGCCCTCGTCTTTCGCACCCGGTGTGTCTCATCAGTTCTCATGCAGTCTCTTCGCTCGCTGTGTCTCTCCGTCTCAGTTTCAGCTATGTGCACATTTCCGTATGATGATCATCCTCCAGATGCTCCCTCGCGTTCTTTAAATGTCAGTGAAAGTGTATTATGTAACTTAAAGGGCATTTTAATGTGCTACATCTAGCTCATTTGCATCATTTAATCTCTGAAGTTGTGACATTCCAGTTGGTTTGTTATCTAGACTGAGGTTATGAAATTTATCTTAATTATGCCCATGGTTCTTCTTGAGTAATTTATATGTGTGATAGCAGCTCAAATTACATAGTCTCTGCCCTTGCCATATCTCTGAGGCATGTCAGATGTTTGGAACCTTGCCATGAGGTGTGTCACTCAGTGCTTGTGGCATGTTGTACATGTGTAATCATGCACGTGATATAAACTTGTGCTGTGGCACGTAATGTCATTTGTGCCGAGGGAGTCCTGATTATGTTAACAGAAGCTGGCCAGAGCTTCAGGAAGCAGGAAGTGCCTTTACACATCTTTATAGTCCTTGGCTTAAACCTCTTCTGGGGATATAGGTGTGTACAAGATTTCTCAAGAGAAAGAGTAATCATAACCATTTGCCAAACACTGACTAGAAATATTGTTCCATTCCAGTTTGTTGGTGTTTAACTTTTAAAGAAACAATTTGTGGTTTTTTTTTTTTATGTTTTCATCTATTCGTATCCCGACCACTTGTCCAGTACCAAGCCGTAGGCCATGGGGGGTGGGGGTGTGCCCAGGACGGGCTGCCAGGCCAGCACGGGGTACTGTTTGGTACTGTTTGTCAGACAATAGATGACTGGGCATTTGAATTGCTCAGTTTGCTTTGTCATTCCCTATCTAGTCATTCCCTTATTCTCTTTTTATATGATATACAAACCAACTACAAACGGAATGCAGTGATTTGTATCCAAGCAACTTGAGTCCTTTTATTTGAAATGGTAGTTTACAAATCCTATCCTACCTCAAAGTATCCAGGATCATCACCCTGTTTTATGACAAATATATGCTTAATCTGAATTTTATGCCAGCACCACGTTTCAAAATTTTTTTGGACAGGGGGAACAAAAGACTGGAAAATTCAGTAATGCTAAAACAAAACACCTCGTTGAATATCTCTCAACAAATTAGGTCAATTGGCAACAGGTCAGTAAGATGATTGGGTATAAAAAGAGCCTCCCAGAGAGGCTGACTCTCTGTGCAGTGAAGATGGGGTGTGGAGCACCACTTGGGCAAATAGTGAAGCGATTTAAGAATAATCTTCAATGTAATATTGCAAAGAATTTTGGGAATGTGTGTGTACAGGTTTTGCTGCACCTGTGAGGATCAAAGGACCTCACAAATATAGCAAATCCTCAAAAAATGTAGTAAAGTCATTGTTTTCGGTTCTCACTACTTCAAGCTTCCTTTCATAAAAATCTGTGAAAGCAACCAAAATTTTTGGTTTGGTTACTTGTTTGTTAAGGTTAGGGCTTGGCAGGGGTTAGGGCTGTCAAGGCAATTAGAGTTAGGGTTTATACATGACCCACCCACAGACACACACACAAACTGCTGGGGATTTACTGTCAACATGCGTTTTAATCAGCCAGTATTCCCAGTGTACAGAGAATGCAGAGCACCAGCCAGCTTCCTCCCGGTTAACCCTGCCAGTGTGGCATCCGCCTGTCTGTGGGAGGGCACGGCCTTCTGTTGCTAGCAGGTCAAGCCGGGGGGAGGCGGCCAGAGCGCAGCACGAGTTCACCGTAGCCGGGTGACTCGGCCCCCGCACTGGATGGGGCTGGTGGCTTCCTGAAAGTGCCCTGACCGATTTCCCTCTGCTCCCACTGTCATCAGGCGTTGGTGTTGATGGGAGGGACTCCCCTGTATACTGTGTTTTGTTACCTCGTCCCCCGTTTCTGAAAGGGCCTCCCCCAGAGGAGTGTGGACGACAGAAGAATGACAGCTTTCCCCCATTTGTCATGAGCTCTCTGAAGGCACTGCCTTTGTGTGTTAGCCAACAGTGGTGCTGGCTGAAGATGGCCACGGCAAAAGCCACATGAGCTGTGCAGACCAACCATTTGAGGCATTTGCTGCTCTTAAACCTCCTCTTCTGGAGGTGAGACTCTAGGGGATATCTCTCCCAGGTGGTGCTTAAATCACGCTTTCACCTTCACGTCAGAGTTCTGTTTCTAAGCAGCAGCGCTAGCCTATACTAGCATCGCTTGAATGGCTTCCTCTTACGCCTGCTGACCGTCCTGGGTTATGCTTCCATTGGGGGCCTTCAGATTACTGATGTGGGCTTGTTTGCACCCACCTGTGGTCCCCCCGATCTGTCCAATGACTCCGGGCTCGGTTTCCCCGTGTCCCCTCCTGCAACCCCGCCGTTCTCCCATTAACTGTGGCCTTTGATCATCAGAGGCGCCAGTCAGGCCGCCCGTGACATTTGCATCTTTTTGGAACGTTGCACCCACGCACCCTTTCATGCGCCGCCTTTGTTGGCGACTCGCGGTCGAAATGTGGAGAAGCATCCTCGTCGGTCACATTTTACGGCACTTAAGGCGAGACGCAAGTGCCGCCGAGGAGGCAGGCAGAGTATCGGGGTGCATTTTGGGTTCAAAGTACCAGCCGTGCAGGGATTGTGTTGCCTCGCGTATCTCCAGTAAGATGCTAGGATCAGTCGCATGTTTTGCCGCAGTCATTGATCAAACGTGTTCTCATTGCAGAAGGACGTCATTTCGAACCTGTGTTTATTTTTAGTGCCCTGATGTTAGTACTTCCCCCTTAATCATAAAATGCATGCTTTTCCTTTCATCACTTGCATTTAATGTAAAGTCTTTGATCTTTTCTGAGCCATTGTGACACGCATCGTCTGGATATAAAACACAACTGATTTATATGACGTGAGGCTGTCAGGTCGCTTTAATGTCACTCGTTGTCAGGTTAGTTGTGCCACTGACATCAATTGAAATGAATCACCTGAACAAAGACTAATTTGTTTAATGTGCTTTTATTTGTCACATTAGTTTTTAATATTACAAGATTTAAAACATGTAAAATAGCAGAGCATAAACAGATGTGAACATCACGCTAGTGATTTTTAAAGATGTAGTGTTTTAATCCATCTGTCAGTCGTCTATAAGGATGTACTGTAACAACCCTGGAGCCTATGACAGGAGGCACAGGGCATGAGTCGGGCAGCTGGGAGGCAGCACATATGGGGACTGTTGAGAAAGACTGTCTTTGAGCACATGCATCACAGAGCACACACTGGCACTGTGGATAATTTACAGTGGCCAACTTGGCCCAGGCTTTAGTCTCTGAGCTGCAGGAGTAGTTCTGTGCCTCTGGGGAACATGCTGAACCACATAGAGCCTGGGGGCAGGAATCAAACTCACAGCCACCCTGCTCAGCACTATGCATTTCTCCATAGAGATCCACTCTTCCTAATTTGGCAGTAATGTGTTATTTCTTGCTACTTGTTGTGGTGGACTGCATGGCCAGGGAGCCGTGCACTTCTTGTAACGTCTTGTAAGAGGTTGTAACAACAACCTAAACCTTTTTTATTAGTTCAGTAATGAAACCAAGTCCAGTTTTGTGAGTAATCTATTAACAGTGCTTGTTAATCTGACTGAACATTTACTTTCAGTAAACTCTTCTCAATGGGTGTGTTATTTTCTGTAAAGAGCTCTTCAACGCTGTGGGGAAAACTCCATCTCCCTTGAGGGTGGTTGATTGACACTTGTGGCAATCCCATTGTGCATGTGGAAATGCTTCTCTCAAAACGCTGCATTCCAATTGCCAATTAGAAGGCGTTGCGTGGTGACTTGGATGGGTAAGTGCAGAGGCAACACCCACCCGGATATATGTCCAGGGTGCTAAATTAAATCTTTCCACAAATCCCTCAATGTATATGTATTGCATTTCGATCCATCCATCTTGGATGTAGATTGATGGATATATACATATACATACATAATATTCATATTACGCAGAGTCATACGGATCAGTTTCTGTGAGTGGGCTGCAGGGTTCTGGAAAGACTTGTCAGTATTTCATCACTTACACTGCTGTTTAATGTGCCTGTTTATTAGGACTCTTGTTACTGGCAAACCAAACCTGTGAAAGTGCCATTATCAGTTATGAAGAACAAAGATATATGGCCTATGTAAATAAAGAAGCCCTGGGAAAATATTAAATATTGCTAAAAAAAAAAACTGCGGCAGGGGTATTACTCTGCCTAACTGAATCAATAGAACAATACTGATTTCATTCCTTTTCCATGTGTTTGTAAAACAGTACATTAATCTATGGGAAACATCTGCTTTTGAAGACACTTTAATGGCTGCTTTTTCTCCAGTTCTCCCCATTCTGTAAACACAGCACAAAGTCTGGGACACTTTGCTATTCTTGACTTTTAGTTTTAGGTGAAATAATCAATCTGCTTGCAGTACAGCCAACAAAACCTCCCCAGCTATGCAGCCAGTGCTCCAGCCCGCTCTGTTTTGCTAAACAAAAACATTCAAAGCACTGGTACACTTCCTTTATTCAGAGACCTTTTGTGTTGGCGACTGTCAGGCCTCAGTGATGAATGCCTCAGAGCTGACCTTGGAAAAAATTAACACGTTCCGTTGTCAGTACCGTGAATATATTTCACGTGGTTTTGGTGGCTTGACATCGCCTATACTGTAAACGGGATCCGCGCAGGTGTACGACTCGACCTGGGAATTGGCTTGGAACTGGACTTGGGTGTTGAAAAGAAAATATGCTTGTTAAAAAACTGGGACATTGTTATTAGGAAATCTCAGGGATGATAGGGAAACACGGGGCAGTGTATTGGAAATGAGGGTGAAAGGAACCTAACCCATTAAATCACGCTGACCATGACCAAAGCAGGATTTGTCCTACGGCGAAGATCCATGTTTAATTCCCACTGTGGCACATCAAGTATCTGCGGTCCAGAGCTGAAGAGAGCACGGCGTTGGTCATGTGGGTCCACGTGCTGGGTCCCCCTCTTCATGGCATAAAGCACATCAGTCTCTCCTCCAACCGTGCCGCAACGCTTGGCAGCAGCCGGGAGAGGCTGGTTGAGGCCGTCTCTCCCCTCTCCTGAGCTGGCATGGCTGTCGAGGGGGCTGGCCTATTACGGGATATGTGTCCCCATTCCCAGACAGGCAGAAATGGGTAAAAAGAAACAAATTAATAAACGAAGGATAATGGAAGGCATGCATCAAGAGCTCAGTGAGCTCAGTTTACCTCCAGGCCTGATTATGTTGACGTTAATTGGTTTTGCATTATGTTTGAATTCTATGGTTCTTGCAAAAAAACAAACTTCCCTAGAGGGCTCCTTCCGACCAAAGAAGGTTACTGTGTCCATTTCCTGTGAACATTAGTGCATATAAATTCTCATACATGGCAAAACTACCTGTCTAGCATGTATAGTAAATTAACCCTAGAAAAGTGGCCAAACTGTACAATGTTGTGCTTAGGCAATGAAAATAGAACATGGTTTTTCAATAAATAAATATATAAATACATATTTCCTTAAAATCACCAACAAATGTGGTTCATTAGCAGGGTTAGGGCTAGGGTGTTTACTTGATAATGTTTTCATTTCTGACAATGATTTCATGTTTAAAAAGAGATTAATATTCACACACACACACACACACGTATTTCAGTTGTCACAAGGCTTTAGCCAACAAATCATTGCAGGGTGCACATTCATTCACACATGCAGTCAATTTAGGCCCTCCAATTTACTTAAGCTGCATGTTTTTAGAAAGTGGAAGGTGACTGGAGGATCCACTGAAAAAGCCACACACAAACACACATACCATGTAGTCCTAACTTTATGGGGACACTCCATTCATTCCTATGGGCATAACCCTGATCCCAGTTATGACACCCTTAACCCCTACCCAGCCCTAACCTTAACCATAAGTAACCAAACAAAATATGAGACTTTTGACATTTGTAGTTTTTTGATTGCGGACACAGATTTTTATAAAATTGAGGTTATCCTTATGTGGACCAAAAAATGGTTTTTATCACACTGTGGGGACATTGGGTCCCCACAACATAATATGCTGTAAACATGTCCACACACACACATGGTGAACGTGTAAGCTCCACAAATACTGAGGATACTGAGAAAAAGCAAGTTTTGATTTACAGGCACTGCTTTGAGTCTGTTGGCTCAACTAACCTCAATATCACCTGTTTATTTGACAGACTTTGTTGGTAGATCTATTTGGTAGATGTCACTTATTATTTTGTTGGTAGTTCTATTTGGCTATATAGTTAATTTTCAACTCATACATATTGCACGCACATAAAATATTGCAATGTGTACTTTTTCCAGTATTGTTCATCCCTACTCAAAACGTAATATAGTCACAAAAAATATGATACGATCAGTATGTACTGTATTATGTAAGATGATGCTGCTAAGCGATAGGGCTAACCTCTGTTTTGGCAACAATTATTTTGACAGAGGAATCATAGAAAGTAAATTTAAGCAAAATGATTGAAGTCCAAGTGATGTCAAAGACAGGCTAAGCTACTCTGAGAAGCTAAATGGCACATCTATGGCTAACCTCATATTATTGCGTGAGTCCATCAAACCTGAATGTCTTTTAAGTTCTGCTTTGCAACAATGACAGACAGCTGTGGTACAACAGGAAAGATATATAAACTTGGGGAGGAAAAGTGAACCACGTGAGTCCGGTTTTGACATTGAAAAGAGGCTGGTTGTGTTCATTCCCCCCCCCCGTAGCACTTCATATTTCATAAAACAAGTGCGATTTGCTTATGTCATTCAGCCTGTGTTTTAATCCGTCATTCAGATAAAGTCTGATTGTTTAATCATTTGAGGGGCACCCAAAGCTTTCAGCTCTCTAAAGTGAATTGAATGAATCAAATTGCACAAAAACAATGAAGCACTTTACAGTTGTACCTTAATTTTGAAATGCTTTTTAGTGGTTTTCGTATAGGGATGATGCCTTCCTGCCCTGGTGCACAAATAGTTATTACCTTGTTTATTCCTGGTCCATCATGGTGTATCTCCAGCAGGAATCTTGTATAAAAAAGCCTTCTGATCTGTTGTGCGTCCTAGACCCACATTCACTCACCATCTGGTGGAATCACTCCTTACGTCACATGGAGAATCTCATCATGGATGATGGACCTGGAAGATCACCCACTCCACGGTCCTTAAGAACATTACAGTTCTACTGTTTTGATACCATACGAGGGGCCCGCTTACATGTTTATTAGCATTTCCATTTACGGATGCGGCAAATCTTCTGCCTCACACTCACACATCTTGGAAGGTGTTCAAGAGCCTCTGTGTTACCGTTAATAGTAATGACTGATCGCTAGTGCTGTTCAAATATGGAAGAAATGAAAGATGAAGAGAAGCCACAAGTTGGTCCGGGGCAGCTTCTGCCCATCCTCCCTCTTCTACGCTTGCCTTTTTTGCTTGATTCTAGGAATTTCTGCAACAGACATGTTTACCCCCTGGCCCACTCTTGTCTTTGTGGCCATCATTTCCTGCCTCTCAGGAGACCCTTAATGATCCCAGCATTTTGCTTCTTGTGTTTTATTCGCAGAGGCCATCCAGTAAATTAGCTCCCTTTCCATAGTACTCAGTGCTCGCTTAACTGTGGCCCACGCAGCACTCGTCTACAAAGTTGTTTCCTTTAAATCTCCTCTGAGAAATCCATGCATGTGTGCCGTTTCTCTGCAACTTCTCATGCCTGGATCCCAGTTTACGAGTCCCTGGCCTGTGTCGGCCTGGAGTTCATTTTAATTCCTGGCCACTTTTGTGTGTCGCTGTCACGCTGCACAACAGGAACTGGGACTTTTATGCTAAATAACGGTGAGAGACTGACGGGACTGCCGTCCTCCTAAAATGTGTGCAGCTAAAGAAGACCCTAAGACTCATGGGGATCAATAAAATACTGTTATGAACGTTATGTGGCAGCATCCTTTCATCCATCCATCCATCTTCTGGTCATTTTTCCTGGTCTGGGTTGTGGGCCCAGAGGAGGTACATAACGCCATTTTGTATTAACTTCTGCCTGGGTGGGTTATTGATCCATTAAAAGTGCATTAAAGCAAAAATAAGGCATGTTAATATTTAATTATGCTGTGGCATTTTCCTTCTTTTCAGTGCTGCTTAAACCACTTTTGACAGGAGGCGATAGTTGCTTAAGCATTTTGTTTCCAATTAAAATTGCTTCAGGCTATAGTATCATTCCTCAGAATCCAATTCATAGAAATCAAGATGCCTGTCTTTATTGAATTTGACATCTTGTCATCTTAAGTACACCCAGGAACAACGAATCTGTGTGTGTTCGTCATTAAGCCTCAGCAATTAGTCGTACAGCGCATCACTCAGCTTCACCTGCAAAAATAATTTCTATGTATGTATGTGTTATTTTTTTTATCCACTTTATGAAGCATGTTTAATTGTTGCTGACAGCATTTTGCCATTTACACTTCTGTTATTTAAAATATCTTACAATCTGGGCCAAGAGTTGCCCCTAGGGTCCTCCATATTAGGAGAGTGCTCCTTCTCTCAAGGGTGGGGGGGGGGAGAGAAAGGGTCGCAGGCGCCATGACGTCAAATGGCATTTCACTCAGCCAGTGCATTCTCTGATCCCCCCCACCTCCCCCCCATCCACTCATGGGAGAGTGACTCCTCACCTGGTGCTTACCTTACCCTGTTACTGCTGAGCCTATTGCTGATGGGACACCTCGGCACAGCCCAGATCACTGCCGTCTTGCCGGATCTCAGGGATACTCCTGGACACAACACCAGTCCTCACACTGGGCTGTAATTGGTCTTTCCCTGGCAGAATGTCAGATCATTGGCCAGTGGCCGCCCAGCACAATCGCTTACTGTTTGTTGGCCATTTCTGTGTGTATTGGTTTGTCGCTTTAGGTCTCACCCCATTAGCAACGGATGTCTGCCGTAGTTGCCTAGGGACACTCAGAGACTCCTCTCCCAGCCTCCGTGGCGACCTGTCCCACCTGTCCACAATGCAGACCCTGGTAGACCTCGGTAGACACCCAGCTGTCCTGGTCCCTGGTCCCACATTACAGTCTGTGTCTGTAAGCGTGCCGTCTGTAGCTCTGAGGCACAGCAGATGCTCATACGGCCCTTTGAATATGTTCTGGCCCCTATACCTAGCCCCTAAACCTAAACTCACCATCAAAGCAAAAAAAAAAAATGTACAGCGGACTTAAGCTTAGCAATGCCGTCATACAGCTTATACCTAATATTGATACATTATGGCAACCGAAGAATATGGAGCTTCTCTCAAAGTAAGCTACGGGCATCTTTCTGTGGTTATTAATAACTGTGTTCTGAGGATGTGTGTCCATTCCGGCCTCTGCCATTTCTTTTAAATGTGCTGCTCACCTGCAAAGTGTGCAGGGGCTGGGGCAGATGAATGTGCACTTAGACACACTCGGAAATAGCAGACATCGCACACAAACCCCTCCTGTCATGCGAAAGCCTGGATCAATACATGCAGCCACAAAGTGTTGTTTTTTTTTTCTCCCCTGTTTGCGCTCAAAGTACAGCAAACCCCACCCTGAAAATCAATATTTGAGATTGATAAAGGACTTAACCAAACAATGGCGCAGTATCTAACGTTTCGGTGGTGGCCTGCAGAGACAGGCCGTCTCACATCTGATATTGGACTGTTTCTGTTTTTTGTGCTTATTTTCCCCAGTCATGGCCAGGTCACAGACAGTGCCATGGGATGTGTGCATGACACCACTAATATCACGTTTATGGGTGTCTGTCCGCGGTCCTTGGGTGAATGCCGGGATAGGAAATGCTTATATTAATCCTGATGTGTGGGTTTGTTTCCGCGGCCTAGAATTGCGAGCTCAGTTGATGGAAGAGCTTGATGACAGGAGGATGACCTTGCTGGAATGCCTATGGTGGGAGTAGAAGAAGGCCATGATACATTCCCCTGGGTGTGTGTGTGTGTGTGTGTGTGTGTGTGCGTGCGCATATAAAGGTTTTGCTATACTAGTGAGGTCATTTTTTTCAGTCCTCACTACTTCAGACTTCATTTTATAAAAATCTGTGAATGTAATCAAAAAAGGAAAAAATGCCAAAAGTCTTATACTTTGTTTGGTTACTTATGGTTAAGGTAAGGGCTGGGTAGGGGTTAAGGTGCTTTGGATTAGGGTTTTTCTCAGAGAAATGAATGAATGGTCCTTACTAAGATAGGAATACAAATGTGTGTGTGTGCGTGTGTATGCGTGTGCGTGCGCGCATGTCTTGGCACTCTGCCAGCATGGCCTTTTTGCGGCAACCCCAGCACCTGCAGAGAGCCTCCACCCCGGATTTGCTACCTCGTCGAGCCCTGCGACCTTCATCTCTCCACAATAACCTGCTGCAGTATCGTCAACGCGGCCCATTTCCAAGCCAGTTCCCAGCCCCTCCCCGCCTCCCCCCCACACCGGATGAAGACCAAGCTGTTCTCTCTCTGAGGGGAGCGGCGTGACTGCCCCCAGAGGTCTTCTTATGCCGGTGGTTCTCCTCTGTCTTTTTCCCTCCTAGGCCCTTCAAAGCTCTAGAACTGTGAGACCTGGAAGTATATTTCTTATGCCACTCTGAGATTGCTGGCCTTGAAAGAAGCTTCGGCTCGGCCCTTTAGAAAAGCCACAATTCCGTATGCGGTGTGCTGATCCTCACAGCAGAGGAAGGAAGCTGCCGCATGCACACAGCTTCAGCTGCACCTGCTTCGGCAGATGAAGGAAGCTGCCGCATGCACACAACTTCAGCTGCACCTGCTTCGGCAGATGAAGGAAGCTGCCGCATGCACACAGCTTCAGCTGCTCCTGCTTCGGCTGTGCCCTTGCTACATAGCTGCTGTTGCCTGTTTTTGAGGCTAACAGCATGTGGATTTGTGATGGACACCTCGCTCTGGAGGGAGAACCTGTCACTCCCTCTGCTTCGATCCATGTTCGAGAGGCATCTTTGACTTGCCGGCTGTCATGTGGACCAGAGAGCAGTGACCAGTCATGCATCACGGTTTGAACAACGCGGCCTCCTGAAGCGGCCAGCTGCTCTGGGGAAAGTCCACAAACACCGTCAGAACCGTCAGAGTGGCAGCATCACCATGCAGAATGTGATGGTGGGTCCATCCCTTGTGCTGTGATCCTTTGAGGCACTTTCAGAAGTCTTGTTTGTGAGCCACCGGGATCATACCGAGGGTAAGGTCTAGGAGTGACATTTGTCATTCTATACACAAGGGATCTCACATACTGGCCTGCACAATGGTTCCACTTCAAAGTGCTGTATGGTGTCAAGGACAGGACTGGGTTTGGGCTTAACTGCCACTTTCATTGAGAGTCACTCGATCCCTGAGAATGGGATTATCTGCACGTCAGGTATTGATTACCAATGTACGGCACTTTTTTTCAAGATAAAATTTGTACAGCCATTCCTTACAGATGACATTTTAAATGACTTTTCCTTAACTTTTTAAATAATGTTATTTTTTTATTTCATTTCCTGTGCTCCTTGTCTGCATGGCCTGTAAAGTTAGCACCTGAAATAGTTACACACATTAGAGAAATGTCGGTGTGCTGAAGATTGGCAGTGCATTTAGAGAATCATAAAAACAAGGCATTGTGTGATTCTCCTCCTGTCACTTTTTTAAGCAGTTCTTCACTATTGATGTGGCTTTGGCTGTGCTAATGCTCTGCATCACTGCACTGCACTTTCTTGTGGTCTCTTGTGGGTGACAATGTAAAGCACAGTTTAAACATTCTTAGGACTGCATAAGCAGAGCAGACCTCTACAGGCTGTTGAACCCCATTGGAATACAAATTGGGGCAGGGGAGAGGGGTGTCATGAAGCAGCTTGGCAAAAAGCCCCTGAAATTTGGCAGGGCAGCTCCCCCCCATGCTTGTTTTAGCTGGATGTTGTTTGGCTTCTGTTGTGGGTCCACCATATCTGCAGTTTTTTTTTTCTTCCACACACTCCTCCCTGGCTCCTTATGGTAACTGGAGGGTGCTCAGGATGTCTCTGGTTGCTTCTTTAGCTAGCATCCCGGTGGGCACCCAGCTCTGTACAGACCAGTTAATCCCTGAGTGGGAGAGTGCCAGTGGGGCCTCTGAGTCTTAATGACGCTCCCATTTACCCATCAGGCATGGCGAGGACGGAGTCTCTCGCTGCATGTTCACTCTTGTTTCCCGTCCGCACCACAGTAGGGCTGGGGAGGAGCTGAGTGATTTCCCCAAGACTTGCATTTAAGGCTGGAGTGAATGTGGATTATGGTGGTCAGGATCTCCATCATACCGACTTCTGCAGGCCTGCTCCTCACAAGCAGCTTGCCCTTCCTTACTTCTGCCCGTGGCCTCCGGCCGCGTGTCCTGAGCAGAGCTCTCGCTCAGAGCTGTAATCCCCGGACCCTTAATTAACCCCCCCTTCCTGCTTCATTTCCTGCAGTTTGAAAAATGCAAATTTAGGAAGGAAGGAAATCTGGGCATCCGTATTCATCAAATAAAAGCAAGGTTCAGTTCCTCCTCCTTAACACATAATGTTTTATTAATCTCCTCCCTCGTGCTAATGTGGTTAAACTACCGAGCGTTTCTAAAATGGGCCCAATGAAAAGTACTTTATTATATTTCATCTTTTTCTATCTTTTGGAAAAACATTTCCTGAAATAATTTTTTTCTGTTTAAGTCTGACACATTGCGAACACCTACGGAGACATGTATCCATAACCTCATTCCTGCGGCGCCGTGACATGGTTGTGGCAAGTGCGCAGTTTTCACAAAAAAAGATCAGTACCACTTCATTTGTGTGACTTATTTTCACTTTGATCATTAACCCTTTTCTTGTCTTGTTTTGGCTGTATTCACTTACATTCTCTACATACTTACATTACATGCTCCTTCCCATTTACCCCCAGCGTGGCTGGATCTCGCATGCCTGCAGGGCCAGTAGGTTTGGCTGTGGCCTACTGGAATATTCAGAACAGAGGCAGGCTTAGGTCGGACATGGCCAGATATAGAAACCTGAAGCAAAGATGGAAATGAGCTGAAGGTGGCTCATTTGGTGAAGATAGTATGAAGTGCGATTAATACCCTTTTTTGCTGAATTATTAATCCATGCACCTATCAAGCAGCTCTTTCCCAGACTTTTTTGAGAGCATTCCTGTGTTCGTCTTTCTTGCAGTAGTTGTTCTTATTTGGTGTGTGTGTGTGTATATGTGTATATATACACACACATATCCCCAGCTTAAGTGTCTTGAAACTGCAAGTGAAGCAGATGCATCACAGCTGAGTTCTACTCAAAAGTATAAATATCCAGTCCAAGATTTTGTTTCAACCAATCAGTTGAGTACTCTGTGACTGCAGCTCTTTATACTCAATCGCTTCGTTGAAACAAAATCTTGGTCTGGATTTTTACTTTCTGGACCTGATATTTACCCCTCTGGTTCTGGGCTGCTCCCTCATTACATGTAATGGCTTTGTCATGGGGTTTTAACCATTTTACGTCACTTCTACCTTAGGTTAATCTTGGGCCTGTTTTTGTTCAACAATAGGTAACTTAGGATGCTGAAAGATTTGGGTAGCACCTCTTACGTAACTCATAGATCTCACCTCTCATAGCCCAGCCACAAATGCAGCAGCTGCTCATTGCTTCTCTTGGTATGCCAGCTTTGACTCTCGTGGCTCTGTCTGATGGTGGGGATCCTGGAGAGCATCTCCAAAGAGATTGCCTTGTAGTCCACATGATAACAAGAGCATAGAAGGGAGGAGCCTAATGGTAAGGGCTTGGAGCTGCAGGTCCACCACGTTCCATGTGGAAAGAATGTTCTTTCTCTAGAACAATTCTATAGAACATAGGGCTAGGAGATGTCCGATGGTCCAAAGGGACGGGCTTCTGAAAGGGACCAGTTTAGGTGCTGCTTCACTTCTAGCTGTTCCTTGACCTCACAGTCCCACTATTCCACAAAGTTTAGCATTACACTGTCCTTAATATTTTCATACTGAAATGTGCAAGGGCACTGCGCTGTGATCTAACCAAAGCCCGGAGTAATCACTTCTCATTTTATTAATTGTTGGTAATGGTTTTTGTTGTCAATCAGAACAAATCAGAACTTGTCTGCATACAAGTTCTAGTCTTTTCTTTAGTGGACACCAGCTGGGTGTGCCCAATCTCTGATTTGTCAGCATATTCCAGCTACTGGTCCAAGCCAGAAAGGAGACTGACACAGGCATGCCCCTGCATTGATTTCTTGTCCAGGAACCTTTTCCTCATGTTTACATCTTTGGCAGACAGAGGAATCATTAAGTCCTCTGGAATGTTTGGAAGGAGGAGCTTTGACAGGCACGCCAACCAACATCAAATGTACATATTCATGAAGCACAGAAGACCAAAATGCCACTTTCATTTGCTCTGATCTCCGTGTTTGCTGTCAGTGACTGAAGCACATGTTCTGAAGATGTAGCGCTATAATTATTTCATACAAAAATCTGTTTTCTCATTGTCAGGGTTTTTACTTAGACTTCATACCATCTTGGCTCAGCATACGGCAGTTCCACTCCCCCAACGCGCAAACACCAACGCACACAACGCATTGTGGTTATTTTTTCCTGGCTGGTCGGATATATATTCCTATTTCACTTGGGAACAAGAACATTGATTGTCTTCTCGTCTCAGCAGGAACTTTCCTGGCAGAGCTGCATTGGTGGAGCGTAATTATCTCCGCCAGGAAGTGGCATTATTTTCTTCCTCTTTGACTCTTCTGCTCGGCAGGAGTGATGTTTCCAGGCATGGTAGCCAGTGGCTGCTGTCAGGCAGAAGGCAGTGACTTATTCATCAGGCCAGAGGCGCACATCCTGGCTTAGGAAATGTCACCTCCCAGAGAGAGGTTGGGGGGAATCTGGTGGTCATGCAGCGATCGATGCTGCCAACACCCCCCCTGGAGGCCCAGCGGCATTGGAGGTGGGGGAATGGATGGAAGGGTGCTCTCTCAGGGGGGCCTTCCGCTCTCTCGCACCCCTTCCAGGAGAACCCGCTGGGACCCTAGGGTGCTACAAAGAGCAACGCATTCTCTGACACCCCGGAACTGGCCCGTTGGCTTTAAGTTAAAGTTCAGAATTAACATGGCTGGATGTAGATTTGGTCTTAAAATGGATGGGAGTCATCTTTCAGGAGCAGCCCTAGAGTGCCTCTCGAATGGCTTATACCCCGAGACTGCACATCGTGAGTGACACTGCGACAATGCTAAACTAGCACAGAGTACTCTGGAATTTTTTTGTATATTCCGCTGCTCATCATCCCGGAAAGGATCGAGTTTGCCTTAGAGAACCCAGCCTGAAAACACTATATTTTCCTCTTGATAACTGTAGCTGTATAAAGAGTGAGTGTGGTTTCTGCAGAGGTTATAGGAGTGTGACATGCAAAACCAGGTGCACCTGTGGAGCTGTCCGATTACTTAGAAATGAGCGCTAACAGAGCCGATGCAGCCGGCGAAGGCAGACCCGTCCCCTCCTCCTGCTTTGCCAAACCTAGGCCGCGTCGCGTTAAAGCCGTGAACGCCACGGTCGCAGATGTGACCTATTTTCTGAGCTGCTCCATGGAGGATAACAGCGTGCTGTTTGCGAAAATGTCAGTGGGGCAGCAGTGGTTTCTCTGTTTCCGTTGGCGGAACAGTCAAAATACCTTCACTGGTACAACGTTCTTCTCCTACTGTAGAAAAAGTAGAATTTTGCTTCTATTTAGCCAGTTTACTCAGACTCGTCGGCTTTAATGTTACGCTTGTAGGCTGTCCGCTCTCTTGACAGTAGTGTGGCTTGATTAGATGTAGTTATGAAATGTCTCCGGAGTATGGAGCCCACTGTCAAGTCATCGAGAGCCAGCGGAGGATCGCAGAGACGCACCTCCCACCGCCTGGGCCCATCAGTCCTGATGTAGAATCCTGTAGGAGATGATTTCTGATGGCTTTGTGGGGAAGTGCTCTGTACTGAAAATTTCCTATATATTTCCACCTTCTGTGTTGGGGGTTCAAATCCTCCCCTTGGTGTGTGAAGTCTGCATGTTCTTCCTGTGTTTTACAGGTTTTTTTCTGTAGTCCACAGATATGCACTTAGGCGATTATATTGCCCAAAATATACAGAGGATATAAAAAATATACACACCCTTGTTAAAATGCCAGGTTTTTGTGATGTAAAAAAAATGAGACCACAATAAATCAAAACCAAAAATAAATAAGTCAATCAATGAATCAAACAATGAAATTAAAGAGCAAACAGATCTATTAGGGGGAAGAATATAGAAAATAAAAAAACAATAAGCTAGTAACATAATTGAGTTGAATGAACAGAGGTGTGTACACTTTTTATATCCACTGTGTATTTCTGCCCTGTGATGAACTGGCACCATATGAATATGAATCACGGGTCACATGATGGATGTTAAAAGCTTGCGTGCAGCTGACCTGTTTTAGGCCATGGCCCACCAGTCGGGAGAATGGGTTTCCAGTTCACATTGACTGTCTAGGTGGACTCAATGCCCAGACGCCCCGTCTTTACCAGCTTATTTTTCATAAACGTGGCAGGTACCAATTTATCCAGGTCAAAGCTGTTCTAAGCTCCATTTTTGTTGTGCTTTTCATGCTACAAAAAGCTTCAGGTATAGGCTACAGAGTTCAGAAAGCAGCCCTTTCAGACCACCATATTGTGGCAAAATAAAGAGTTTTTGTTGGCTGGTTATCTGAAGGGTTTATCTGGTGGCTCAGTGAGTTGAGACTCCATCCTCCTGAACAGGTTGCTGGTCCAAATCCCATTGTTTGCAGAGTGGTATCATTGTTGTGCATTCGAACAAAGTCCATAACCCCAATTGCTTCAAGCTTGCTGGACACTGGCTGATCCCATTCTCTGGTTCCAAACCAAATCACCCGTGTATGTGTGTCATGAAGAGAGAGATGGCAAATGCAAATGCTACCCAGTTTCCCCTGTGATGATGAATAAAGCATCATCGTTCTGTTCTATTACTGCCAATGTGTTGCCAGACGTTAACTGTCACATGATATTTGTAAATGGTTATTAGACCTGGAGAGGAACAGAAGGAAAATACAGGCCCGGCTGGCACCAGCACGGCAGGGGATGCAGGGTGACCCGTGCAAAGCACTGCTGTCTCTCGCTCTCTCTCTCTTGCTCTGTCTTCTCTGCTGTATCACCGCCCTTAATATGTTTATCATATCATGCCGGGTGTCATTTACCACCAGGCTCTGCGGAAGTGCTCACTTCTGAAAGCATCTCCTTTGCGTGGAGAAACGGGCTCCCCCCGCAGAGAGTGGGAGGCGCTTGCCGGTGCTAACCCTCTCCCCAGAGCCACTCGGCTGTGCCATCCGCAATTATCGAGCCGGCGTGGAAATCCTGCCGCGAAGTAATGAATGCTTAGCAGAATATTCAATATCAATGTTTAATCCCGTAGTTTGGACAGGATGACTAATAGTGCCGTTTATTACGGGTTTATTGTCGAGTGTCCAAGCCGACTGCACGCAGAGGTGAAATCGTGGACCTCCTCCTAATCCTTACTTTTGAAATTTATTAAATACTGCATCAAAGATGCAAGCAGGTATTTAAGTAAATCTTATAAAATCGACGTTACTCTAGCAACAGTGCTGTCACAACTGCTTACAGCTTCAGGCTTCTCTTATTACTGCTCCTGCGATTGGCTGTAAACACCTCTCATTCTGGCTCATTCTGTCCTTGCCAGAGCACTTTCTTTACAAACTACACGGACCGTGCTGCTGAGCTGTGCCTTATTTAGAAGCAGTCTATTGTGGAAGGGTATTGTGGGAGAACCAGTGTTTTGTATCCCACCAAGGCTACTGTTTCTGCAGCGTCATATTGCCGACGCTGTCGCATGGTGAAAGGACAGTATGATGGCGGGATTGGCTTTGCCTCCAGTGTGTTTCACCCTGAAGAGAGAGGAGAAATGTGGTTAGTGCCAGATTGCTGAGGTGTGCAACTGGAGCTGCAGCTCAGGGGAGCCCCTTTCTCTTCCTGCTCCCGTTGGCCACAGTTCATGTTTAGAAAGTACAAATCCAGACCAGGTATTTCTTTTCAGCCAACCAGCTGAGCACTCTGAGACTGTGACACTGCTGGCTGGCTAGTTGGAACAAAATCTTGGTCTGGCTTTGTGGGACGCCCCAAGGCTAGAAAGCAGGGGGCCGAGAGGTGTCAAAGGCCCAGCATTTGGTGTGCCAGTGGGGCTACTACAGTAAGTGTTTCTTGTTAACAGAGCAGCTCGGGAAATCTGACTGGGCCGCCGCCCCCCTCCACCGCTTTTAATACAGCAGACTAGCCGCGGGCGAGATCCACGACACTCTTCTCAGCCTAGCGTGTGGCACCGAGGCAGCCGAGCACCGGGTCTCTAAACCCTTACAGCACCGCAGTAACACCAGCGTGTCTATTGCAGCCTCACTGGTATTCTGGGGCCACGTGTGTCGCAGATTACGGAAATGATGAGCTGAATCCCAGCCGAGC
Organism: Petrocephalus sullivani; assembly: GCA_026780845.1. NCBI lineage: Eukaryota > Metazoa > Chordata > Actinopteri > Osteoglossiformes > Mormyridae > Petrocephalus > Petrocephalus sullivani. Next base: position 9,141,457 of record JAODKM010000088.1, read on the forward strand.
TGCATCCCGGCCGAGCCGCATCCCTGAAATCAGGCTTGTCAGCCTACAGTGACGGCTTCCTCTACGAGAAGACGGATGACGGGTCGCGTTTATGTCAGCTCTCGGCTCCCCTGTGAGCCAGCAAGTTCAAGGGATCAAGGCAGCACAGGGGGGCCCCTCCCGCACATGGGAATGAACTTTTATAGGGTCACTTTTGGGGAAGCTGGCCAAGAATCACACTCTGTACCAGCATCAGGGCAGGTTCTCAGTCTGAAGAAGAGAAATATATAAGTCATTAACATTAGATTTAAGAACAACAGCGGCGATTACAGATGAAGTGCGTGGACCTGACATATGGCAGTCTAGAGCAGGTAACCTGAGACTACGCCCCGCCGCCCTGGCTCTGGCCCACTGCCGCTGGGAGAGCTTAGTGCGTTCCGTGCATTGAGCCCACGGCACACAGCTGAAGCTGCAACTATGTTTAGCCTCGCACCATTTTCCCATGCTGCAGGAACCACCTGCGGCGTGACGAGTCTACCTGTCACTCCGGCGGCACCGGCTGCAAATTGCTGAATTTGTGGCGGGGGGGGGGGCGCGCTTTGTGGTTTGGTGCTAAGGTTGGGGGGGTGGGGGTATTACCAACAGATAAGGCTGCGCTGCTTTTAAAACTGGGGCGGCAGTAGGGCTGGACAATAATTCGATATCAATATATATCGCGATAGAATTTTTTTCAATAACGGTGATACGATGTTTAA
>JAODKM010000088.1:9142619-9169289 GCA_026780845.1 Petrocephalus sullivani
ATAAATCCTGAGGCTTTTTAATATTGTCCATATCGATATCGGAATTATATCGTATCGACCAAAATTAAGAAATATATCGTGATATAAATTTTTGCCATATCGTCCAGCCCTAGGCGGCAGAGGGTAGAACTATGTTTATATGTTTATGCCATGTGACAGCTCTCAGGAACTGCCATGTGAGTTAAGTCAGCCATAAGTTGTAGGCAACTTCTCTGTCTGTCTACCTTTCTACCTGCCTGTCTGTCTGTCTGTCTGTCCGCCTGCCTGCCTGCCTGCCTGCCTGTCTGTCTGTCTGTCTGTCTGTCCACCTGCCTGCCTGTCTGTCTGTCTGTCTGTCTGTCCACCTGCCTGCCTGTCTGCCTGTCTGTCTGTCTGTCCACCTGCCTGTCTGTCTCTCTGTCTGTCCACCTGCCTGCCTGTCTGTCTGTCTCTCTGTCCACCTGCATGCATACTTTGAACTCAGATTCAGTCCCCCATGTACTATAATACATAATCTGCACAAAAGTAGGTACTCCAAATTTCTGTATCGTATTACAGCTAACTGTATTTTAAAATACTGTTTGGTTAGCACCTCTTAAAAGCCATTGAGATACTCTGTGGAAAATTGTGTAGGATGGACTGAATTGTGAATAATCAGCTATAAGTAGCGTCAGTGGCCGCTAATCACAATCGGGCTCAAAGGCGGCATCCGCACCATGCTGCCCGCCACGGGCGCTGGAGCCGGGGGCATTAATGAGGGCGTTCCCCAGTACATGCTGGGGGCATTGGCTATTTGACCACCTAATGATTGAAAAAGCCCTCATGGGGATGATTATGCCTTGTATCAATCTTCAAGAGCCTCAGCCAATTATACCTGTGTGTGTGTGTGTGTGTGTGTGTTTGTGTGTGTGCGTGTGTGTACATGTGCTACTGCTCTCCTTGCTGGCATGCTGTACCAGCTGAGTCTGTCAGCTGAGGCCTACAGATCTTAGAAAACCTAATATCTGAAGATCAAGGCCAGTACGGCACCCGTTTCTCTGCCTTCATGGATCTACACGTGAGATGTGCGGCAGATCGAAAACAGTGAACTGTGTTCCTGCACAGACGCATTGGGGGTGTCGAGCCCTCAAGAGATGCTAAAATGACGCTTCACTATAACCTAGCACTGGAGTCTCACTCTCTGGGTTATTAATCAGATGCTTTCTTCCTCCAATAAAAATACATTAGAACACTGAAAAGGCTCTTATACCCCTTATATTGATATCCATACTCTGATTATAATGTGCAGTGGATGCTGGGAGGGGAGGAGGCCTCACAGGGGGTGGGATCCTGACTGTGATGCCAATCCATCACAGGTCACACACATTCATAATCAGACATGATAATATTTCTGTAGGTTTTATCAAGCTACTTCTCTTTTATGTTTCCTGTCATTGATGCATTACCCATAATTGCATAGGTGCTGAAAGGCAAACAGCTGAGAGACTGTCCTAAGAGACCCGCCCCGTCTTGAGGGAAATTAGCCACTGGATGCCACAGTTGGTCTTTATTGGCTGTCAGTGCCTTAATGTGATTGGTGGGTCTGGCTTCACTGTACTTCACAAGCTCTTTAATTGGCTTAAGGTCACTGCCCGGCCATGAGCACCATCCTGCATCACACATCCTTCAAACATCCCCCTGGGCTTTGATAGGCTGCTGTTTTGTTTTTCAGCATGCTGGCCCGGCAGCCGTCTCCACCCTACCTCATGCTGCCTCCTTCCTAAATTCCGGGGGGGGGGGGATTATTGGGTCACTCAATGGATAATTGATAACTTTGCATTCAGGATTATTTGATAATTATGGAGGGTTTGTTGAAAGTCTGGAGCTCTCAGCGGTTACCAAGAGAGCCCGTTTAGTCAGGCTGCTGGCATTTTTCAGGCTAACTCCCCATTTGATGAGTAATTCACCCTCTGACAACAACGGGGAAAGGAGGGCATTGAGAGACACGACCGTGCTTCATCTTGAAAGCGAGATGTGCAGTCTACAGCTGTGTGCTCTGCCCACTAGCCTCCAGATTTATGGGAGTCTGTCTGGGTGACACCTTTTGCAGTGTCATGTAATAACCATCAGTGAAAGGCTAGCAGGCGTAGACGGGATCTCAGTTTCCTAGGCAAAGAAATACTGCTAATGTGATTTCACTGGTATAATGCTAAGATAATACTGCCTTAACTATCTATCTACTCATCTTCCATTACTGATCCAATATGGGATCATGGTAAGCCATGAGTATTGTTCTGTCGTTATACTTTGGAGAATTATTATTTTGTTTTATTGTTTTGTTTGTTGTTATCTGTACATTATTGTTGTTAACAATAATAATATTAATGACCATCATTATTATTATTATTATTATTATTATTGTTGTTGTTGTTGTTGTTATTGTTATTGTTATTATAGTTATGCCGTTGCGTGGTGATGCAGTGCTCGCACACCTGGGACCAGGGTTCAAGTCTCCGCCCAGGTTCCATGTATGTCATGGGGTTTCCTGCAGGTACTCCGGTTTCCCCCCCACAATCTGAAAACATGCTGACTAGAATTACCAAATTGTCCATAGGCTTGCATTTGTTTGTGTGCCCTGTGATGGGGGCTGTTCCCTGCCTCGCGGCGGTAGCCTCTGGGACATGGGCCGTGGTTGTGGCCTGAAACACTGCATCTTATAGAAGGTCAGCAGGTGGCACAGTGATTCAGGGAGGGATTATGGCTTTGACCTGATCTCTTTTTCCAGGTTGTTTCCTCCATCCAGTGATTGCTGTTGGTTCGGCCCGGTCTGGACATGATCTTAATGTTCTTAATGCGCTTCTGCCATATTGCTGTGCTCCCCCGCGAGTCACAAGACTAGATACGCCCTTTTGGGAGTATCTTCCTGCTACATGAAAATCGTCGCTGGTGTTGCCATTGCTGTAATGTGCTCAGTCTTCACTGTCTGTGTCTGCATGACCTTAGACCTGCTTATCTTACTGAGAATTAAGTCCTGGCCCAAGTTTGCAAAAAAAAAAAAAAGATATATGAACGGAAATTGGAAAAAAAAAAAAAAATTGGGCCTTCTGGTCTTTGATTCCACAGTGGGACACATTTGTAGGACATGATTCAGTATAAAAGTGCAGCTTAATTTAATCGATCTACAAAGTGATAAGCAAGAGCTTTGCAGTTACTGTTGCTGAAATGACAATACCTGTATAACTGTGTAGATTTTTCTACTTTATACAGTTATTTGCCTCATGATATTAGACTAATTAGGAGTAACCAGTGGAGAGTGGAGATTGGAATGTGTAATTAGTTCAGTAATAAGCCAGGCAGGTCTTCATTGATCATATGCTTTGGCGTCAGGCTTACTCCATTGGAACCTAGGCCAAGCCTGAGTGAGTGAGGCTTGGCCTACGGTGCCTGCCTGATTCCTGGCATGCCATGGAAGGCCAGCCAATCTCCTGGATCCATACAGAAATGTAAATAATGACCTGAGCCCTAAGCTGGGAGGTGTCCACGCGGCCCAGCATAGGACAGCGCATTAGCTCGAGTAGTCGCTGTTTGGTCACTTCGGCCTTAAGGTGACCTTAACCTATTTATGATGAAGCTTTTCCGTGCCATTCGCTGTTTTACAGGATTGGTTTATTGCTGAATTTTATTTAGGAAATCCTCATCCAGTAATGAAATGAAGGAGATTTTTCATATTGGTAATGTGAGCTGGGCTAAGTGCGCAGGGCACATCTGGTGCTGTGATTCACAGAACACAGAATCGCGGAAAAAACCTGGAACAGGTGGAGGTTTCATGGAACACGGTACATTTCTGAAGACGTTGTCCGTTTTCCAGATATGCAAGTCCAGTCTATAGTCGTTCTAGAGCTGGCCGGTATGACCAAAATTCAATATCATGGTATTTTTCAAAATTATGATTTTTTTTTTCCCCCTTGCATCAGTGGGTGTTACCTATATTTTCCACTTCAATTATTGCAGTAGACTGACAGTAGAATAACCTATTCTACTGTCATGAGAATTATACATTGTACAAAAAATAATATGCACAAAAGTAATACAGGTTTGCATGGCCACATAAAGTGATACAGTTTTCAAGTAGGTGGCACTAAAGAAGAGAGAGAATCGCACTGACAGTTGCAGTCAAAATATAGAACCTATTTATTGAACACATTTCGCAAACAACTTAAAAACTAATTTTCAAAACATTTTTTCAAGCATCCAAAGAGGCATTTAGACTTAGTAAAATATCCAGAGGTGCTTGTCAAAAGTTCTATTGCACTGAAGAAGTCTTAGAAAAGTGACTTTTTAATCAACTTTAGCTTAATTAAATTGCATAAAAGAAATAACAACAAAAATAAATGATGTGTGCAATTGCAGTAATACTATTATTTCAAGGCTTCAAGCCCAGTAACATTACACAGTATTCAAATCTGCTTGTAACATCCTTCTGTGGGAATTATCGTTTGGCTAAAATATTTGTGACTTGGAATCACTTATCTGGGATCCAGTGTCTTAATCATAGCTCTCAATCTGCCGTGCTCCACAGTACTAAACGGAACCATGTCTTTGGCTATATGGATTGTAATGGCATTGGTTATCTCGCTCCACTGCTTGCTTTTTTTGTTGTAGGCAAACGCGTCTATAAGCGACGTCTGACTCGAGTGTCCTCTAGTTTTCTCAGTTTTACCTGAGCGTGTGGAGGATGCAGATTTTAGTTGCATGCATTCTTGGTACTCCAGAGCATGTTTTCGGCTAATGCTGCATTCACACGGCAAGCAGCGAGAGTGTCAAAGCGATCAGAAGTCATTCATTCTCTATGGGAGGGCGCTCCCAGTCAACTTTATGGTAATGAGCTATGACGCGGTTTGGGGGCAACCAATGGGAATAGGGATGCTCCGCTAAAGAGAGCTCTGCAGAACACAAGCGTGTAAACTTATGTTCCCACCAAACAGTTCCCACGCACAATAGAGGAGAGTGTATGGAATGCCATCGGGGTATACACCATGAGACAAAATGCGTCTCCACATAGCGTTTTTTACTCTCTAGACACAGTAAAAAATGCCTGTAGCATAAAATTAAAAATCCCATATAGACTTGCATTTTTATGCCGCGTTAACACGGTACAAATGTACGTTAAAAAGGAACTTTCAATGCAAAGATATCGTATTTTTTATTAAATTATTTCTGACGTGTCGCTGTTTGTGTGGAAGAACATAAACTAAAATGAGGCATAGACAAAAATATATACATTTTCGTGAAAGGAAAGCAAATCGCATACTAATTTTGGCGCTATAGCATTTAAAACAATGCAAATCGGCTGTATTTATTTATAATAGTAACGTTTGTCTTAACATAATTTCATGCTTTCACAAATATCCCATCGGCAGTCGGCACAAAGATATAAGCTACATGTTTGTTTGCTCTGCGGCGATTAAAAGTTCTCAGAGCCTGGCATTCTGAGTGCCCTTGTCCCCACCCACTCCATGACGTCAAGGAGCGTCTCCGACGTTGGCTAGCATCACATTCAGTGTGGCAAGAGAGACCGCTGATGCTCTCGCTGGTCATGGTGTGAACGCAGCATAACTCGGGTAATCCATTGTATGCATATTCAGCGGTGTACCAGTAAAAATGGTCCCCCCTTAAACAGTTTCTGCTGCCCCACATTCCGGACATTGTTTAGGCTAATTAAACCGGTATTACGGTATAAGAAAAATCCATATCATAACAAAAATGGATAGATACCGGTATACCGCCCAGCACTAAGTCGTTCCATAGTAGGGTAGGAACATCACATCCGACCTCAATTCTACCTCAAACTCAACTCAGTCTTAGTGTCGGGGCTTTCCTTGAATCTTCATGGGAGGTTGCATCCACTGTTCCCTTCGTTTTTGCCGTCTCCAGATTTCCCTGCTTGCTTATGGACATATTTTGTTTGCACTCACAGGATGTTGCTTGGAGCCTAATGGTGGATGTGTGTACAGGGCTTGACAACAGTGGTTCTGGGTTGCTAAAGGCAGGGGGAATGGGATTGCAAATAATCATTCAGATCGAGGATGTTCCTCTCCCGCTTTCAAGCAGTACAAGGCATTTTGATTATTTTGATGAACAGTGTAACCACATCATATTTTAATCCCTTCGTCTTGCAGATTTTGAGATTATCTAATGTGGCTTTCATACATTCCTGCCTTACAAACTAAGGCCTTGCTTTTTGCTGTCAAAAGCCTCAAAGCAAGATGTGGTAGAAAGACAAGAGGATGACCCGTACTCACCGAGGTACCATAAATATTCATTAGGTGCGGTACTGTGGACATATCTGGTTTGGTCGGCGGCAGTAAGGAATACCATTAGGCGCACAGATGGGAGATATCCTCCTCAACCTGTATAAACAGGCATGTACCTGCAGAACTGAATGTCCTGTAAGTCAGGGGGATTCTTCCTGTCGCATGAGCACCCAGAAAAGCAAGAGCAGAAACGTGGTAGAGGCTCTGGTGTTAAAGCCTGGGGCTGTCACTCCGTTGGCACGGCCCAGCCTCCGTATCGAACCCTCCTCACATAGCCTTCTTTTGCAAAATTGCCAATTAGTCAGTGGATAACCACCGACTCAACGACCTTTGGTCTCTGAAGCTAATAATAAATTTAATCTGTTTCTGTTTTGTTGCACCTCCTGTTTTGAATGAATCATCAGATTTTATAATAAGTAGTATTTTGTTGTTGTTTTCAAAACAATCCCCTTGTGAAGCATATTTCCACCGTGTTGAGGGAGGAAGCTGGCCAGTGTTCATCGCAACAAGCTGTTTTGTGTGTTTCTCTTGAACTCCTGAGCTGTGTGTGTGGGGGGGGGGACAATAGGCCAGTTTTTCAGAATCATCGCCATGTGGGTGTACTTCACTAACCATTGCCAGATCCGCCCCTCACTAGAGAAGTCTGATGCACACTGCATGCTAACAGCTAATTACGGGGTCTTCTGCTTGAAATTCACGGGGAGGCACCATTAAAACAGGAATGCACTCTTAATTTAGCTCTGGTGCCAGAATAAAGAATGGTGGTGATCAGACAGAGGGCTCGAGGTCGTCTCCTCCCAAGTGTAATATGAGGCCTGCATCCTACCTGGTGTTTCAGCTGAGCTGCCTCAAACTGCACAGCGGAATTGTATTTGACATTTGCTATTGTCACACCGCTGCTGGCCGAATGCCAAGGCTTTGCTCAGGCAGCAGAAAACAATGTGACAGACTCAACAGAGAGACGCCCTTTGCTGCAGCCCAGAATTTCCACATTCCCGGTGATGGTAAACTGCAAAGGTTCTCTTCACAAAGGTCATTGGGATGGCCTTTCGTGTTGCATAGCGATGAACCAGACAGTATTTTGGATGGTATCATGGTGAGACCATAGCCATTTAGCTGAAGTTTAACTATACTTGGTGATTGCAGCCCTGTTAGCACTAGGACCTCACATGCCTGTTCTCCAGCACTGTCATTTCTGTCGGCTTAATACATGAAGTCCTGATTTCTCTGGCTGTAATCTCTGTTGACAAGTTCATGTAATGTTTTTAAAGTAATGGAATTAGAGTTTTGTAATAGACAACTTGCAGGAAACCAGTGACTAAAGAGATGTTGAGTGTTGAGTCCCTTGGTTCCCACTGACCGCATTCATATGTCGCCCCCTGTCTTTCATGAGTGGAAGTGAAATGGTCAGCATTTATGTGTTATGTGTATGATAAGCTGATGGTTTCTTCAGAGGAGCTGGTCTGATTACAGACATGATCTTTTATGGTCGTTTAATGATGACCCATGGAATCATTAAACATGGACTCTCCCGACTCCAGATGATTAAAGGAATAAGAATAATCCACTGAGCTGGTGATTAATGGCCATTTCGCAAAGCTCTCGTGACTGATTCTGTGAATACTTTGCACACTGTGCCATAAATTTGTACACGTTTGCACATTAGCTTGTGCAGAAGTAATTTGTCTGGCTGGAACTGTAATTAGTAATGTTGAGTCCTAAAATGGGCGGCGGATTGGAAATACGATTTATTTTCAATATATGTCTACTTCATTCTGGTAACAGTTGAAATAGACAGTTTTTATCCCTCTGTTTGGAAACAGATTTACTCTAATTGACTGGTTTGTTTTTAATGGAAGTGTGTTATTTCCCCCCCCTTTCTTTGTTCTTGTTGGACTGTATTTGTAATCCTCTTTGTGCAGAATAATCCATAAAAGATTGTAGAGGGGGGATCTGTCAATGACTTCATCTTTTGAAGGGTATGGAGTTCATATTAGTGCAGTAGTGTAATCAATAAATAACTAGTGGCTACAAAAGAATGTGTGTCTATAACTTACAATATACAATAAGCAAATAGACAATGTAATAAGAAATAGTTTGGACTGTTTGATATTTTTCCGAACTTGATCAATTCTGTAAGAACACCTGCTAAGTTCTGCAGTTAGGTTTTTAAAGTAGCAGTCATCAATATTTTACTATCAGTAGTCATCTGTGATGTGTTACTGATGTGTTAGTCGTGCATTATGTAGTGGCATACGAGTTGAAATGGCCAGTAGTGGTGCACACTTTGTAGTGCATGCTACTTGGTACACACTCCAGACTGCATGCTGCATACTGCACACTCCTTAGTGCATGCCGCATAGTACACACCGCATTGTGTATGTTCTGAGTAAATGCATATCCTAAAATGGGGGGGGGGCTGCCCCCCCCCCCCCCGCAGCCCCCATGGCTCCCCGCATGCTGAACCTCAGGGTGTCAGGTGGCCGAGCCGGGATCCCTGCTGCCTTCCCGTCTGCCTCCTTCTGATAGTGACCCTCTGAGCAGGGTCATCAGACCTGCTAGGCCCTGACATTGTTATGTCTGGGTAATGGTGCTAGGGATTGTGGGTAAAAAATCCAAAGCAGTCTTGGAAACTGTTTAAAAATGTCACCACCCAGTTAAATAGCGTCTCTACATTCTATCATAAGTGGTTATATGCCATGAATGATCACTACATAGCATATAAATAATAACTGTTGAGTATAACATGAGACATTTCTAATCTGCATTGTATTTAACTGTAATTAACCTTCTCTTTTATCTTCACTGTTGGTCACATCCACAGTAATGTACCTGCTTTGCCTGCAAGATAGTGATAGGTCAGCAACAAGTACCCATTAAAAGTTAATGCTTGTTTTATATGTGTAATTTACTTAGCTCATTAAACATTTACAGTGCCAAAGCCAGGAGAAAGAGGCCTGTGCTTCAGCAGGATAATGAAATGTGAAAGCTGTGGCCGGGAGTGCATCTTGTACTACAGGTCAATTACAGGCATTACTGCACAGTGTACTGCTGCAGGGCATGATATTACTGTTGCATTTATATTTCAGTGGTATTTTTTTTCCTCCTGTTCGCCTGTGCAGTTCCTGCATTTTTCCTGCTACAGACCAAGACAGCGGAAAGACGTGTTTTCTGACGCACCACTTTCACTGTTAGTGTTGCTGATGGGTAGCTCAGGCACCTCCTTCAGGAACACAAGCAACCGAGTGTCTGTTGAATATTTTAGTATGTGTATTATATAGAAAGCAATCACAGCTGTATTTCTCAGTGATGCTAATATATATGCCGCGTAACCTTTGTGTTTTCTGGGTATAGCAGGATACCTTTTCTGAAATTAATATTCAGAATGCAGCTTGAGATCGAAGTCGTTGTTTAAAGCATAAACAGGAATCTCTTCGAAACGATGCACACTTTCGGCTAATGTTGCTGGGACAGACATTCTGTATTTGTAATATACTCTCATGCTGAGGGACAGGGGCATAGAAAGGAATTCTGGGGTCCCTGACAAAATACCACCTTACCCCCCCACCGGTACATTCTGCCGACCCTGGGGGTCCTCCTCATTCGGTTTCACTGCAACACAACAGAATTAAAGATCAGTAAACTAGTTGTCCTTTATAAATTTTTGCATGAGTATAATTCTGGGCCTCAACCAGTCCAGGGTGGGGGAAGTCATGTCCCCCCCCCCCCCATTGACAGGGCTGCTCAGGGTTCCTTGGCAAAGCTGAAATCAGTGATGGGAGTTTGTTATAAAAGAACATGGCTGAATGTGGGGGTCGAGTCCCGTTCATTTCCAGAGACGTTGATATCTTGAGATCAGGGCACTGAGTCTGGTGATCTGTTTGGAATGGCTGAGTCTGCCCAAAAACACGCCAGCAAGAATGTGCTTTTTACTTTCAGGGTCACAGGCCTGCTGTTATGCCTTGCTTCGCCAACTCCCCACGTGCTTATGGGTAAAGTGCTATTATAATGTCAAATGAAATAAGAATACAACTGGTCAGCTGCAGAGGAAAACTGCATCATATCAGCATTTATAAGTTGGTCACATGCGGGGACAATGCCGCTTAAAGAGCAGACCTGTCCATAAAGCGTAATGGTAATCATGTGCTTGGCTTTCCGGTGCCTCTTCCTATTACGGATTAAACCTCGGATCATCTACAGACACTAATTGTTGATCATGTACATAGCTCTGCAGCTCCAGCCGGAAGCCATTTCTCTTGTTTATAAAATGAGCCACTTCACCCTTGGCATAACGTGGCCCCCATGCACCGCTCTTTCCAGTGGTTCCTCTCCTCTCTCCTCGTTTCCATCGGCCCAATAAATCAGCTGTCCTGCTGTATTCCCTTTGGCCCAGGTGGCGGTGGGGCATCAGCTGCATTAGTGAACGCCAGGCTCCCAGGTCATCCTCAACCTAGAGTATGTGACATGGGGGAGCAACGTCCAATCAGATCTCTGCACTTGACAACAAGCTGAGATTCAGTCAAGCTTGAATATGTCAAATGTCTTCACTAGCCATAGACCCCATAAAGAGGGAACATATAGAAAAACTCTTAAAAGTTGATAAAAAAAAATGCATGTGGTAGCATGAGCAAGTTACTGTAGGTTTCAAGCATTCATATCTGGTGCCTGCAGTCAGCTCCTGTTCCACATACAGAGGCTTTTACTGGTAGGGTGTCAAAAGTAATCTAACACTACTGCAACGACTGATAATGAAAGTTAAACCTGTAGTATGTAGAACTTTTGAATGGATAGCCGTTTGATCAAGTGGTCCCTTTGAAACACTGCTGTGTGTATAACTGGTTCTAAATGCATGTGTCTTTAACCCAGGCCAGATGTCTGTGTCACACAACCTCTGGAGCTGGTGGCCATAGCAGAAGTATTTTTTTAAGCCGATAAAGCAGAACAACCCTGCCACTGCACAGGTGGCTCCAAGGAAAGTGTGGCACAGCCCCCCCCCCCCTTTCAGTGACACTACTAAGCTTCCGAGATTAGTCACGGGATAAATCTTGAGTAGATAATAGCCAGTCAAAAGCGTGATTATGGAGCATGGGCAGCAGTAACGGTGCTGGTAAAAATAGCATATGCGAAGGGCTGATTTCTCATTTGCAGTCATTCCCGCATACATTTTTAGCCCGGGTGACTTATTAGTAAAGCTCCAGGATCCCAGCTTCCAGCTTCTTCTCGAGCTGCTGAGATAGTCACGTGGAGGATGGCAGAAACCCGGGTCGCCATCGTCTAGAATGGACCCGCCCTCCATCTACATATTTAAATCCAATTACTGCAGCTGTCTTGCTTGTGAGCGTGACTCATTGCGTGCAGTTGCCGAGGACGGATTTCGGAAAACACCGCTGAGGAATTTAGCCGGGCTGAGGGGCCAGCTGGTCCACATGCTGTTTTTGTCTTCGGTGATCATAGGCTTTCTAAAAGAAGGCTTTCAAAAATATAATTTGTTAATAAATTACCTTAAAATGTCACGTTGAAGCATGCAGCTATATAAGAACGATGTAATGCGGATAAATATTTGTTTATATATATAGAAATATAATCATGTTTGTATTTTTGGGTCTTTTTCCCGTGCAGGACCCCAGAAGCAAGCACAAGTTTAAGATCCACACTTATGGAAGCCCAACCTTCTGTGACCACTGTGGGTCGCTCCTGTATGGCCTCATCCACCAGGGGATGAAGTGTGACAGTAAGTGTGCGCCGGCCAGGGATTCTTTAGGAAAAAGTATGTGGCCTCATGTTGTAGATCCAGATGAGAGCAAGCTTGGGGTCACAGTGTAGGGTCAGCCAGTGTCCATCGCCCCTGCTACTGTGGGTTAAGGGCCTATGCCCATGTGACTGTTCTGCTGAAGTTGGAGCTCGAACCAGCGACCCTCCGATCACAATCTCAGAGGCTTAGCTCATTGGGCCAGACACTCCTCTGTATTTTGCCGTCATATCGCTACAACCGCCCACCAATTTAAAGCTTTATTGCTGCTAGTAAACTCTGAGCATTTTGGCAATTGACAACATTTTGTCCGTATTAATTAAAAAGAATCAGGGACAAATTGGTGTCACGACCCCTTTTGTGAGAGGCTCAACAAGGCAGGCAGGTGGCATAATGGTTAGGGACGCAACCTCGTAATCGAGAGATCACCGGTTTGAGTCCCCAACCCACAAGTACCACTATGGTACCCTGCGCAAGGTACCATCCCCAAGCACTGCCCCCTGGGTGCTCACGTAGCTGCCCCCTGCTCGTTGTTGCGTGCTGTGGTGTGTCAACAATGACGATTAATCACCTTCACTTCAACAAGTAGTTTAGAGGGAAGGGGGGCCAGACTGAACTAGGGAACCTACATTTCCTGTCCAGGAAACAAACACCGATACAGAGCAGAGGCCAGTCACAGGTCAGTAACATTAGGTCTAGTTTTCAGTTTTTTTCTAAGCTGGAACAACTTTAATAAACACTACTCTCCTATGCAGGGAGTTAATATGCTCCCTTCCAAAACACTTAGGGGACATCTGTGGCCATTTATAAGCAGCCAGTGATGGTGCCCATCATGTGACTTTAATGTTAAACCATTCGTTCACCTGCTTAGTCAGTACAAGTGAAGACAACTGAGATTCTGTATAAAACTGCATCATCAGGAATTATAACATCCCAAAACGTATACTAACATCATTTCCTACAATACATGCTTACAAAATAACTGCATGGATCCATTTGTTTATATTTTAATTATACACAGTGAATTGATTTGATAGGAATTGCACCTAGGTTTCTGATTCCTGATCTCCATCACTGATAAGAAAATAAATTACATTAATTAACTTGTTAAAACAATCTCTGACTCTCCACCAGCGCAGCCATTAAAAACTAATTATGGCCGCAGGGCCCGTTTAAAAGAAAATTATGTTGTGTATGTCAAATCACGCTGGCAGAGGATGCAACTACATTCACATGTTTTGTTGTTTTTTTTCCACTATTTTTTCTGTGTGTTGGTTATATAGAGCAGTAAACAAATTAAAATGACAGTCAGATGTTCGTCAGTCAGCTTTTTGGCAGATGGGCTGCTGTCAAATCAGACACTGCTTAATTTAAGACCTAACCCTAATTTTCTGGTACATTTTCTCTTTCTGTGTACCAGGGCTTCTAGACACATCTGCCACTTTCCCCACTTCTCCTTTCCGTCTATTTCTCCTTTTCCTGGTAGTCTTGTGACTATGAGCATGTCTGTTTGTTTGTTTGTTTGGGCCTTTCTCTCTGTGAATGGAAAATGGAAAATGTGAATGAATGGAAAATAATGATGTATCTGAGGTTCTTTAGGGAGGTCGGAGGGAGGCAGAACCCCCCCCACACACACACACACACACAAATAAGATCAGACTCGCCAACACCCAGGTACACGAGAGACCAGTGAATCTTGAATGTATGAAACTTACCTGAATGAATCAAGGAATGTTAAGGCCCACCCACCAATCTGCTAACATGTGCTGGTGTGATGTTCCTCTCCACAGCATGTGATATGAACGTGCACAAGCAGTGCGTGATGAACGTGCCGAGTCTGTGCGGCACCGACCACACGGAGCGGCGTGGCCGGCTCTTCCTCAAGATCGAAGTCAGCGGGGACAAGCTGCACGTAACAGGTGGGCAGGGTGATCGGCGCGGCAGAAATTTCCGACCTGTACCTTGAATCCCTGGATGGGCATTTCTTGTGTGACTGTGGTTGAAAGGCCTCTGTCCTTAGCAATATTCCAGTCTCTGCATACATTCATGCATTCACACTAGCCTCAGCCGGGGAATGCCTGAGATTGCCTGACTTTGAGGATAAATGCTGCTTATTTTCCATCCCCCCCCCCCCATATCAGACAAGCGTAAAGAGCCCCAGGTGGGATGCTTTCTCACAATGCTGTAACACAGGCGGCCGCTTCGTTATCGGGGATATGGGAGGAGTGGCGGGATGCTTTCTCACAATGCTGTAACACAGGTGGCCGCTTCGTTATCGGGGATATGTGAGGAGTTGCGGGATGCTTTCTCACAATGCTGGGACACAGGTGGCCGCTTCGTTATCGGGCATATGTGAGGAGTTGCGGGATGCTTTCTCACAATGCTTTCTCACAATGCTGTAACACAGGCGGCCGCTTCGTTATCGGGGATATGGGAGGAATGGCGGGATGCTTTCTCACAATGCTGTGACACAGGCGGCCGCTTCGTTATCGGGGATATGTGAGGAGTGGCGGTATCACGGGCGGGCACTTCCTTATCACTGTCGTCATGGAAGTCATGACGGAGAACGAATGGTGCCGCCATCATCTGCTTAAACTGATAAAGGAGCCAGATATCCGTGCGTCTTTCTTGGATGTATTGCTCTGCGAACATCATAACTCTCACTGCTTTCATCCTAAAGAGCATAGCACACACACACACGCACATAAATAAATGCAATTCACCAAAACAAGCACCACTGATGGAGTCACCCTACATAGTTTATTAACTTTGAGTTATCGATTTTATGGCAGAGGTTTCTACCTTTCTTGCGTCTCATTTCCCCGTTTTGCATTTGTAACTGATGGAAGTGTCAAGCTGTTCTAAGCTGGCATAGGCCCAGCCAGCTATGTTGGAATCGTTATACACTGTGAAATGTGAACAAAATAGTTACAAATAACATTTGCAGCCCAGAACCTTGCTGCAGTAAGTATTTGTACTGTAGTGTATTCTCTGCATCATAGCACCCTCTCTGTTATTAGTCAAGGCTCCATGGCTGCAGCCCAGTGGTCCCATTAGGAGCCCTGAGGTATTTAGTATGTCTCTTAACGATTATGTGTCATTTTGATGCCTGATAGTTCTCGCACTTGCCTGAATGGGAGGGGGCTGAAGAAGCAGGGAACACAGTGTCTTCATTAACACGTTTGAGAGTCATCAGAGTGATAGATGGATCTGCAGAGGCCTGTGGGGCTCCTCCCACCATGCCGACAGTGAGTCACACGAGGACTGTCCTGTCACCAAGACAGCAAGAAACCCGAAGATTTCTGTGGGCCTGCCTTAAAGGGATGTGTGGCAACCTTAATGGGATGGGTTTGATCGGCCTCTGAGACAATGGGAACGGAGGCTCAATGCCTGATCACCGCTGTGTTTTCATCATTCCTCTCCTATCTTCATCCTTCCTCCCTCCATTCAATTGCTTCTTGGTCTCTGGTGAAGTATCTGCGCAGTCTGTCAAGATCAGGGCCCAGGTAGCCCCCGAACTGCCCGCTTAAACTTTGTCCTTGGTCGCTTCTGTTAATTGGTCTTGTTTGATCTGAGTTGGGTTTAAAAGCTCTGGAAACTAAAGAAGAAGCACTGTTTAGAGGTTTTTAACAAAACATTTGAATAACATCTGGAATTTCACATCCTGAGCCAAGCTCAGATGGTGCCCTTGTCCTCATCATGTAAGATAATTAAATTATGCCGACTCATGAATATTATTCAGTCCTTCTTGTCATTGTTAATCTCACAATATCTCCCTATATATTCCCTCACCTTACTAACCTTGGGTACACCATTTGCTCAGTCTCACACTAGTAATGTTTGAGTACAGAAACATACCTACACCATCCACAAACTATGTGAAGATGTGTGTTGAAGTGAGCTGCAGAGGAGGTAACAACTGTCTGTAACATCTGAAATGCAGAATTCTGGCAATCAGAGACTGGAGGCGGCAGCCCAGAGGGAGACTGAGACGCTGAACAAATTGTCAACGCCGTGTTTTTGTTGAGACGAGGGAGAAGCATCCCGATCAAATGGCCATTGTTTCCAGAGACGCGGAGAACAGACGCAGGCCTTGTGCACATCTGCCATGAGGCAGCATGTTCCCTGAGCCCTCCCCGTCCATGCATTGTTCCCCAGGTTCTTCAGCTTTTTGTAAATTTGTAGAACCCACTGTCACTGCAGTTTTGGGGCAAAGGGAGTGCGGACACAAAAGCATTACTGTAGAATAATGGGAGGACAGGGTCCCTTTTTGTGATACTGTGACCGACTAGCTCTGCCAGGGAAGCCAGGCTAAAGCGGGTCATCTCCAAACCCTCGCCAACTATATGCCACCGCCCAGCGGCTATAGATGCTATGTGGGCAGACAATTGTGCTCCTTAGCCTGAAATTATTTACTTGTGTTTTTGTCAGCCAGCTCTTTCCCATGTACCCTCATCTCAGCACGACCCAAGGAAGGCGGATTTAAAAGCCTCTTGCATAATTCATAAATTAATATCACTGATTGCAGCAGCCCCGTCTCTGCATGCACATCCTTTGCCTGCCCAGCCCCGACGTTCCTGCAAAGCTGTTCGGGGTTTACGAGGTATGGTGGCAAAAGTGACACAAGTTTTCGTGGAGGAAGTGGGCATCTGGCCTGGTACCCCTTGACCTTTGCTCAGCCACACATGAAGCTATGGTAGGTTGATCTTCCACCTCACTGGGGCTTTGGGCAAGGATGGATGCATCGCTGACAGTGTCACGTGCACAGGGCCCTTAGCAGCACAAACCAGCGGCAGATTTACTGAGACTTCTGTTGAACTGGATCAAGAATTACAATCATTTTCGGTTTCTTCACAAGATGCACCGCTGTGTTGCCTGAAATAATCGCTACACCCCTGCAATGACCCTGACCAGGAAAAGCAGTTAGAGAGAGGATCCATTATTCCAAATTCTAAACACATTTTTATCGTCTTTTAAAGCCTAGCCCTTCTTTGTAGCCAACTACCAGTATGGAATTTAGTGTCAGTGTTTTAGAGCAGGACAAACAGGACAGGGATGCCTGAGAGCCCCCATTCTGAAACCCCCCCACCCCCTGGGAGAGGGCTGCTGACATAGACACTTCTAATTGCTGCCTTTTCGTCTGGTGAGGGACACCAGGAGAGGCAGCTGTATAATTAAACACCAAGTTCTTTGTTTTCCCCTGTGGCTCCTCGTTTTCTGCGCTTTCGGTAAAAGTCAATCAGCCAGCCTGCCTTTTATGCTCCAGTTTCATGCCCCGCCTCTGCTGTGCCCCAGGGGCCATGCTTGCATTGGTTTTAAACACCAGGTAAGAATGAAGTCTTCCGCCGTTTTTGAGTAGTAGTGAGTGAGCTGGTGATCTGAGACTGAATATAATCATCTGTCCAGGATAAAGGAAAGTGTGTGTGACTCTCTCACAAGCCATAGGTCACTGGTGCAATTCTCAGTCGGGGGTCTGTTTTTGTGCCCATGACCAAGGTACTTAGCCTTAATCACTCCAGTCAATGAGCCCTTTAAACAAATACTGAGATTTACTTTGGATAAAAGCTAAAGAGACGTATCAAAATAATAATAATAATTATGGCGATGGCTGCCGGGCCAGCATGCTGAAAAACGGTGACTTATCAAAGCCCAGGGGGATGTTTGAAGGATGTGTGATGCAGGATGGTGCTCATGGCCGGGCAGTGACCTTAAGCCAATTAAAGTGCTTGTGAAGTACAGTGAAGCCAGACCCACCAATCACATTAACACACTGACAGCCAATGAAGAGCAACTGTGGCATCCAGTGGCTAATTTCCCTCAAGACAGGGCAGGTCTCTTAGGACAGTCTCTCAGCTGTTTGCCTTTCAGCACCTATGCAATTATGGGAAATGCATCAATGACAGGAAACATAAAAGAGAAGCTGTTTGATTCAAACTTTATTTATCAGTGTTCTGGGGATTTTTCTTGGGGGACTCATTCTGTGTGGCCTTACTGCCTATACGCTTTATGAGCCACATGAAAAGCATCATTTTAGGAATCCGAGCCCTCTAAGATACCATCTCAGATAGGTGGATTTGTTATGCCAGTGTGGAACATGTGAAATTAATTTGAGCTGACTTCCCTTTTGAGCACATGTAAGCACATTCTTTCTTTCTTTTAAGAGCTTTTGTGTGGTGAGGTGGTGCTGTTTCTTGAACTTGTATGGGTGGGCAGTCTTTCTATGGATGAATCCTGTATCTGAATGCCTTAGAAATATGTGGACTGAAACTGGGGAAAAAAGCCCTTTATATATCTGTCTTCTCACAGTCATTGGAATGAAGTGTACCTTCATGTCAAGGACACCAACAAACTGCAAAAGAGAGTGGACAATTTAGAGAAATAAGTATTTTATAATGTATGCGTCACAGACAGTGTTATTGTCTTCAAAGAGCTCCATATTTTGTATGAACAAACCTGCCAGCAGATTTCAGTGAACCTTCCATCAAGAAGTAATATCTGAATGCAAACCAACTGGCTGAAATACGCAGATGATTGCCCATTGTCTATGAGGTGTTAGCCGTGTGATTGGTGCCTACCTCACTCCTCTCTCCTGCTGGCGCAGAAAAATAGGAGCAGATTTACGGGTCCAATATCTGCCTCAGCTTGGTCCCTTCCCATCAGTAAGCAGCTCAGACAGGGCACTCAGAGGGGGATTAATATCCCCTTGTCATCGAACACTGTCCACAATAAAGACACCCACACAGAATTAAGGAGCTGCTGAGGGACAGGTGGTGGTTGGGTTAGTGATGGCTGGCAAAGAGCCACAGAGGAGTTACAGTCCGCAGGTGACACCCAGGCTCCCGGGCACAGTCATTCCCTCTCTCCTTTATGACCGTCTCCGACCGCATCTCTGTCTAAGGATTAATGAAGTGCTTATCGAGGGGCGGAGAGCGAATTTTAGAGCAATAAAGTTGCAGATTTATATACACGCGGCTTCTCTGCCAGCTCCCGAATTGTTGTATGAGCCTCTGTGGTCCAATCTTCTGTGTCGAACGTGTGACATCTCCTGGATTGAGGATAAGGTGCTCTCCAGGTGTTCAGGCTCCACTCAAAGGATAGGTCCTTCAAGTCAGCGCATATCAGTAAATGATCTCTCCTCCCCAAAGCCCTCCTAGCCGGTGCATTAGTGAAGCAAACGACACCTGAAGTAATGGAGTACTCCCGCAAGTGGCCAATTTGCTTCACTGCCAGGCTGCTGGGATGTCATTTCGTTTTTTCTTTTTTTTTTTCAGTATACATGAATGAACACGGATCCCATCCTGTGTGCTGTGCTGTGCTGTGCTGTGCTGTGCTGTGCTGTGCTGCTGCGGCTCGTCTCTTCCTCCTCTGCTCGTTGGGTCAGCCCGGAGGCGGCTCTGAGGCCTTTTTGGAGAAACACTCCCTTATTCACCCCTTCACCGGGTTGTAGTGGCAGGCGATAGCAGAGTGCCATTAAGGCGTCTGTTCCATACTGGGAGTCTGCTTCGAAGGCTTGTGGATTTGCAATGTTTCCAGAAGGGCTTTCCACAGTTTGAAGCAAACGGGAGGGGAGAAGTCATACCCCGTCGTAAAGAAAATTGCCCATCCGATTTTCATGACTGCTTGCTCTGTACAGGGTCACAGCATCACACAAAATGCCCATTTGAATTCATTTCTGCAAAGTGAGCCATAAGGTGCTTTGGGTGTGAGAAATGAGAATTCCTCGAGGGCTGGAAAGGTCATTGAGTGATAAGCCCATACATCAGAAATGCGGGGGCTAGTGTGTGGCCTCATGAGCTAGGACTTATGCAACCTGATCAGAAGGTTGCTGGTTCAAATACCATGATCAGCAGTAGTTTTACCGTTGGACTCTTGAGCAAGGCCCTTAACCTCAATTGCTCCGGGGACTGTCTGACCCCGCATTCTCAAGTGTATGTCGCTTTGGATGAAAGAGTCTGCTGTATAAATGAATGTAAATGCAGCTCTTTTGAAAAACAATCTTTTTGATCAACGACACTGAATGTGATGAGCTGACAGCTGGACCTGAAGAGACTCGATAAAGAGCATCTGGTGTCTGCGTTATTTCTGAATGCGGTTTGTTTTTGGAACGGTGCGGATAAGGGCCGGAATGTCGGGGAAGAGGCCAGGCTGCAGAAAAGGACTGCATTAATATTGTAATATCAGAAGCAGCTCTGTCTCCTTTTTAATCCAAGTTAGGGAAATGAGACTCAGGCACTTCTGGATATCGTATCCAAGCAACAGCGGTAGAGTAAACCCTTCTTTATGTGTCCTGCTCTGTCGCTGGACAGTGGGGGACATACAATTTGCATGAGTTTACCTGAATAAAGCCAGACAGTAACAGGCCAGGGCTGCTGCCAGCCGCAATAGCGCATGTGCGCATGCCGTCGTCGGGGGCGTGGCATAACTTATGGTGTGGCCTTTGGCCAACATTCTGACACTGAGGAGGTGCTGGTAATCTTCCCCAGTTCTAAGTTACAATTTAAACGGTCCAGTCCAAAATAAAAAGGAAGTCCATACTTATGTGTTGTGAAGAAGGCGTGTAACAAGCAGGGCAGCCGTTCAGACTGTGAAATGCGTGAAATCTGTGCGCTGTACGCTGCAGACACCGATCACCCTAGGCCGAGTTCCTCAGCAGCTTGCAGTAGCAGATCTGAAGCTCTCTGTCCCCCCCTGTTGGTCAGAAGTGCAGGTGCAGCAGCTATGAGCAATTCATTCAACACCTGTAGCTATTTTAGCCTGACAAAGATGGAAATATCAACTGTAATTATTTTAATTATGATTTTCAGCAATCTTACTAATGCGTTTCAATATTTGCTGCTTTTGACATTTTCAGAATATCATGCAATAATTTGTGTAAAGGTGATGTAAACAGCTTGCAAGCCCTTTTTTTGGTATGATCTGCTTCTTTCCATACTTGTTTACTGGTGGCTCCCTGCACCCTTATGTGTGACTCTATTTAAAATGGAGGTCACCTTCCAGTACCTAGTAGCTCGATCATGCTGTTGAGTGTTTTTGAAAGATGAGAGCAGACAGATTTGTTGGGAGATGGTCAGCAATTCACACACACAGGTGAACCGCACTTGGCTTGGGAAACCAGGAAGAAACTGTAACCCAAAGCCTGTTGGTAAAGGACAATTGTCAGGCTTCCCAGCTTTCTGTTAGTGGGACCTTCACATACGCATATGCAGACATGCACACCCCAGGCCTCAGGCAGCCCACTGCAGAGGCTGCTCATTACGGCCTTCATGCTCTCTCGGTCTTGCTTTTTACCTATCATACCCAGCAGCCTCTTCCTACAGTGATGAACTGAGCCAAGGTCTTGTTCCTCTTGTTCCATTGCTTGGGAGGCAGCCTTGCAGCCTTTTCAGCATGCTTTCGCTCTTTAAAGACTGAACCTGTGCAGCTCCCCCTCAGCATAGACACTCAGTGTCGAGGTGACATAACGAAGCTTTTGAAGATGGTGCAAGGTTCCTGTGCTCCTGGTACTCAAGCCTCTACTCCAATGTTTCTTGACCCAGGCATTGGGGTTTTTGCTCCCTCCCAGCTCCAAAACGAGAACGTGGACCGTCTGGATTGAGAAACACTGCTCTTCTGTGGCTGCATTCCTACCCCC
This sequence comes from Petrocephalus sullivani, assembly GCA_026780845.1. Taxonomy (NCBI): domain Eukaryota; kingdom Metazoa; phylum Chordata; class Actinopteri; order Osteoglossiformes; family Mormyridae; genus Petrocephalus; species Petrocephalus sullivani. The sequence continues at coordinate 9,164,272 of JAODKM010000088.1, forward strand.
AACTCCTTATATCCTTAGAAATGGCAGTGAAGTAAAACCCTTTGCTTTGTGTATGAAACCTGGTTTCCATTTCGGGTACCAAAACGCATTTTAATTTGATTTGCAGCCTGTGAAGTTCCACCGTGCGACACCGGGTTTCCTCTGAAATTTTAAAGTCGATGAAGTCTGGTGTTAATTACTGTCTAAAAAGCCAAGGCCAAAGCTCGCTGGCATCTGGTGCTAATTAGTGTTTAAAAGGCCGCAGTCCATGCTGCACACAGGTAGTGTTAAGGCAGAAGTGCCACGCCAGGGGTCCGTACTCCAGAGAGCTACCCGTCTGTGCCGAGTATCGGTGACATGGCGACTAGCCATCTGTACTGGAGCAGTTCTGCCCTGTTCCGGCATCGGTCGGGCTCACTCCATGCCTCGTCATGGCGACGGGGCTGGGGGCGGGGGGGAGAGTGGCTGTTCCTCCGGACTGTTAATAGGGTGCTAACGCCCCTGCCGTCTCCACAGCTGTCACGCAGCACGCAAACACACATTTGCATTCATATCTTTGTGCGGACCGATCCATTCATTTCTACATTATGGGCACATCTCTAATCCTAACTATGACAACCTTACCCTTAACCCAGCCCTAACCTCCATAAGTAACGAAATGAAATACAAGACTTTTGACGTTTTTAGTTTTTTGATTGCAGGCACAGAGTTTTATAAAATTAAATATCCCCTTGTGGGGACTAAAAAAATGGTCCATGCGCATGCTTTTTCTGCTCCGCTGCTTTACAAACTGCTGAACTGCGAGCTGTCAGGTTCCACATCGTAATACTGTGCCACCATAATAATGTGAAGACTTATATTCGGGTCTAGAAAGACTTAATCGTTTTTCTTTTTCTTATCACGTTAGCAGTGCAGTTTCAGACTGCACAGGATGGACAGCTTATTACTCGCCAAGCATCCGAAACGATATTTGTCATGTGCATGTAAACTCAGCAGTCACGTGTCCTTCGTGCATGTGATTGCGTCGTTAGTTGAAAGCCTTTGAGCCCGGGAGGCCTTTTCATTCCAGCCTGTAAGGTCGGCCACCACACAGCCCTTTGATGCCTCATGATCTCTGATATTGTTTTAATCCAGCCTTTGGCCTGTAAACGCAGCGCCGATTTACATAACCGTTTGATCCGTCTCATCAAAGCCATAAAGCTACGCTTCTACCGGCCGGGTTGGTTTTGCTGCGCGTTGTTGATGGTTAGCTCTTGAAAAGCTTCATTCGTGAGGCGAGATGTTTTCCCCCTTATTAGGAGGTGTAATCAATTCACAGCCCCCACAGTCTCCTCAGTCACTGGAGCACCGAGCTTGGAATGAGAGGAAGCAAAATAACTGCACTGGAGAAGCTGTACAGCTTTTGTGTTAATGAGGTGCATTGATGTTTAAGTAGGTAATTCACCCATGACTGACTTCCTCGTTGAAAACGCTAAAAACCCCTTTGATTGCCTGCCAGTCATTAACAGGTGTGTAAACATGTTCTCGAAAAAATGAGTTCTATGGATGTGTGGTTTCTTTTTCCTCTGCAGTCGGTGAAGGAAAAAATCTGATCCCCATGGACCCCAACGGGTTGTCGGACCCCTATGTCAAACTGAAGCTCATCCCCGACCCAAAACACGAGACCAAGCAGAAGACCAAGACTATCCGCTCCTCTCTGAACCCCATCTGGAATGAGTCCTTCACCTTGTGAGTTTATTTTGGCTGTCAGCATCCCATGGTTCTGTGTAGGCGCAGGCTTCACCTGGTCCCTGTGTGCGTCTCGCAGCAAGCTGAAGCCCTCGGACAAGGACCGTCGGCTCTCCGTGGAGGTTTGGGACTGGGACCGCACCACCCGCAATGACTTCATGGGCTCCCTGTCTTTCGGCGTGTCAGAGCTGATGAAGTCTCCAGTTTGCGGCTGGTGAGGATGAACTTCCCCCAAAAGCACTGTAAATTAACATTGCCTTTGCCCTTTCAAAAACATGCAGATGCGCACGAGGCACTATGAACAACTCGTGGTGCCTATAACAACATCCACATGGTTCAGGGCTTCTTCATCTCCTTTAAATTTTTCCCTAATCCTATAGGTCATATATGGCCTTCTCAGTCCTCATTTACATCACTGGGGGCCCTACAAACAGGCACATAATTTTTTTATTTTTTTTTATTGGATTGCATGAAGTATGCCTGAGAAGTTATTAATGCCCTGTCTGCTTATATTTCTCATCCTCTAATCAATTATATAGAAATCAGTTATGGTGTTTATTTATGGTTATGACTTCATTTGTACTCACTGAATGAGTGTATGCCTCTCAGTATTATATCAATAAGTCTAATGTCAGTGTATATAAATTGGGTATGAATGGAGTGTCTTCTGGAGGACCTCTGCCCTGCTCCCTTGTACCGTTGCAGCTGAGAACTGGAGTCATGAAAGGTGATGTACTTTACTGCTTGTAAAGACTGACTGAAATGAAGTCACAAGAAGGGTGGGCATCGGGACCCTGAGGCATTAATAATCTAAACTGGCTGGAGGAGTCATGCTCCCATGCTGGCAGAGACCTGTGGCCTTCTTCCATGATGTGCTCTCCATGAAGTCATCAGCTTGGGTGGCATGGTGGCTTTGGGCTGGGGGTTCGAACCCTGCCCCCGCTCTGTATGTGTGGAGGTTGCATGCTCGCCCCATGTTTCCTGCGATAGGCTAACTGTGTGACCCCCTACTGGATAAGGCTTATCATGCAGTCGCCTGCTCATAATTCAGGCTTGATCACCAACTCCTGGCCGCACAATCACCACAGGCCTCCCATCAGCAGTGTGGGGCATGAGCCCATAGCGCACACACAAAAGACACAGTATGGCCGCGCCATCTCACTTTGCTGCCACATTCCCTGGTTCATCTGGGGGCTCTGAAAATGATATTATAATCATAATTATTCTTTTATGTTCCGTATTTTAATTACACCTGCAGGGAATGTAATTTTACCATTAACTCCTGTATCTAGCAGCATGACAAATTATTCACACCACCTTCTCCCGCATCCAGCCCCGTGTGCTTAAGCAGCTGCTGCAGTGCAGACCTAAAAACCACCATGGGCAGTAATGACACAGGTGGTACCCCACCTCCACTCTGTCACCCAGGTACAAGATGCTGAACCAGGAAGAGGGAGAGTACTACAACGTGCCCATTCCTGACGAGACTGACGGCAACCCGGAACTCAGGCAGAAGTTTGAGGTGAGGCTGGCTCAGGCCTTACCCGGGCTCGCCTTTGCTCTCCAGGAACTTGCTTCTGTTTTCATTTCCTTTCCCTTGGTTTGTATAGATGATTTTATTGTTCCGTTAAGCCCTTTACAAATATTTGCTCTCTTCAGAGTAATGAGGCTCTTGCATCTCCCACTGCGTGTTTGTTTATGAGTCACTTATGGTCCAGAGATAATGTGAGCTACAGGTCAGCCGTCTTCATATTGTGTTGAATTCTGCAAATATTCACAGTAACTCAGTAAGCTCCCACGCAGACCTTATTATCTATTTGCTAAATTAATTGCTGGCCAGGGGCAATTGAAGACCTCCTTGCTAGAGTCATTTGCATGTGTACAGTAGAATCTTTGCACTGAATTTAAACAGCAGCCTCCTTGGCACTGAGGCACCCAGCCGTACTGGTTTAATTTTCTTCTCAGTGTGCCTTGGCCACCCAGTTTCAGTGGCTTTTAGGAGAACCTGGAGTCCAGCTTTGTGATGCTTCCTTGTGTACTGAAGTGGTTAAGGTTCAGGTGTGCAGCCTCTAGGTCAGGGGTTGGGAACCTGATCCATGGAGAGCCGGTATGGATGCGGGCTTTTGGGATGACTTTTGAATCAGCCAATAAGTCTGGGTCCCCAGGACAGGAGCTGGCAACCAATGCTTTATTATTGGCTGATTGAGAGGTCAACCCAAAAACCCGCACCCACACCGGCTCTCCATGGATCAGGTTCCCTACCCCTGCTCTAAGTGAAAGGCAACTCATCTCACTGTCCTCCCTGAGTAGACAACAAGAAGAGATGACCTCTTGCAAACCAGCTGGCTTTGGCATGGCAGCAGTCTATCCAAACCCCAGGAACCTCATGTGGACTAATGGACGCCTGCATGGATACTCATTAGGACGCTGCCGGACAGTCGATGCGTCCAAAATATATAACATTCTCATGATTTGGGATGAGGTTTTACCACTGTTCCCCTCTACACTGAAATTTGAAAATTAATTTCCTTAATCTGAAAATTAATAGGTTCACAATTCAAGTATGTCTGGGAGGGGATGACTCCAAGCAAAGACTGATTATTGTAGCATGAAAACAATGAGGAAAGAATAATCTGCATCTGGGTTATTAGGATGTAGAGGGATTAGAAAGTGATAGGGAAGAACATTTCCATTGTTTGCGAAGCCCCTAAGTCTACAGGGAGGGAAAATGGAAGGGGTGTCAAAAGCCTGCTCCGCAGGAGTCTAGGATAGAGAAACCCTATCTTTATAATGCATGCATCATTATTCCCACCATCCTCAGGGTTAGTCCCACTGTTTATATTTTTCTGTAGCTTTGGAGATCACTGGTCCCTCAGTGTAATATGTCTGCATAATTTATCCCGTCCTTCAGTAAACAGGAAAAGTACATTGATAGGTGCTGCAGTTGTGCATTTATGCATTAGTTAACATCATCATTACAGCCCCGGTCCAAAAGCCAGCCGTTGCTATGAGTCTTTTAATAATTGCTTAATAACTCAAAGATTCCTGTCACATTTTGCTTTTACCCCAACAACCGTAATCTCCGAGAGTGGCGCGGTGAGAGGTAGCCGCTGTACGTTCAGGCACATGGAGAGGATGGCTTTCTACTGTCCAGAACATAAATATTAAAGATGAACACGGTGCCTTGCCGTAATCAAAAAGCTGGTTTTCAGGACTGAATATGAGGCGGCTTTGTAGGGCTGCAACGATTCATCGAGTAACTCGAATAACTCGATTACAAAAAATCCTCGGTGCAAATTTTTTGCTTCGAT
>JAODKM010000088.1:9175581-9193295 GCA_026780845.1 Petrocephalus sullivani
TAGGCCGACCCCCCCCCCCGCACCCCGGGCTTTGCGAGGGGGACACCACCCCCCCCCCTCCCTCCCCCCCCCCCCCCCCTCCGGTTACCATGGAAAAAAAATTACCTGGATCCTCTTCCAACGGACCCCGCAGCCGCTTCCTGCCTCCATGATGTTGCTAAAGAACGCGCTTCTCTTGTTTTAAAATACAGGCCAAAGCTAATTGGCTGGGTTGTGGGGAAGGCAGCCTGGCGTTATCCTGCTGGACGGGATGGGACCCCCACGGATGGCGGGGTACATGGCAGATTGTTACACCGCTTGCCAAACAAGATCTGCCCCTGGCCCACTGGGACTATTCAGCCAGGCAAAATGACCTGTATGAAATGACCTCCAGCAGCCTTACCCTGTGGAATGGTGGTGTTTGGAATACATGGGTTTATTTATAGTACGTTATCGTTAGCTAGGGGCCATTTTATAGTGTTTCATTCTGTAATTAACTTGAGAGTTGTCAAACAGCCTGACGCGGATGAGTATTCCCCCGCTCTTCCAGAAGCTGCAGTCATTTGGCCCGTGTCTTGTTTACACACCTATTGGGTGCAAATCCAAGGAACACGGTAGGGGAATCGGGATGCCGGTGTGCCGGAGTGTGTTTGACGGCAGTGATCATGTGAAGTGCTTGACCAGCTGACGTGTGATTTCAGGTTGACAGTGTGGGAGCCATTGATAAGGTGGGTCTTGGCTGGAACATGGCTGGTTTGCAGCTTTTTCTTTGCTTGTGGTTTGGTTTGATTTGGTCTGGTCCGGCGTGTGAATTTGGTGTGTGCTCTCCATGCGTGTGGGTGCTAGATTAACCCAGCTGACAGATTTTGACATAATGCCCCCTCCGGCATTCCAAGGGTAAGCCAGGAGATAGGAGGAGAAATGGCGGCCCCGTGTGTGTCCCTGCCATGTGCTCCAGCAGAAGCAGGCACACCGAGGTGAATATGCAGCTGCCACAGGGTCCTGTGTGATGACGGCATGCAGCCCGTGTGCTGTGTGCAGTGCCCTGGAGAAGCGTGCTCTGTGCATGGAGCGCACTGCTGGATATAGCTATGGACATTAAAGAAAAATCTTGTGTTTCCTTCCTGGCTCAGATTCTCTTGTTTGTTGGTAAAGTCAGTATCGTAAAATGATTGTGGCAAACTAACATTCTCTAACACTGTCAATCCCAAAAGGGTGCATGCAAGGGGGGCGGGGGGAGGTCCTTACAAAAAAAAATATGCCAGAAGGGTGGAAGATGTCAAATCATAATCATACGTGGCGATTAAAATAAACACAGAGGGGTGATTTTCTGGCAAACACCTAGAGTGTATTTGGTGGAGGGTGCATTGATGTCCCGAAGGCTGACTCGGAAGGCTGGGGGTGGGACGCAAACAGAATGCAGATAGAATGCAGCCTTACTGTCATTCCCATATATATATGTATGTGTGTGTGTATATATATATATATGTATATGACAGCTATTCAGTAGACATGATGAAATAATTTTTTGTTTTTCAGATATTGTAATATTGCAATCTATGCATTTTTCCACTTAATATTTGTATATCATGGGACAAATCATGAATTTTGCATCTTTTGCATTTCTTAGAACAAACTTCAAAAAGTTGCACACGTGCAGCACGCCCAGTCCACCCTCTAGAGGTCTGATGTTAGGAACTGTGACCAGAACCCTCCCTGCTTCCAGTACCAGTCAGACCTTCCCATAGAATCTCACAGATAATCACACATAAGGGCTCTTTTCTTTTTTTGTCTCTTTTTTTTTCCCCATACCCCCTTGCAAAATGGAAAACGAACAGCCTCAGAGCATGAAAAGTTTTTATTATTTTTTTTTAAATAAAGTCAGGATAGCGGTGGTGGGGGGATGAGTCCCCTTTTTCGTAAGCAGCAGTTTCTCACGCAGTCCCGACATCATTATCAAGGCTGCAGGTCGGACCTCCACCCACCGAAGGCTGCATGCCAACCACATTCAGCCACCGATGGCACCCCATCATCTCACATGCTGTGGAAATGCTGATACAGTGCGAGAGCTCTCACTGCAAGGACACATCCTCCACCTCATAAAATGTGGTTTACGTCCATTCTCCCTATCCTTCTTTTTTTAACCATCCCTGACTCGAATGGTTACTGTTTTGCTTGCGAATTGCGCATTACAGATATTAGCAGCACATTGCAGTGTCCTTATCTTGCCCTGTGCTCAAGTGGCCCTGTCATTGTCGCAGAAAGCCAGACTGGGCCCGGGGAAGAAGGTGATCGAGCCTTCAGAAGACAACAGGACCAGCCTGCCGTCCGGCAGCCTGGACAGGGTCAAGCTCATCGACTTCAACTTCCTAGCCGTGCTGGGAAAAGGCAGCTTTGGAAAGGTAAGGGAGATGTGGTGTGAGGCTGCTGGTCATAACTCCGATTATAATCATGGCTCCTGTGTCAATGTCCTGTGATAAAATCTGGGGTTTTGAGAGTGTCCAGTGGTTGGGTTTACATGTACTGTACCAGGATCTGTGTCGTTCTGCAAGGAGGCACAGCACAATATCCATCCCCCATATTTTCCACAAGTCCCATGTCCACACGTGGTCACACCCTGCCATCCTGTTGTCCCTGTCCAGGTGATGCTGGCTGAGATGAAGTCCTCCGATAATCTGTATGCTATCAAGATCCTGAAGAAGGATGTTGTGATCCAGGACGATGACGTTGAGTGCACTATGGTGGAGAAGAGGGTGCTGGCCCAGCAGAGCAAGCCCCACTTCCTCACGCAGCTGCACTCATGCTTCCAGACCGAGGTGAGACCCACTGCTGCAGACAAATTTCAGGCACCAAGCTAAAGGTCATGCTTATTGGTCTCCTTGGGTTTGGTGAGTTTTTTTTTTTTAAGCCGCTTTGGCTGAAAACATCCAGCTTTTTCTTCCTATTAAACATAGGAATTTTGCTGGAACGATACAAGAGATCACGTGTTAACCTGGAGGGTCTGATAAACCCACTATGTTTAAGGCCGCTGGCGTTCCTGCCTGTACCATCGGTGGCATGATAAAGTTCGGCATGTTGACATCAGTGCTTCTGCAGCGCTTCTTGCTGAAAGAACCATAAAAGGGCAACCGCATTAAGCAGTGCTAAAACGAGCCCCGGAAAAGTCATAACTTGTTGACCATGACGTGTCAGAGCAGAGACTTGCTTGGGTCAGCCTGCTCGGCCTCATTTAGATGTTTCGTGAAGGTCAGCCAGTTTGCAATGCTCCTGTGCACAGCCACCGATGTTGGTCTCTCAGGGGAATTAGGGCCATACCTGGATGGCTGCTTAAGGGTATCTTGGCAGCTGAACTAGCTTTTTGGATGAGCAGATGCTTACCACTGCACAAGTGGGTTAAGAGCTACAATAGACGATGTGAGGGCAGAGAGCTGATGCTGAGGACACATTATTCAATGCCACTGTGTACCTGTGTATGGATGATATGACAAAAGTGCCCACTTGAGATGAGAGGCTCGGAGAGGCGTGATGAACAGATTTGGTTTCCACGTATCAGTGTATATGTACGGCTTTCGGAGAGCAATCACCTCTTCCGAAATAGCACCCGGTGATGTCGACCTCCAAGGTGGACGAGGCCCTGTGATCGGTCCGCTAACATGAGTTCCCACTTGACTGAAACTCTCACTCATCTCACAACTGCTGCTCAGCTCACCATGAGGGACGGGGAGTAGTAGCCAGCAGCCATGAGCGCTTAGCATGACAGGTAGCCCAGGCCAGCTTTCTCAATAAGCACCGGGCCGGGGCGGCGAGCAGACGGATTCAGTGCCTCCCCCATTACTGAGCTTATACGGCAGTTCATTACACATCAGACAGGAAAATAACGCCCTGTTGTAGTGTGCTACCCAGGTCTACTCTGAGAATATCATGTTAGCTTTATGGTGTGGGAGCTCTCTTGGCTGAAATTAAACCCATGATTCAAGCATCCTGCCTTTTTTTTTCCTCTGCCGTGTGTGCTGCTTTTGAGAGTAAAAAGGCAATATAGGCACGTAAGGAGGCTTTCATAACACACAAAGTGGAAAGCAGCTGTGTTATGATGCTGAAATTGAAAGCCAGCTGCAATCTGTTTATTCAGTATACAGTGATTATTAACTGTTGGGCCTCTTAAAGTACCTTGGGTCGCTCCTACTGTATATCACGTCCATGGTGTTGATGTAGATCTTTATCTATTCCCATCCCAGGACCGGCTGTACTTTGTCATGGAGTATGTGAATGGAGGAGATCTCATGTATCACATCCAACAAGTGGGAAAGTTCAAGGAACCGCAGGCAGTGTAAGAATTGCTTTCTCATCTGGACCATGCAATCTGACCCCGACCACCAGCTTGTCACTACCTGGTCACCTGACCTGACACTGTAGGCCTGTTGTGCAGTTTTGGTCCCCGTAAGAATGCTTGATAGGAGGCATGATTATACAAACATTTATGACACATGCATCAGCTGGGTATCTGCTTATTTAGCATGTATCTCTTCAGATTTAAGAGTTTTCGCATCAAACACAACACAAAATTAACGGCACGAATAGGCAAAATATTCAGATGCGAATCTGATTTATCGAAAACTTTCCCATCAAGAACAATGCAAAATTTCCGCATCCAACTGAGAAAAGTTTGTATACCAAAAGAAACTGTGCAAACGATGCCAAGCGCTAGCAGTAATGACAACAAAAGAAAATGGTGACAATACTGGATACATACAGTTCAAAAAGAACATCAAGAACTTAGATTATACATTACTCTAGTCGACAAATTTTCATTTTCTTTTTCTTTCAAAAAGGTGAATCTTGCAATATTGCTTGTCGATTTCAAATATCTAAACAGAATTTACCTATCACGCAAGAATAGCGAATGTTATGCCATTAAACCTTAAGCTATATGCATATTTACAGTATATGTGCATATTGCAAGTGACTTATCCGAAAGGTAGAAGTGTGTGATTTTCTGCTGTATTTGGCCACAGAAACATCCCTCCTAAGGGTCCAGCAGAAGTCAGCGAGCAGAGTGGGACTCCACTTGGCTTGATATGGTTTTTCAGAGAGAGCTGGACCCTGTCTCAATATGTCCAAACACGTTACAGCCTGTAAACTCAGGCAAGACAGACTTGCGTGCTTTGCACACTTCTGTAAAGTCCTAAAATGTTCAGAGATAAAATTTAAATAATTTTTCCTAAATTACTTAAAAATAAAAATAATAACTAACCACTGTTTAGCCTAAGTTAAGACATATTACAAAACATTAAAAACTGATATAAATCCAACATAAACACGAGTACCCACAACATCTGCAAACAGCTTAACATGACCCTTGTCATCAATTAAGACAGGTTATAGACATACAGATCAATATTAAAATATCGATTCTTTCGGTCTGAACGTTTTTATTTTGAGAAAAAATTCTAAAAACGTTCTGCAATTTTTTTTACCTTGTAATTTAAATGTTTATATTGTTATGAGGAGCAGGATATGATTGATATCAATGGCACAATCAAGGAGTTGTAAACCAAATAAAAACTTTTATTATACTCCCCGAATAAAAAAAATGATGGATCACGGCAATACAAATTTGTCAGATGAGATTAAATGAGATCCTTACTTGAAATACATTTTTCCAGTTCAGAATGTCATTCAGATTTATTTTTGTAAAGTTATCAGATTACAGTGTGAAAGGATCTGCTGAACCCCAAGGCCTGTCATTTAATTCCTGGGTAGATCCACCAGCTTACACCTTAAAATCCAACCCTTCTTATTTTAGGGCAGGGGGTTAAATATACACAGCGTGTTTACGGGGAACTCCACATTCCTAATGCTTCTGTCTGCATTGGCTCATTTTTGGAATTTGGGTTATCAGCGATATAGGAATAGAAAAACACACAAGAAGAATACTATCCACAAACTCTTTTTGGACAATAAAAAAGGGGTTTCTGAGAAGTTTTGAGCTGTGAACACGGATGCCTGCTAAGGCACTGCAGAAAGAGAGCGCCAGGTCAGGTTAATAGGATCTGGTGTTAGAGGGCACGCCTCTCGGTGACTGACAGCCGTCGTGGTGAATCCTCTGTCTGTCATTGCAGGTTCTATGCTGCAGAGATCGCTGTTGGGCTGTTCTTTCTGCACAGTAAGGGCATCATTTACCGGTGGGTGTAATCTGTGCTGTACCGTGTCCTATAGTACAACAAGCTACTCTGCTTACTGCTTTACATAATAATGAATCTCTAATTAGTATATTGTTCAAAATGAAATGTGTGCCTATAAAATATATATATATATATAATTTGTATTAAATATCTGGAGAATTTAGGAAATAGATGCATTATTATTGTGGATTTGTCAAATGCTATAATTACTCAATAATTGCAATTGTTTTATAGAATGATTTATATAACGATAAGCCTGGGCACATATCCAGATTACTCCTTTGTGTTAGCTGGGTTTTCTTATTACTTTATTTTTTTATTGTGCCATTAGTCCACACAGTGGAGTGGCTCATTGATTACTTTAAAGCAAAGCACATACTCCGTGCCGCACGGGAATTCAGATGTCTTCACACAATGTCATGTTTTTGCAGGAGTTTAGAAGTCAGTCATTTTCAGCATTCTCTCATATTCATGTTTTCCTTCCACATTAATTGGCAGCCTGAGTTACTGAGATATCAGCCTGTTTCCTGTCTGTTTGGCAGTGTGGGTGTTTTTTATTATGCAGTAAAAGGACAAAAGGGGCAACTCTGAAGTCCAAAGTTTCACATTATTTTTAAAGGTGAAAGTGAAAATTCTGTCAGATCCTCTCATCATGGCCATCGCTCTTTCCCAGCAGCAGGTCTGCCCAGTTATCTGTCCTGGATGAGATGTGGCTTGTATCAGTTACGCAGAGTTCCACGCATCCCGCCAAGTCTAGTCAGAGTGCGCTGCACCGTGGAAAATTTTGATACCTTAGTCTGCGGTCAGCTGAAGACACCAAAATAAACCCAGATTGTCCAGGACCAGCAAAGACTAAAACACACAATCATTGTTTTTGCAGGATCGTTCAGTATGACCTTGCCAGAACAAGTAGCATCAAGTGTTGAGCCATAAAGACTCCCTAGCATAAAGGCTTGTTCTCCCTACTATTCTTTGATGGCCAGCCCAGTCTGTGAATTCCTTAGATTGCTGTCCTGCCCCCCTTGTCACTGTGTCCTGTGTCTTCCAGGGATCTGAAGCTGGACAACGTCATGCTCGACTCGGAGGGCCACATTAAGATCGCAGACTTTGGCATGTGCAAGGAGAACATGTTCGAGGGGGTAACGACCCGCACCTTCTGCGGTACCCCGGATTACATCGCCCCTGAGGTGAGGGCCTCCTGACTTCACAGCACTGTCCTTTTTTGACACTGAGCACTGCAGATATTGCATACAAACCAATACTTGCACTCACACAGACACAGGGAAAATGGCCTATCAGTGAGACTCAGTGCTGTTACCCTTGGCAACAGAACTGCGTACCTGCTGCAGGTTTATAACCACTCACTGCATTTCATGTGTGGCCTCCAGTTTTTCAGACCCTTTATACTCACTTTTAAAGACAGATTAAAGACAAGTTAGATACTACCAGAATTGAATGTTCTGGTTATATTGCCCATAGGCAGGACAGTCAGAGAATGAAGGGGCTCTGAAGTGGGGCCGCACTCCCCAGAACCAAGGCCTTGAATGCCATCGACCTCCTTCCTTGGGCTTTCCCTCCTTCATAAGGGTTCAGTTCTGAATGAGCAACCCAAGGTGTCTAGGCAGTCCTGCAGCATGCTGTGCCAGGTGTCTGGTCGGGCACCTTGCTGTCAGTGCCCACCAGGGGGCAGCATTCCTCAGCTCCTTCTATCATGGGCCAGTTCTCTTGCACACCCTGAACGGACCTCAGCAAGTCAGCCCCATCTGGGCCAGGCAGCTTGGCACCAGGCCAAGACAGTTTTTTTTCTTCCCTTTTTTTAAAAATTTGACCTTTATAGTGATTTGGGGGGGGGGTGTATCTGCTGTTTCTTTGCCTGCAGATTTGCGGCAGGCATTTTGTCACTAGGTGGAGGCGGGGGGGGGCGCGGGTAACCAGCCGAAAACACAGCCATCAGTTTCCGCCCCAGTTGCGCCACATGAATGAAATAGAGGACACCTCACCCCTCCGCATCCCCCCCATTTGCCTGTTTTATCTTCATTTCTACTCCATACAGCCGGCTGAGTATTTGGGTTAATGCCTTTATCTTGTCTCTCCCTCTTTCTTTATTATTTCTTAAAGCACTTAAAAGCGGCTTTGAAATTGAGTCCGGCTGAAGGCTTTTCCTAATCTCGCGGCCGTGCCTCTGCGGTCCGCGCTCTCCAAAGGGGGCATCACACAGCCCGAGTTTCTGTCCCGTCTGGACCCAGATAATTAGCTCTGGTGCACGAGTAAAGCAAACCCCAACAACTGTATACTGCTTATTATTAGTCAACCTCAACCGTTCATCTCCTCTCATCCTGGCTGGGCTCATAGGGGCATTTAAAATAAAACTGTAAATCTGTATTTTAAACTTAAATGAGAAATTCAGTTGAAAGCAAATGTTTAAACACTAAAAGTTTTCTCCATGATGAATGCATTTTAGAACTCTATTCTAGTTATTATTTTACTTTTGCTGTAACCCTGGAATTGCATGTTTTTATCCCAAAGTGATGAAGAGAACGCATGAATTGGCACACAGCGAAGTCTGGGCTGAGCTGTAATCGTGAAGCATGTATGAGCGTGGGGGGGGGGTAGCTGTTCCCCCCAGTGGTCATGAGGAAAGCCTTGAGTGTCTGCCAGCATGATCCCAATCTGTCATGCGATATTACCCTGACAATGGAGACATGTGGGTACACATGTCAGCATGCACATGCTAACACACACACACACACGCAGCCAGATTGACCCTCGGCGGCGTTCTATAACACCACCCTGTAAGACGAGGAAGAAGCCAAACGAGAAGGAAGGTCACACGGTGTCTGTCTCGATCACTGTCACCATGGTGACAAAAGGGGGGGCACACCCCCGCATGTGGACTGCTCACACCTCTGGCCTGCAGTTCCTTAAGTTGTCAGCTTGGAGTCCACACTTCTGCTGATGAAGCAGCGAACGTCCTTGAGGGAGATTTTCTGTCACCTGTGCCCCGCAGCCAGCCAATGGTCTGCCTTTGACAGTGGCACAGAGGCCGCCCGCGTCCCTTGCCCCTCCCGCCTCCCCCTTGCATCTCACCGCGTCGTTATTAGCGTGATGCGTGAGCGTGACGCATGGCGACGGCGGGCTCTGAGATCTCGCTGCCATGCAGTTGCTATGCAGTTGGCGCGGCCAGCCGTTGATATGAGAAATCCAGGTGAAATGGCACCTGCGTTATACCAGGAAGGAGAGACCGACTCCAGCCTTTATGAGCTTTTGTCTAGTTTTGTCTGCACCCCCAATCGAACAATGGAAAGGACAGTACCGAAAGAAAAAAAATTCTCATAAATGATTTTCTATGTACAGTGCTGGGCCAGCTGGCTTCAGCTCGGGTATTTGTCAGCCTTGAACGGCAGGAGATAGTGCTTTTCCAGTGTTGTGGGCAGAAGTTTAGTTTGTTCTTTGCAAAATTTGTCTCATTTGACTTTCGCCTTCTCTGTTTTTGGCTCATTTTGTAATGGGCTGACGGCGACACACCAAGATTTTTGATCATTTCGGGAGGACTGAGCTTGTTCCTATTATGACCCTGCGAGGGTTGATCCTTATCCTGTGAGTTTTTTCTCTCTTTGTTACAACCATCTGCTCCCTCTGCCCACACAGTCATTCTCTCCCATCTGCATGTCATTATGCAACATCTCACTAGGTTCCTTGAATACACTGTGTGGCTCTTTGTGACTGATGATGCTGCTGCTTAAATTTCTGTGATTCTGGAGAGGCCTGGGGGGGGTGGAGGGGGGGGTGCGTCCCTTGCATGCTGGTTGTACTGTGGTGTGCACCTCAGTCTGCCTCCCCCCCTTTCTTACCCTGTGCCCATGAGGTACCCTAAGCAATATACTGTTGAGAATGCAGGTTCTGCTAGTCCTTGGAGCACCTGGATGCTTAAGGGTCTTGATCAAGGCCCAAGCAGTGAAATTATTCTGCTAACCCTGGGATTTGAACCAGCAGCCTTCTGATGACAAGCACAGAGTACTGACCGCCTGAGCTACACACCAGCCTTCGGTGGCTCCGTCTGCATTATTGTTGTGTGCTGTCAGTGGCTGTCTACACCTGGAAGTGTAATGCAGATTAAGCACAGTACTCTTCTTACACACTGAAGCACTACCGCAGTACCTGGGCAGAGCTAAATAAGCAGCAGGGAAGCATGACCTCGGGCCCATCCTCTCCTGGATATTGTTCTCTGATGGGTTTGGCTTGGGCAGCTGTGAGCAGTAACTCACCCAATGTCCACTTGAAACAGAAAAGGCCTGTGTACTTACAGACTCATCACATGGTGAGCCTAAAGACTTCACTTTGCCCTCGTCAGTGCGTCTTACGCAGATGCGGACACTCCCTGCATCTTAAGGCTACCATGAAGGATGTCTCCTGTCAGGTGCCTAGTTGAACAATGCCACTTAAACTCCATCTTTCCACTCAGTGCCCCAGCGTTGCATCATTACTCATATTTAATTGATGACTCTCTCAGAGCTTCAGGTAGGCCGTGTGAATGAGTTGTGCTGGAGAATAACGTGCCCCACAGTTCTGACTGACAGAAGCTTGATAAATCTCACTCAACTTTTTCTAATGCCTTAAATTGGTGCCCATTCTGCTCACCTCTATATGCTCTCCTCCACGTGCAGGAAAGGGATGTACGTCACTGCTTGGTGGATTTCTTTTTCTTCTTTTATTGGGTTTGCGGTTGTTCAAGTTTACAGTAGATCAATCACAGGGCATGTAGGACATGAAAAGTACAACAGTGCAACAGAAACGAAATAAAAAAGAACAAGGATTCAGCAGAGATTGTCAGTGTAATTCCACAGAGGTGACTAAATGGGGAAATGGTGAGTAGTGACTGTGTCAGCGTGCAACTGTGAGTTTGTGCATGCGCATTCTCGGCCATAGGGGGGTTGGGACTGGGAGCCTTAAAAATAGACTGTGTAGATGGTATAATCCTCCTTTGGTAAGTTTTGTCAGCTCAACTCCTTTCTGTAACATTATCTTACCCTGTTTCCTCGGCATATATTGGCCTTCGACTCGTGAGGGGAGGTCTCATCTTCAGAGTAAGAGCTAATTTAGTCCTGATAGGAAAATCGTTCTTACTACGGATACTTAATTACACACGTGCGGCCAAAAGCCGGTCCTTTCTTACAGCAGATGGTAAAAATAGTGCAGCGGAAGCTGTATTTTTCCCTATAATTTATGAGGGGTTGCAGACAGAAGAGGATGCTAATTGCTATCTGGGAGAGAGTGACTGACTCTTTTAGCACGGAGGGCGTGTGGTAATGCAGCGAGGGCAGCGTGTTCGCTCGCTCTCTGCTTTATGACACCCAAGCGGGAAGTTCCTGGGAGTTTCATAGAGATGCAGCATTTAATGAATGCTTGTGTGTTTTGAAAGCGGCATCCTGAAGGTGTGCAGAGCATCACTCATGCTGCTGTTTTTCGTTCCCCCTGCAGATTATCGCGTATCAGCCCTACAGCCGGTCAGTGGATTGGTGGGCCTACGGAGTTCTCCTGTACGAGATGTTGGCTGGCCAGGTTCGTCTCATACAACCGTCATCATCTCCACATCCTTTCATCCACCTCTTTACTTGTTTAAGGTCGTTGTTCAGTGGAGGGTTGCTATTAATTTATTTATGTTCGTATGTAATAAGCATTTATGTTTTGCTGTTTCTGCATAAGCATGCATGCACACTGACATACAGTAGCTGTTGTATATATAAATGCCGTGTTGTATGGGGTTTTTTTAAGCAGCACAGTCTTTCTGAAGAAATATTTATAAATCCAGTAGTTACCAGCATGGTAAACAGATGACCTTATGATACAATGAAAGACCCTGCAATAGCCCAGTGATTCCCAGCCCAGTACGCGGGGAGCCCCGGACAGTCCATGTTTTTGCTTCCTCTCAGCTCCCAGCACACTTGTACCAGGTATGCAGTGTTCCTGATTGGATGGGAGCTGGGAGGGAGCAAAAACTTAGACTGTCCAGGGTTCCCCAAGGACTGAGTTGGAACACACTGCAAACAGCCCATCCAGGGAGTCCTCCATCTTGATCCCTGTGCTTGCTGGAAGTAGGTTCTGGGCTCACCATGAAATTGTCCTGGATACCTAGCCAGAGGATGCAGGCATGGATGTTTGCTGAATAGTATTGTCTTTATGAAGAGGGTTTTTTAAGTGCATTCCTTTTGAGCATTAATTTGGAGTCACCATAATGAAATAATACTGCTCAGATGGACTGATATCCCATCCAGGTTTGGTGGTGGACTCTGCTGCTCTGTATTCTCATGGAATAGACTGTCCTCAGGGTGATGGGGGAGTCGGCCTGTTGGCCCCGCCACCCCACCCAGGGGCTCTCGCTCATTGGCTCCGCCAGAGCGAACGTCACCCCACTGCCCTCACGTCTCCTGCTCCATCCTACCTAGCGCTCTCCAGAGCCCATAAAACATGGGGCTACACAAAGTGCTGTTGTGTTTCTCAGCACCAAAAGGCCTGCGGTGATGGATTCTGTAGTCAGAAATGCACTCCGCGCTCACCCTATGCGCAAACACACACACATTCGACGCAGAGAAGGCATTACGAGGGAGCAAATTCATAACCCAGCCCGGTCCGCTTGCACTCACCCTATGCGCAAACACACACACATTCGGAGCAGAGAAGGCATTACGAGGGAGCAGATTCATAACCCAGCCCGGTCCGCTTGCAAGGGGGGCATTTTTCAGCCCATTATTGCATTTCTCCTCCACTCCAATCAGCTTTCTACATCTTCATTAGGTCGCCCCCTCCCCATGTAGCAGGCACCACTCATCACTGACATCAGCGTCCACCTTTAACTGGCTCACGTGGTATCATGAAATAGAAATGTCATTTTGTATTTCCCCATGCTGCTAGGGGGAGCAACCCCAGTATTTGCCCTTTGCAGTTAACACTTCCTATAGAAAAGCATGCAATCAGAAAGCAACAGGGTATGAGCTGTGAAGATGGAGTGGCAGCTGATTCGCATGCCCTTACACATGCACTTGCACATGCCCTTACACATGCACTTACACATGCCCTTACACATGGCCTTACACATGCCCTTACACATGGCTTTACACATGCCCTTACACATGGCCTTACACATGCACTTACACATGCCCTTACACATGCCCTTACACATGCACTTGCACATGCCCTTACACATGGCCTTACACATGGCCTTACACATGCCCTTACACATGCACTTACACATGCCCTTACACATGCCCTTACACATGGCCTTACACATGCCCTTACACATGGCCTTACACATGCCCTTACACATGGCCTTACACATGGCCTTACACATGGCCTTGCACATGGTCTTACACATGGCCTTGCACATGGCCTTACACATGTCCTTACACACGGTCTTGCACATGCCCTTACAGATGCCCTTATTCATGGCCTTACACATGGCCTTACATGTCGAAACTGGGCCCTCAGACTGTCTAGGTTCCTGGGCACTATGAAAGGGTTAAACCATGTACTGTGGTAAAAATAAAATATTTATGAGTGCATGTACATATTTATCATTTGTGCATACTTATATATGTGTTTGTGTTTGTGTATTTGTATATGTATATACACACACACACACATATATAAGAATGCCCAAATGCTATATCATCCACCTTTCATATGAAGGGCTGTTTTTGGCAGAGAGGCCCATTCATAGACGGCTGCTTTTTTATTTAGCTGCTCTTCACCAAACACCTTTGGGGAAAAAAATACCCTGATATCTTAATCCAAATTATACAAAACAGATGAAACAATTGTCCATGAGCTAATTTCTTGCAAAAAAAGTGAATACACAATGTAGCTTGATTTTCTTTTAATCTCCTCTAAGATGTTTTCATTTTTGTATGAGATCATTTAAGAAAACTGGCACGTAATTTTGCTGGTTATGGACTAGCTGGCGTGACCCTGCTGTTTATTACGCATCTAATATTAATCTGAGCTTCATTCCCGTTGGCATCAGCGTGATCAGCTGTTTTAAATGTCTCTGAAAGTCTCTGTGTTCTTGCTTTACATCCCAACCGCGTTGCTGCTGTGATTTTTCTAAGCCCTCTCTACACACACAAATGCACACACGCACACACGCGTGTCATGTTTTAGCCCCGAGCCA
The DNA here is from genome assembly GCA_026780845.1 of Petrocephalus sullivani. Classification (NCBI taxonomy): domain Eukaryota; kingdom Metazoa; phylum Chordata; class Actinopteri; order Osteoglossiformes; family Mormyridae; genus Petrocephalus; species Petrocephalus sullivani. The sequence goes on from JAODKM010000088.1 coordinate 9,189,907, forward strand.
GGCACTGTGATCAGATCATTTGCATTTCTTTTTCCCCGGGTCCTCGCAGCCTCCTTTCGACGGCGAAGATGAGGATGAGCTCTTCCAGTCCATCATGGAGCACAACGTGTCCTACCCCAAGGCCATGTCCAAAGAGGCCGTGTCCATCTGCAAAGGCGTAAGTGGATAGGGCACTGCCCGGAGCTGTCACTTTGCTCTATCCCTTCCCTCTCCTGGGGCTGCGGTACTCCCCCCTACAGCCGTGCCCCACTTGCCTATGCAGGGACACCGCCCTTGTTGTGAAGATCCTTAGGGAGTGTGGCACTCGGTCAGGCGTGCTTGTCACGTATAAAATCTTTAGCAAACGTGCACGGGGCCTTGAGTGTGCGAGGTAGATGTTTCCTGCGGATATTCTTTCGATCCTTTGAGGCAGCGATAAATGAATAGCGGCAATTAACTCTACTGATCCGAAGCCTAACGAAGCGATTAGCCGTGCAGGTATGTCAATGCTGATAATGAGGAGGATCCAAGAAAAAGACCGGGCCCAGGGGACCTTCTCTAGTGGAAATATCCGTTAATTATGTAGCTGCTCGTCCAAGGCTCCTGTACCCGCGGAGCCTGGAGGCGGGCCAAGAAGTCGAACAGTAACTCTGACGCCAGGCACTGAATTTATGTGTTTTTCTTTGTTTCCACATGTATTAATGCTGTTTGTGATATCATTATCGCTGTTGTTAGAGCGTAACCCGTACAGTACCTCTCCCACATGATTCGTGCTTAGCATACTGCGATATCTATCGACGCACCACCACAGAAACCTGGCCTGGGGGCTACCCTGATACTTACCCTGAGACAAAGCCTTTGATGCTGTGTAATCACAGTTAGGCATTTTCATGGACCCATTTGCATGGGACAGGGAAGCGATCAGTGTGACTACATTAGCGATGCTAATGTGATATCCCTAACTAGGCACGTGGTGGTATATTTCTGTGAGCGAGCTGACAGGTCTGGCCGGCGCTAAGGCGCGGAGGAACAGCAGCACGAGGGCCAGCTTGTGACGCCACGATCGCGTGCGTCTGTGACAGCAATTCTCCAATGATGAGGCCAAATTTACGCAGGAGAGAGGGGATCAAATTTACACCAAAAGCAGGTGCTGAGAAAGCTAGTGCCTAACAATTCTGCTCTGTGTCATGGGAAGTGGCCGTAAATCCCAACTGCAATCCCAAATACTCTGCACATCTTTGATGCCCACTTCCTCACAGGGGGGCCTGTCCCTGGCAGCATAAGACACAATGCAGGGGACACCTTGTGCAGGATGCCAGTCCATTGTAGGTTCCACTCTCAGAATCACTCACTACAGGCACTTTCAAGACACCAGTTAGACCTACTGCATGCTGGATGCCTGACTGACATGGCAACCACACTCACACACAGGGTAGAGGTGAGACTTGAACCCATAACCCTGGCTGTATGAGGACACAGCTATTCACTGAGCCACAAAAGTGACATTATTAGTATAAATGTAAAAAAAAACCTGCATACACTTTTCGCTATGGCGTGTCAATAGTGACAGTTACTTTAGCATCTCTGATTTGGTCGTATAGTTTGCGTGCCTTCCAGTGGGCTGGTGTTCCTCTGCCTTGAGCCCTGTGCCACCTGGGATACGCTCCAGGCTCAGCGTACTCCTGACCAGAATGTGTGTTTGGAAGATGGCTGCACTACTCTCAGAGGTGCTAGTTAGTAGGCCTCTGTTCTTTGTTCTTGCAGCTCTGTGGGTTTACACAGTTCTTGTATCCTGGCTGCTCAATAAACCAAGCGAGAGACTAGGGTCAGTGTGGCAACCAAGCTGCCCCCTGGAGGTGAGACAGGAGAATCATGGTGCCTTCAAGTAATTTTTCGTCCTGTCGTGCAGTAGGACCTGCAACCTGACCATCAGCGCGTTAAGTGCTCCATATGCACGCTCCGCTCGCCCCACATACGATTGCCCCTGCTTCACTGGTCTGTCTCAGCCAGTCCCGGTCCAGAGGAGCACCGAAGGGCTCGTCTTTATTCATTTGTTCACCAGGCCCCCAGCCATCTAGGGAGCCCTGGACTGTTCCAGTTATGTCTAGCCCTAATGAAAATATACTTCCTGTCACTTTCCTAGCCCAGAAGACAATGAGAGCGAGACAGGTGGTTTTACCCCCCCCCCCCCCAATATCAGATTGATTGATTGGTACTTTGGGATCTTGCATTTCTTTACTGACACTTTGGCGGTGGTTCAGCTCCTGGCATCACAATGGAGTTTCTGAGGTGACTTGAATGCATCTGCTTAATTAGCATGCAGAAGCATTGGGCTTTGCACTCTGAATGAGGTGTCAGTCAGCAGTCTAATCGCTTCCCTCGTGATGCCGTGTACGTGTGAAAAGCCTGTTTCCGGGGCACTCTGTCGCTTTGGAAATGCAGCTGTCAGGAACGCGTCCTGGGTTCTGCCTCGACCTGGTGGCCTGTTAGTAGTGGTGATGGCACAGTTTAGATTTAGATGACTAGCTGGCTTTTTTCTGTCAGAGCTAGACGTCCCCAGCAGCTGGCACAAAAGCAGAGCTTCAGCTAGGACTCAACCCAGCAACCTTCTTCCTGAAAGTCCATCTGCCGCACTGCTGACCCTCCTGACTTGTGATTCCATCCCAAACGCTCTGTACTTCCTGCTGGGTAGCTGTGTAATAGCACATTATGTAATAACGACGCATTAGGCAATAACTCGAAAAATTGAAAAAAATCCATAGCCTATATGATTAGCCTTATATTGCAACATTAACCTATTATTATCATCATAACACTGTCCCAAAAAGAGCATCAGCGTGTGACTTCTGTGTCTCTGTGACAGAATAGCATGTGAAAGTTCAAATAAAGAGCGACAGAAAATAATGAGCAGGTCAGATCATTTCTCATCAATTTATAAGTAAGGTTACGAACTACTTTAGTTACAAATGGTTTTGAGAAACACGCAATCAGCGAATGATCTTAAGTACAAGGTAACTACTTAGGATTACAATGCTTTCGGAAAACACACCCCTGAAAATGTAAATTTATCTAATGAAAATTAGTTACATTTTGTTGAGTTATGAAATAAGTTGTTACAAGCTTACAATGAAAGCCCCACCCTCTGCTCCCATCCTGTTTGGAGACGTCAAGGGCCTGAGTGTCAGCAGACTTCTTATACACCTGCTTATGGCTTCTATGTATCCTATCAGACTCTGCGAATGCTCCTTGCCCACCTACAGTAAGGCAAGCTGCTTATAGACATGGCCAAGCCACCCATTGCTCCGTCTTCCAGTACAAGGTTGCAGTGAGTCTCCAAGCTGCCTAGGGCACCATGCAGAAGTCACCCTCATTGGAGTGGCAGTCCAGGGAACACCTCATGATTTGGGACT
>JAODKM010000088.1:9193395-9209454 GCA_026780845.1 Petrocephalus sullivani
GTAAGGCAAGCTGCTTATAGACATGGCCAAGCCACCCATTGCTCCGTCTTCCAGTACAAGGTTGCAGTGAGTCTCCAGCCAATCCCAAGCTGCCTAGGGCACCATGCAGAAGTCACCCTCATTGGAGTGGCAGTCCAGGGAACACCTCATGATTTGGGACTGCCAGAGCACACCGGAATAGCTGGGGGAAACCCAAGCGACGAAGGCCATGAGAAAGGGTTCGAGAGCCCTTCCCTGGGGGGCATGAGGCAGCTGTGCTACCCACAGGCCTACCTTACTTCCTTTTCACTTCCCTAGCGGTAATGTTTTTACCCCTTTCTTAAATATCTGCTTGCAACCGAAAAAAGCCTCTTGGAAATGCTGAGGCCGTGCAGAAACGGTACTGTACCTTATTGAAGGAAATCATTAAGGGGGAAGCAGAGCCGCAGAGTGGCTGGGGCTTTGCAGAGCCCATCCCCTAATGAGGGAACTTTCCCCAAAGCGACCTGTTTGCCGGCAGGGTTCCTTATTTAAAAGATGCACCGCGCCCATTGCCAGCTTGGGGTCTGCAGCCAGTGAGGGCGCACAGGCCCGTGAAAATAGCTGTGAATCATGTTTTCATCCCCGGCAGCTGTGGCCGCGAGCACGCGGGCATCTGGGGGGCCTCTGGCTCAGTTCTCCCAGCATATGCGGCCATGGGGGGTGCCGCCTCTCGACTGTGACTCTCTCTGCAGTGCAGGATATGACAGCGAGCTCCCTTTGCCTCATAAATCTCACACAGAAAGTGTGGTTTGACTTTTATTCCCGAACACTGCATTCATTATCGTCTTATGTTACATTTGTGGTTTGGAAAGGAGGGGGTGGTAAAACAGACTTGGGTAACTTGGTTTTATATATATTTGCAGTACTGTAAGTCTTAAGTAGCAAGTGTATCTTGGCAGGAGGTGTATATTTGTGCAGCAAAAAAAACATACAAATTTAAAGTTGTGGAACAAAAACTAACCATTTCTTCTGTTCTCCAAAAAGTTACTGGAATGTTGCTGATTGGCTAGATGAAGACCACTTCGGTTCCCAAACCTCTGCTCAAGGCCACTTCAGTTATTCCGTGTATTTGTTAAATTTTACCACTCCTAATTAATTAACCTAATCAGTTAAATAACTCAGTTAGGTATCAATTAGCCAAACATGATATGCCAATAGTCGAGTCAAAGAAATACTTTGTTGATTTGTGGCATGTCCTTGTGAAATTAGCTGGCACACACAGATCATGTCATCGTCGGCTCCAGCCCGTGTTTGACTGGGGATGGCTTCATCGCCGCGTCTCGTTGGAGGAGGAGGAGGGCTTAGCGGCCTAGTGGGAGGTGGCCACTCTGCAGTCAGTCAGCTGGCCCATGCAACCCGGGCTCACTCAGAAACCTGTGCCTGAAATATGCCAGGATGGCGCATTATCTCCTGATGCATGAATTATTAATGCCACCAGTTATTAATATATAACTCAGCCTGCCATGGTTTAGAAATTGATTTACTGATGCATTTTAATCCCACTGCAATGATTCTGCGTGCCGTAAGCATTGTGACATGCATAGAGACACAAATTTTGGCACCCGTATCGCCTACTTCGGGCACCTTTCCAGCTTAAGCAATGCCTGAAGTACCTTCCTGGGACTTCAGGAAGGTACTCCTCCTGTGGTAACCATGGTAGCATGCCTGCATTAGCTCCTCAGTATTCCACAGCCCCAGTGTTGCTGATATCACTCCTTCTTTCCCCTGTCCTCCCAGCTGATGACCAAGCACCCTTCCAAGCGGCTGGGCTGTGGCCCAGAGGGCGAGCGTGACATCAAGGAGCACGCCTTCTTCCGGCGTATTGACTGGCCGAGACTGGAGAACCGCGAGATCCAGCCGCCCTTTAAGCCCAAAGTGGTGAGTCCTGCCTGGGGATGACTCTGTCTATAAGGATGGTCATTATGCAAAACAAACACATGCCTCAATGCATTCCATGCTGCACTTTCAGTGTTCGGGGGGGGGCACGGTGGCACAGCAGATAGCACTTATGCCTCACACCTATGGGACTTGGATCTGAATCTCTGCGTGTGTGGAGTTGGTGTGTTCTCCTCGTGTCATCTTGGGGTTTCCTCCAGGTTCTCGAGTTTCCCCCCATAGTCCGAGAACATGCCAAGGTGAACGGGAGTTACTAAATTGCCCATAGGTGTGAATGAGTGTATGTGTGTGTGTGTGTGTGTGTGTGTGTCTGTAAATGGTTGGGTTAATCCTGGGTTATTACCTGCCTGTGACCCTGAATGGGACATGCAAGTAGAGAAGATGGATGGATTAATAGATGGATGGATGGGTGGGTGAAACTTTACTTTGCATTTGACTGTACGCATATGTGCTAAGCTCTCACCCTCTGACCTGATTAGGCTGCCCCTGCTGATGCCCCCCCCCCAAACAGGTTAAAGGTCACATGCTCTGCACACAGCTGTCTCTGCTCTAACATCTGCTGTCCCCTGAGTGATTAAAAAAAGGCACGGCCGAGTCAGCGCCGAACCTCTAGCAGACAGATTTTAAATGACAGACACGCTAAGTGCTTGTGTTGTCCCTTGTTGCTGTCATAAAGCGTGTTGCTGTAATATTTCTGTGTGCCGGCAGGAATAGGGCCCCTGGTTTTAACGATTCTCAGATCGCCATCTCGCCTCTCGGGCACTCATGCATTTTTCAGATTGGATTTTCCCCCAATCAACAGAATTAGAGCGGGAAAATTGTAAATTTATGCATTACTCCTTACTCGGAATACAGTGACTCAGAGCTCACGGTTTTACATTTTTACTCTTTTAAACAGGTGTGTATAAACAGTGGCAAATTTAATGAAACATTGCATAAATAAAGACCTTGGCAGAGGATAGTCTTTCTGTCAAACTAGAATCCATGTTGTAGATGTGAAGGTCAGTATGGCACCGGTGATACTGTTATCAGCTGCCCACAAATGTCTCCAAGGCCACCTGTCCATTCTTTGTTCACCCCATTTTCACATCCACAGCACACCTCTTAAAAGGTGCTCTGACTGAGACAAGACTTTGTTTTGTGGAGCCTACATCCATGCCGGCTGTTCCCCGACAGAATCGCCAGTTTGGGTGATATGCATCGTTTCTCTGTCCCGAGAAACGTAGCCTTTCCCATTCATTTGGACAGAGTCAGAAACATGCAGTTAAAGGCAATGTGACAAAGTTTTAACTAGCATCAGGTTTTCAACATAAGAAGCCCGTTGCCTCGGATCTCATTGGAGAGATTCAGATGGTTCATTTTTTTCAGTTCAATAAATCACAGCTTGTGATTCAAAATATTTTTCAGGCCTGATGCCAAGTATATATCAATACTGATGCTCAGGGAAACTTCATATAAGACAGACCTTCCAGTGAACAGAACATAAAGGGTAACACACAGCCGTGTTCCATCAGGGGTTGTGACGGGTAGGATTGCGAGGGTAACAGGATTGTAACCTCCGGTCTTGGCTTCTGAGGTGTCTCCACCAGGCAAACTCGCGTGCTCTGTGTGTACCCCCATCTTCCCTGTGACGCAGGAGCCCTCCCCACATGCCCACTGGGCCAGTTGTCAAAGAGCCTCCGAATAATTGCTTTCTTGGCAGATGCGGCTTGATTCAATTAGACTGCTTATTCTGCATACGATCCTCTGTTATTCCCTGAATCTGATGCTTGACGGTCCTTGGAATACCACTGCCTGGTTTCACAGAGATGGGACTTTTAATGTCAGAAGTGCTCAGTGTGGGAAATCTGTTGTGAGCTGAGTGGAAGTTGGAGAAAGTGAGTATATAAAATAAACCACTGTTAAGACTGTTCCATAAAATAATATTTAGCATGCAAAAAATAAAGAAGGACCGAAAGCGCAGATTGTACGGCACAGCCCTATGCATGCTGGGATAGGCTCCAGGTTCGTTATGATCCTGATTTAGTGGTCCTGGAAGATGCATGTATGGAAATCCTATAAAAATGTATTTAGTGATATAAATATTATAACCGTATACTGTTTATGATAGAGATATGTTCTAGGAGCTTAGCAATGTGTAGATAACACTACAGATCAATTCAGATAGTATGTATGTTTGTGCTATCGCATATGGACGCAGTGTGGATGTCCACCTCTGATACAACCTAGTAGCCTTGCTAATGATTTCCATTTTCAGCAGACAGGGCTTTCATTTAGAGGCAGGTCTCTTTGTATGGGTAATGTAGTACTCAGATTCACCGCCATACTCACTGTGATACTCACCGTGACACCCCCGACTCCCTCAACGGGCCCGGCCCAGACCAATTAATCTTCTGTCTCCAAACTCATAGCTCTCATGAGAACCCAGTTTAGTGGTCTGGCAGCTGGAAAATTGCAATCGATGGAGCAGCCCAGGTGCCGAGGGCCTGTTTATTGATCGGCAGGTTATCACTGGAAGCTGGGGAGGTGACGATCCGCACTCACGCGTGCTTCTTTAGCGAGGTCATACAGGGCAGCCGTGTATCATCGGGCCCGTCTGAGCCAACGCGCCACCCACACTGTCTCACGATCCTCTCGGCTTGGCCTAAACAGCGTGGAGTCAGGATAAGTTGACTACTGTCTTGGTGTGCAACGGTGAAACATTACGGGCTGCGGTGAGTGGTAAGGAGCCTTAGCTTTCATTCAAGGGGTTATACATGTCTACTGTGTTGGGTTGCTGTTATGAGGTGAGACACGGTGGATAATGCTTTTATCTTACAGATACATCCATCCACCTTCCATGGCCATTTATCCAGTAGAAGGTCTGAGTAGTGTTGCAGATGCAGTTAAATTAGATGCTGTTTGATCTCCCAGCTCCAAATCCATGCGTGTGTACCTGCTTGCTGGGCTTTTAATGGAAATAAGAGCGCAGAGGCATTCATGGGGACAGAGTGTAGCTCCACACGCCAAACCCCATGTTCTGGCTGTACGCTGTGGATGCCATGTGAGTTGGACAGGAGTGCTGGGTCCAGAGACATAGGTGATGTGTCTCTGTAACTATTGACTCAGAACAGCACTGTTCCTGCAATGTTCTGAGCGCACGGCCTTGAGCAGTTCTGTTTCCCTCAGCAACACCAGACTGCCAACAGCCTCGTTTCTGTATTCATGGGACAGATGTCAGGCATCCCGTGAAAGGAGAGCCTGCCGCCGGAGCCTCCTTTACAGCACCGCTCCTTGCCCGCCACCAGAGCCCCCTTTACAGCACCGCTCCTAGCCCGCCGCCAGAGCCCCCTTTACAGCACCACTCCTAGCCCGCCGCCAGAGCCCCCTTTACAGCACCGCTCCTAGCCCGCCGCCGGAGCCCCCTTTACAGCACCACTCCTAGCCCACCGCCAGAGCCTCCTTTACAGCACCGCTCCTAGCCCGCCGCCGGAGGCCCCTTTACAGCACCGCTCCCGGCTCCTTTACAGCACCGCTCCCAATTTGGCCCAGCCTCTGACGAGTATGGTCCGATACGGGGGATCGTGTGTGCCTTTCCATGTATCCAAAAACGGCTTGTGTACCATGAGTGCACAAAAAAGGGCTATTTCAGGCAAGGCTGAGCAAACTTCCTGCTACACTTAAAGCAAACAACAGACATGTTTCATTCAGCGTCATGCATTTTTTGGAGGACGTGTGTATCTGTGCTGATTTAAAGCCACACAGCCAGTGACTAAGCGTAGCTGGAATGGAGAGAAAGGTTGTTATCGATGTTATGGAGAAGTTGAGGAGTACATACTGTGAGTCAGTGTTCCCACTTTAAGCTGCTTTTAACTGATCAGCTACAAAAAGCGATGGGTCAAGTATCACTAACTTTTTTTGATGTCTCTGAAACACACCCTGGGGAATCTGGAAATGACCATGTAATCAGAAGTGCCTCATGCTCTAAGTCTTAAAAAAACGTTAAGCAAAGCTTTAGACATTTGGGTAACGCATTACATTACAGCACCTTCATAATGCCTTTATAATGCATTTATAGAACATGCACAGCATGTAAGTGTACCTTACCAGCTTTACTAAACATTAATAACAAACATCATATGATAATAACAAACATTATAATCGTATAATGTTTATTTCTGTTTATTAAAAAACTGTCAAATTTATGATGTTATATTTACATGCTCCTTATGAATGTTCTATGAATGCATAGTGAAGGTGCACTGAAGGTTCTATGAATGCCTAATGAATGTATTATGAAGGTGCAGTTAATAGAAAAGTTGCCAACATTTGTAATGCAGGAAACATTGTGTCAGCACATACATACTGCACACCCCTTCCCAGTCTCACCTCCTCATTCCCCATTCACCAGTTCACAGGCCTCTCGGCTCTGCAGGAGGGTTCTCCAGCAGGGGGCGAGGACCTGGATGGGCTTCATAACTAGCAAAGGCGCTGCTTCGTCCTATTACCAGCATTCAAGCAGAATCTGATCCGGCACTGATGTTTGCAAACATTACAGCAGGCCATATGGCAATATGTCTCCCAAGATGTGGAGGTCTAATCGCTGCATCTGCCATTGGCGTCCTGGACTTGAGTATGGTCCATGCAGGCTTGCTCTAAACCCAAAGTAGCAGGCTGCAAATCTAAAATCCATTCAGGGCCCCCAGTCTCGTTGTTATTTAAGCATAAGGCTCAACGCTTGGCTTGAAATCTAGTGCTTTGTCAGTGTGCATGTCAGTGTTTTGTTGTGTTGTTGGCATCCCTGGCATTTTGGTTCTGGTCCTATCGAGTCCTATCTCAGGTTTTTTGGTGTTGGTTAGTTTACCCCTTGTTTCTGAGTTCCTGATCTTGCTTAGTTGTAGTTCCACAGTTTGTGTGCGTAATATAAATGTATCATGAGTGAATGAATGTTACATATGTATATAACACCCAAAATGCTTTACAGAAGCAATGGGGGGCCACTTCAGCCACCACCACTGTGTAGCCCCCCCCACCTGGATGATGCAACGGCAGCCATTCTGCACCAGTACGCTCACCACACTGTAGCCAAGGTGGTGAAGGGACAGGAAAGAATTCAGCAGTTGGATACAGGGGATGATTAGATAGGGCCACAGTGGGCTATTTTAGCCAGGACATGGGGATACCACCTTTACTTTTTAAAAGAAGCTTGAATTCTTAAAGGTTTATTTAGTTAAGTATTACTGCCCTATTACTGGCGTAGTTGAGTTAACAAAACATTAACTTCTTGTGTAAGAAAAATGAAAGCATAACTGTTCATTTTGAACACACCACAGGCTCTGTCTGAAAGAGGTGTGATGTCATTTAGCACAGTGCTGTTCTTCACAGTACTTATTTGATGCAAATAGTTTTTCTCAGCTGTGGCATTGGTTTAAAAGCAGAGGGCAGTTGCATTTCATCCAGACTAAATTTATGTGGAGCATGAAATCCGGTGTTTGTTTTTCGTCACGGTCGACGTGGTGAGAGAGGTGCCAAATGAGCTCTGTGTAGATGCTCAGAATCTCACATCGGTGGGTCCTCGTGGCATTTTGTAGATCGTTAGCGGTGGCTCCTGTATGCACTATAAGCATGTGCACGTCGATCTTTAGGGACTAGAAAACCATTTTCCATAATTTCCTGTTCATTGCACAGGCACGGGCAGAGTGGAGAACAAGGAATTAGGCAGTCGACACACACGAACGCACACACACACACGATAAATATCTTATAGGCCCACTTTCACATAAACTGCATGTCTTTTTTTGTGGGAGGGGAATTGTATTTGTAAATGAAGACGGAGAGAGAACATGTAAATCCCAGGCAGAGAAGGAATTGAAACAAAGGGACTGAGTTTGAAATTGTGTGGATTGTGGGCAGCACAGTGGCTCTGTGGGTGGCACCATCGCCTCACACCTCCCCGGTCGGAGGTTCACATCCCACGCCTGTGTTGTGTGGGCTCGCTCTAGATACTCCAGGTACATCTTCCTGGAGTCTGAAAACATGCCTTTCCCAATTGCCCATAATGTAAGTGGCCTCCCATCCAGGGTGGTCCCCCTCCTCCGTGCCTCCTCTGAGCTGCCCATGACCCTGAAGGCTTGGGTGGATTTCTGATTTGATTGTGGACCTATTCGCCTCTGCTCTGAATTCCTTCTCACATTTGTCATTGTTGAAAGTGTGAAGTGTCAGTTGAAGTTCTGCCCCATTTATCACCCCACCTGCACCTGCTCATTCCTCGGGCACGGCAGCCATATGAGCGGCTCTCGCTTTGACTTGCGTGTAACTGCTGTGTAAAACCCACGTCTCCCGTTACAGTGCGGCAAGGGGGCCGAAAACTTCGACAAGTTCTTCACCCGCAACCAGCCCATGCTGACGCCCCCGGATCACCTCGTCATCGCCAACATCGACCAGGCCGAGTTCAACGGCTTCTCCTTCATCAATGGCCAGTTCGTCCACCCCTCCCAGCAAAGTGTGGTATGAAGGCGTGTGACGGGAAGGACATGGGCACTGGAAAACACGGCTACTGCATAAACGACCCACTGTTCTCCCCCCAAGTAAAACGTGACCTGTTTTTGTTTTGTTTGTTCATTTGTTTTTCCGGAGATTAGCATTTTCCTGTAAATGGTAAAACATATCTATATGAGTAAAATCCAAAGTTTGTAGTCCCATATTATGTATAGGACAGGTTACAAAATCTATATTGTAGATTGAAGTTATGCAGATAATCTACCTGAATTTTGTATGGTGTCTGGGTGGACGTATTTCAAAATTAGCCACTGTGAGAACCGCTGGAGAGTACTGGGTTATGCTTTCAATGCTGTCTGTGTACTGAAAACAACAGTAGCCATGACAACACAGCGTCGATGGAGAAACGTGTCGTCCCCTGCGTCCGCCCCGCACTGGTGGGTTCCGGTCCTGCCTCCTGCCGAGTGGTCGGTGATGACTGACTGCAATGTCTGTTTCTGCACACTCGGCTCGGTCTCACACGGAGGCTTCTTGGACGAGTCACAAGTCTGTTTGCAGCGTGGTGTCAGGCTTTGTGTAACAGGCATGGCAGAAATTTGGCACTCGCTGCACAGCCTTCCTAGTGTCCCTGTCTCCTTGCGGCGGAGAGGACCCGGGTAACCCCTCCCCCACGCAGTACCTCACACATCCGCGCTCGTGGCGCCAAAGGGCCCGTCAGCCTTCCCTCCTTCCCCCAGGCCACTGTCAAGCTGATTTGCCTGCTCCCATCTTTCTGTGGCAGACACCCACAAGAATCTGGCAAACTGAATGTCAGCTGCCCATCTCCAAGACTACGATCCCTAGACGGGTCGTAGGGTTTCCAGAATATTATCTAAGATGTCTTTGTGTCGAATGATACAATAATGCCCTGACGCTGCACTTTCTCACAGCTTGAGGCTGCGTCTCGCTCTCCCAGCGGAGGGATGTTCAGCCTAACGCCACCCCCTGCCATGTACTTACCAAATTCCATTCCTCATAGACGCCCATTTCCAAAGCTGCGGCCAACTGAGCTCTTAGACAGACGTCCGCCGAGATCAGCCACTGAGGCAGGACATATCATCAGTCCGTTTAAATTGGAAAACGGCACCTGAGTACTACCGCACAACTGCGTTGTCATTTGAAAACAAAACTGAAAAATGAAAAAGGCTGAAAATACCTAATCAAGGCAAGAATTTGATTAGGAAGGTGATGTTTGACTAGTCAAACTCTTAGTTCTTCGCACATGCACAATGGAAGTGTATGGGTCCTTAATCATTGATTTAGCCCAGTTCTGTGCTAATCAGAGTATTATTAAATCTTGTGTGCTATAAATGTTCAGGTCACTAGATCTGATATACTATTATTAGATTTACACGTTCATCACATTTTAAGGTTTCATTAATTTCTTTTATTTTTAACGTCCTGTCACATTTTCAAACTATTAATCAGACGTGTCCTGCGGCACGATGTGTTTACTATTTTGTAAATACTAAAATATTATTTGAAAGGAAAAAAAAACTGCGGTTTTTATACCAAAAAAAATGAATGTGCTTTTATTACATGACATAGTTGAACATTTCTATGTAAAAAAATGACAAAAAAAGAAACGTCTTTGTTATGACTTGAGGGAAAATCCTTTATTAGCTTTGGTATTGTTATCGGTGAGCTGTATGGAATGTGTGCGACTTTTGAAAAATGCATCGGATATTTTTCCGTGTCTTTTCTGGATTTGAACTAAGCGTGGTTGAATGCACGGGTGACTTGGTCCCCTTGATACAGTATACTTCACTTTCTTTATCTGCATGTAGTGACAGGAGAATCATGCATGCAAAATCAAAAAAAAAAAAAAAAATCAATTAAACTTATCGCATGAAATTCGTTCCTGAGGAGGCCAGGTCGTACGACATGAAATTAATGCGTCACATCAACTCAGAAGCTCGTCTTAGCATTTTATCCTGATTTATATATTTATGTTGTCCTGGTACTTTGAGCCTGTAACTGCTCGCTCTTGCTTTTCCCTTCTTATCTCTCCTTCCCCTGCTTCCGTTCAGCCTGCCTCCGTGCCAATCCCCTAATGGGCAGGACCTTTATGAGCAGTCTTGCACTAAACATAGACAACTGCAAGCAATGCCCCATCGCCCGGGTGAATGTCGGAACCTCGCTCGCCTCCTCCTCGAGCCCCCCAGATTCCCTAGCAACGCCGCGGCACAATGGCTGCCCCTGCCGCGCCACAAGACGTCAGCGCTCAACCCCACTCGATTCCCGCGTCACGCGCACACCAGGTCCCGGGTTTGCGTGGTTAGCGCTCGGTAGCAACACCACCCTTCCTGAAATGTATTGACCGATGTAATGAACACCCGAACCATCAGATTGTACTCCATCTGCCCCAAGCCTCCCCCCCCTCAGAAGACCTTAGTGCCTGTGATGCTGAACCCATGAATACCCCCGCCCCCAATGGCCCCTCAATGGTCTATTCAGCCCCAGACTGTTTCCGAGGGGTGTGTATAGTTGCCCTGCTTCCTACTCTGACCCTCTTATAGTCGGCTGAATGACTGTATCTATCATTTTTAGGTGAATATTTTTCAATCAATAAATAGTTTCTAGATTTCAAAAAAGCAAAACAGTTGGTTCTGGTCATTAATTTTCAAATTCATGAGTTTGTTTTAGCCTACACGTCTCTGTTTGTATGATCCAGTCCTTTTCTCTGGAGGATTTCCTATTGAAAGCAAAAGAATTAAAAAAAATAATAAAGTTTGCCTGATCTGCATTTTACTGGTTTGTCTACGCTCACCTGGAGGATGGACCATGTGCAGATTGCCTTACTGCATCCTATCTAATCGCCCGTTTACATTAGTGATACGCATGAAGCATTTAGCTCGTGTACATACTGATTTTTGTCCATAGACTGCAAAGAAAATAATATGATGTATTTGGCTTGGGTGTGTCTTAGTCATTAAACCTCAAAACAAATCAGAAATTCATGCAGCGTAATCAGTGATGTCATTTGTACCCACTGTATAATACCGGAAATAAAGGGTTGAATCATCCTAATCTAAATGTCATTTACGTCTGTGTACCTATCCAGAAATGCTCTTTACGCTCTGTGTCTTTAATTTGTATGAAGTCACATTATCTCTTTAAAGTAATAGGAGGAGTGCTGTTTTTGGCCACATTTAACCCTCCAGCCTGGTCTCTGGTCCTGTCCTCCATGGGGGGGTTTTAGTTTACACCAGGAATGAGACAGGTTTGCTTTTCTTTTTTGTTCAGAGGTACAGCCCTCACCATGCTTTGTTGAACCAATCAGATGTCATCCAAATGCCATGTCAGCCATTTTGGTTCTATGTTAGTCTTATTATGGGTGCCATCCTGAAAATCAAATTGTTTTTACAAATGTTATCCATGAATTGATAATTACATAATTAAATATGTTAATACTTTATACTATTGTTATGGTTGTTAAAGGTGCAGGCTGCATTTGTCTTCAGATTTATTTAATCCAGCTTGCTTGAGGGTTAAAGAATATATTGTTCTGTGTTGTGGTCAGGGTGCATTGCAGCCTCTATTTCCCCAGTGTATTCTGAGGCATATGAGCATAAACTACTGGGGTGGCTGGGATGGATTCACCTCTCCACTCCACCCCCCCCCACCCTCATAGACCAACCTGAGGGGAAGCAGTATCTGTGCAAATGTGACAGAGCCTCAGTGGCGGGAGGGAATTGTGGGAGTGTGTATCTCCATGAATTATTCCCGGGGGAAATATCTTGCAGAGTCCCAGTTCTCTTGGGAGACACACTTTGTGAATTTTACAACCAAGAAAAGTACAGGTTTGCAGTGCATGTTGCCCACCTAATGTCACCAACAGATACTAAATAAGTTCTTCATCACATTATAAACAATCCTCCACGTATTATCGTTCTACTTATTAATATTATAGTTATAATTACCATTTACTTCTGTTTCGTCCTTCGTCTTGCATGTTATGCTGTTTCCTGTTAACTGTAGTATGAAGGATACTGTTTACAAATAAAGGTATGACGTCTAAATCCTCAGTAAAGTGCCTCTTGATGATTGAATTGTGTCTAAAAATGCCAGCTAATCTGAAAATGCACGTGGACGGTCGGCCGGCTGCAGAGAATGATAAAAGTTTAATGGCAGGACTGCTCAAAAGAAGCGTGAAATTGGAGTATTCAATATTTTATTGCCGAGGTTTGAGCTAAATTGGAAATTTTATGTTTTGGGCGTTTTCTCATTTTAATTTAATCCTAGCATAGCGACATTGTTCAGCTTCATCCTCAAAACAGATACCATTTTGCTAACAGTCCATTTAACAGAGAACGCTTTGGGTGACTCAAAATGGCTATTTTAAAAAATTTAATTACATTAAATTAATTTTGTTCCCTGCCAAGGGATGACCTGTGTGTTTTGACCTCTAATGTCAATGGCAGACATTTTTGGTCTGTTTCACCGTGCAGTGTAACCTTTATTTACCCAGCCATTTCATTTCAATGATCACATGTCCTGCATACATTCCTGGTTGTCTTCTATCAGTTAATTTTTTTAATTTTGACAAACTACACTCAGTGAACACTATAGTAGGAACACTATACTTGGTAGGGCCTCCCTTTGTTCTCAAAACAGCCTCAATTCAACCTCAATCATGGCATGGATTCCACAGGATGTTGGAAAAATTTGAGATTCTTTTGGATGCAAAGGCCAATGAAGACAGTGAACTAATTGTCATTCTCATGAAACCAGCTTGGGATGATTTTTGCTTTGTGGCACGGTGCATTATCATGCTGAAAGTAGCAATTAGAAGATTGTTAAATTGTGGCCATGAAGGGATGCACAGGGTCAATGACAATACTTAAATAGGCTGTGCCATTCAAACGACGAACAATTGCTATTAACGTGGCAGAAGTTTGCCAAGAAGACATTCCCCACACCAGCAGCAGCAGCAGCCTGGACTGTTCACACTGTTGACAAGGCAAGTAGGGTCCATGGATTCATGTTGTCTAGACCAAATTGTGACTATTCTCCTCGGACCTTTCTCATTAACAAAGCGTCTTCATCTGCAGTACTGCCACTCACTGAACATTTTTTGTTTTTCACACCATTCTGATGAAACTCTAGAGACTGCTGTACGTGAAAATCCCAGGATATCGGCAGTTACAGTTACAGGAATACTCATACAGTACCAGTACCTGTCTGACACCAGCAATCATACCACAGCCAAAATGACTGACGTCACATCTTTTCCCCATTCTTGTAATTGATATGAACATTAACTGAAGCTCTGTTCTGTATCTACATGCTTTTATGCACTGCTGCCACATTAGATAACTGCATGATTAAGCAGGTGTACATGTGTTCCTATTAAATTGCTGAGTGACTGAATATTCCGGTATGGAAGCATTTACATAAGGACGGATCCCACCTCCCTTCAGTGTGCATCGAAACGTGGCCTGTGTGATGGCAAAATTCTCTACAGGAATTTTATGCATCCATACATTTCCAGCTGTTATCCCCAAAGCTTGTAATAATACTATTTAACTAGTGTACTTTACAGTATACAATACATGCAATATGCTTGCATTTCAGGTGGAATTACCCATAAAGAGCATAAGGCTTTAATGTGTGGTCAAGACTCGCCTTTGTGTGAAGTCACACAGTCTTCTTACCTTCTAGGCAGTTTCCCAACCCAGTCCTTGGGGACCCTCAGACAGCCCACATCTGACAAGGAGCTGGGAGGGAACAAAAACATGGACTGTGTGGGGGTCCCTGAGGACCGGGTTGGGAAACACTGTTCTAGGCCACATAAATGCGCGCGTCTTTGCTTGGATGTGATCACCAGGCGGCTCTCTTGTATGCATAAGCTGGGAAAAGCTGACATAGTTAGAATCTGCTGCTATATCTTCAGACTGGTTTAGAATCCGCTGACCCGATTCCCCCACCAGTGCTGGCTTACAGGGTGTATAGGTACTGTCAGGTCCCCTGCTTAATCTGAAATGGGTTTTCTCCCTCTTCCTTCTAGTGTGGTCCAAAAGCCCCTCAACCCCCCCCCCTTCTCCCACTAAGTCATTTTGACTGACTCTTCGATCCCTGCTGTTTTGCCAAAAAAAGAGAGAGAAAAACTGAAAGCACAAACTGAATAGGTACCAAAAGCCAAGCCTGATAATGGAAGTTGGCACATTCACAATAAAACCGCCCCTGGGTTCCCAGCCAATAAGACTGACTGAGCGTAGCCAAGAGGTCCAAAAGATGATTTCTGTCTTTTCCCACTGATCCTCTAGGGGATCTGTGTTTGGCTCCATCCCTCAGATACCAAGGATGCTCCAGAACTTATCAGCATGAATTACAAGTATTAACAGAAATAACGGAGAGCTGAAGTTAGCAGAGAAGTTGGAATAAAACTGCTTACAATGTTTTGCACTGCAGCCTGGGTGGGGACTGCCATAAGGTCTCGGTGTGGATGACTGTGCCAGGTATGTGGGATTTTTTGTTCACACTGGGAATGGAACCAATAATGACTATTTCTCACTCGGAGATAGGATAAGGCAAGGTGCGATAAGATTTAAAAAAATAATAAATCAGTCCAATAACAAGGAAATAAAGATGGGAACATAACAAATATAAAATAATATAACAAATCAGATAAAATAAAATAAATATAAACCAAAATGTATAAAAGTATAAAAGTGTAGTCGAAAGATTGCCGGTTTGACTCCCCGACCCGCAAGTACCACTGAGGTACCCTGAGCAAGGTACCGTCCCCAAGCACTCATGTAGCTGCCCCCTGCTGTGTCACGATGTCACATGGGCTAAATGCAGAGGACACATATCGTTGTTGCGTGCTGTGGTGCGTCAACAACAATGATGATTAATCGCCTTCACTTCATATAGAAGTGGGATACAATGATAAGTATGAAATTATAACGAGAGAAATTCAGGAGTTACTGGACAGGTGGCCACATCAGGCACCATCCTGGATCACCTTGACAGTTTAACTTAAGGAGAGGACAGATCAGTGTGTTAGACGGCTCCTTTCCTCTGGTGTTCCTTCCCATTGTGCAGCCACACTGCTGCCTGCCCCTGGCGTAATCTCCTCAAGGCCCGCTAATCTTATTTGGGTCGTGCTGCTTTGAAACCCGTGAAAATTTCTGTGCCGAAATTTTATCCCATTACCCGTTCTGACCTTGAGTCCTATTGTCATAGCCAGTTTAATCCAATTGAATGTGTAGGAAATGCACTCATTAAGATTTCACAGCAATTACCGGCAGCAGGTCGCTGCATTCATGCCACGTGTGGTCTTGTCCGTCATTAGTGCGGCATGTTGGGTGTACTTATAAGTCAGCACGGGTCTATGACCCGGAAATCTATATCAGGTACATTGTATGGCGATCCAAATTTCCAAATTCATTTTGGTTCCCCAACCAGCCAAACAGGTTTGTATCTATGGTTACGTTACAAATATGGTGGTGCCTGGACTTACCAACCACAGCGGGCGATATTTTAACCTGTTTATTATGGACCTTCCGCTGCTGGCCCCGATACAGTAGTGCATCTCTTCAGGATGGACCTTCCGCTGCTGGCCCCGATACAGTAGTGCATCTCTTCAGGATGGACCTTCCGCTGCTGGCCCCGATACAG
>JAODKM010000088.1:9225593-9237621 GCA_026780845.1 Petrocephalus sullivani
GCCAAAGATAATAAAATTGGCCGGGAGCGGGCGAGGAAAAAAAAAAAAGAAAAGGGGGGGGGGGGGGGGAGGGGGGGGGGGGGGGGGGGGTGGCTGCAGACAAAACTCTTTTTTTGATCTGCACAAAGATGTCTCTTGACTCGTCCCAGATATTTGCAATACACACTACTGGTGCGAAGGTCTTAGAGATTAATTAATTGAATTGGTTTAATTAATTTTGGGGATTGGAACTAGGATAGAGCAATTACAGGTGGGAGAGTGTGCGTCTCCATGCATCAGGAATAAGCAGAGATGAAGCAGTTAGTATTTGTGAAACTCATTCCAGCTTTCTCACCCTAAATATGAGGTCTTTCTTCCCCTGGGGGTCTTTCTGTGAAATTGCTTTGTGAACAGTATCTTCTGTTGAAGGAACTAATTTGCACCCTACTTGGACAATAAATAAAAATAACAGAATAACTTTAGCTGCAGGTGATTCCAACCCCCAGTGTGACCAGATCAGGCTCAGACGCCTGAACCAGGCATGGATGGGTGCGTACACAGTCTGTCTGCATGTGGAAACACGTGATGGAGAATGACTTGGAGCAAACCACCACAAAGCAATCCAATTTCACAGAGCTAACATGCCCATGGGATGCAAAACCGTACACAATAAACAACGGTTAATGGTACTTTTGAAGCCTTTAGGTCTCAAATGTCTCAAACCTCTTGGTGCTTGAAGCCAGTGCAGATGTGGCTACCTTAGCAGACTGCAAACGAGACACTTTTTAAGAAGCTGGACAATTAAAGCCATATGCAGCTCTGGGAAAAAAATGAAGAGACCACTCTATATTAAAAAAAATGTATTTTTAAATCCTGGTTTAATCCTGGTTCTGCTGGCAGAAGCTACACTGAGCAGCAGGCTGCTTCCAGGCTGAAAGTTTCTAAGACAGCAGTACACAAGAACAAGGTGAAGCAGGAGACACTGGCTCTGACCAAAACTAGCCAGGTAAAAGGAGGAAGTGACTTTCTAATGCCAGAGATGGCCGTTTACTTATCCGACATTTTCTCATGAATCAGAGGATAACATCAAGTGACCTTCAAAAGGAACGGGAAACATTAAGTGGCGTGAAGTGCTCTGCTAGGACAGCTAGTATCAGGCTCCTAGAAGCAGGACTGAAGTGTCATAAAGCCCTTCATCAATGAAAAGCTGGGTAAAGCCAGGCTGCAGTTTGCAAACATATATATATATATATATATATATTATTTACAGATGCACAATGAATGACTGAAAATGACTGAAACAAAATGTTTACTGTGGTCTCTTAATTTTTTCCAGAGCTTTATCTGGGTATTTCCTTTCATTTCATGTATCTGGATGGTAGGGACATGATCCTACCAATATTGTGGGAGTATCGTACATGTTTAGTAGTGCAGGGGGTTCGGGGTGATTTGGTCCCTACCGATGTTGAAAGACAGTCAAAAGCAGGAATCTGGGAGGGATGTTGAGTAACTATAGCTGTACTATCTGCTTCCAAGAGGAAGGCTTGTGTATCCCAGAGCACTTTTCAATATCCCAACAGCAGTCATGGCGTCTAGCTACCCTTCCCCACCTATCACACCCCCCCCACTGCATCTCTGGTGACATTCTGCAGTGTTAATGGGTGGGGTCATTGACCTCGCACCAGCAGCACTAGTGATTCATTGAGGCATTGATAGCCTCTCCTAGAAACCCCCACACTAACACTACACTGCGTCGTTGGTGCAACAACTGAAAGTAAAGCGTGTAAAGTATGAGAGTAAGACCTGCTTTGGTCGGGGACAGACAGAAAAGCGAGGTTGGGGGGGGCTGGAATGAAGACTGTGAGATTTTAGGAGTGAAACAGGAAGCTTTCGATTTAGCATTGGGGAAAGACATGGGGACACTGCTGCTGTGGAGTTTGCGGAATTGTCCTGCTATACCTGACTCCCTGCTATACCGATACATATAGACTGCTATACCTGACTCCCTGCTATACCGATACATATAGAGTGCTATACCTGACTCCCTGCTATACCAATACATATAGACTGCTATACCTGACTCCCATTTTATATGGAGATTTGGAATGGTAGTAGACATTTATAAAATCCATAAAAGAATAAAGGATTTATTAAAAATTGGGCACATCTCTGTGTAATCAAGGTCATTTAGTCCTTTGTTGGGTGATAACACGCCAAGATAAAAATTGATTTAGGTCTAATCAGAATAATTTCTTGTCAGGATGTTGTATTTAGTGTGATTGTAATCCTGTTGGATATGCTGCTGACACACTAGTGATGTCCCAAGAGCCCCGGTCTGATGCTGTTACCCCAGCAACCGCAGTCTTTTAGTGCATATGTCCGTACCGTGACCGTACGGGGAGCTGGGTGCTGCGGAGCGAGTCTGGCACAGTATGTACAACATGCTTGCAAGGCAGCAGAACCCCTGCATCCTTCTGCAGTGTGTGTCCTGGTCGTGTCATTGAACTTCATCAGTCATTGTTGTCATGGACTCTCAGATCTCACATTTACTCGTATCTCTTAACACTTCGAGGGTCGATGTGTAATTACAGTGCGAGTTGCTGGTCACATTCGCCTCTGTGATGTGATCTTTCATCTCGCATGATATGGTTCAGTCACATAGATCCTTTGTATTCTGTAAGCTCTTTGAACTTTTAAATAATGGAGTGGGGCTTGGTCGGGGCCGCCCGTGTCCACACGCGTGACCAGACTCTTCCACTCCCCCCACCCCTGTGCAGCCTTCCCTAATTCACTGCCGGCGCCCCCTGCTGGAGAGTCTGTGGAATGAGCATATGCGGCAGGAAAGCGCTGACGTTGCTGAGCAGCGTGTTCGCCGTCTGCGGCCTGGGGCTGCTGGGCATCGCTGTCAGCACCGACTACTGGCTCTACCTGGAGGAGGGGATCATCCTACCCCTCAACCAGAGCACTGAGATCAAGATGTCTCTGCACTCGGGCCTCTGGAGGGTCTGCTTCCAGGCAGGTGAGTCTCAGCGCCCCCTGTAGGTCTTTCCAGAGAGTGACACGGTTACCTGATTACCAGAATGGAACACAGTTCTGAAAAC
Source organism: Petrocephalus sullivani (assembly GCA_026780845.1). Taxonomy (NCBI): domain Eukaryota; kingdom Metazoa; phylum Chordata; class Actinopteri; order Osteoglossiformes; family Mormyridae; genus Petrocephalus; species Petrocephalus sullivani. Next base: position 9,228,674 of record JAODKM010000088.1, read on the forward strand.
CTTAAGTCGAAATGTATGAATTTGATTTGCTGGAATTTACACTGTACACATAATTTTACAATGAACTTTGAATACATTTGACCTGTTGTATTTAGGTCAAATTATTCAGATATGCACAGTGGATATTTAGGTAACAGTTTCTGAATAAATAATCAAGGTTTCACATTATTAACTACACAGTGAAGACCAGTATAACATGTATAGTAATTAAGCAATTAACATCAAGACCAGTTTCTATTCTATTCTGTTCTATTCCATTACATCTTGTCTACCCATTATGACTGGCTCACATCTTATCCGAATGCATCTTTGCCCCTCCCGCCTCTGTGTTTGCACATAGCACGAGGGGCTTGTGGATCCTTAAAGACCTACCTTTATCCCTCCGTGATTCCCCCGGCATTTATAAAAGTTCAAGGCACCCATAATCTGAACCCGGCAGCGACGCCCTCAGCCTGGCCTCCCCAGGCTGCCAGACAGCTGCTTATCTTTCCCATGGCCGTCACAAAGGCCACCCCCCTGCCTGTCTGGACACTCTTAGCTGTGCCCCAAAGTTTCCCAGCTGCCTCGTACTCCTTCCTGGCTGCTATGTGGTGCGGCAGAGGTCACCACGCTTCCCTAACAGTATAACCATCCGCCGGTTGTGTAGTATGGGCACCCTACACAAAAAACCAGACTTCCGTCCTTTCCACCCCAGAGAGGCAGGTCACTGCCAAACGTGATCAAACGTTGACTTCCATCAAGCTAGGTATTTATCTGCCATCACAGTTAAGTCATCTTGTGGACCCCTAATTTACAGCTGACATCTTTTTAGTGAACTGTCTCCATCCATAGAAGGTCTGGCCACACATGCTCCACCTGGACCTGGCATAAGAGACGTATCTTTGGCTGTCGCGCGGGAGCCGTAGGACATATTGAGTGACCTCGCTGTTGAATGGGCAGACCCCCTCGACCCAGACAGAGCGCCCCGCTGCCAGTGAACATCAATCCACCTAATCTGGACACTGGGTCAGGACTCACGAAGCAGAGGAAATCCTCTCGCTATCAGCCTGGGATGTTCGAAGGTGGATGGCTTTTGTCGGCCATTCTCTCCTGGCATGCCCCGCAGTGGCGAGAACCGTGTCTGCCGTCACAATAGCTTGCAGAAGATATGCTAAATGATGTGCCATTGCTCCCATTTTACTGATAGTTTGATAGGAAGTTGATATATTGTAATAGTGAATTGCATTAAAAAGCTTGATATGAAATTGTGCTATGATTAAGAAAACAACTTGATCAAACAGTAGAACAGCTGTTTGACAAATCCACTGCACCACAGAATTTTTATTCCTCTCTCAGTAAAATATAACCCATTTGTAATAGTGCATGGGCTGTGCCATCCTTTATTTTACATGTCAAATATATTTATCTGTATAAACCTATATATGTATGGTTATAAATTGCACATGTTGTACACAGAAAGACTATAAAATATTGCACAGAAGGGAGGTTTCGCACTTACTGAGATAATTGCACATAAAAAATTGCACCTCTCTCAGTAAACTATAACCCATTTGTAATGGGTGCATGGGCTGTGCCATCTTTTATTTTACATGTATTTATTTTCCAAGTAAATGTGAAGACCTACTATCACAATGATTATTTCCTGATAGTGCCATAATTACCATCATTGAAACTTGTCTAACATCTTTGTTTAGACAAGCTTTGTAATACGCTAAACTTTTCTCTTTTCATATTTTACTGACTGCTGGTACTATTATACAGGATGACGAACCTTGGAATTCACAATGCCCATTGTCAGTCAGTCCTTGGCATATCTGAAATGCCTGGCATCAAATTTGACTGCATTATTAACCTTTAAATCTGGAACGTGATTCAGTGATTATGAAAATGTATTTCATGTGTGACACCATTTGGGCCTTTCAGCTTTCATGAATGCGTCCAGCTGAGCTATCGCTTCAGTGTTTATTCAGAGACGTATCTCATGTCACTGATGTTCAAAATGAGACACTCAGAAAAGGACTTTACTTTTTATTTTTCTGCGGCCAGTTAAAGAATACGGGTCGGCTGCGTTATCTGCACATCCTGTCGCGTTTGTAAAGGCTGCTGGAAATGAAAAATCCCTCTGAAATTTATCACATTGTATGGGTAGATTAAATATTGGTGGCACTATAAATTACAGCAATATCTGCTTCTCTTCACAGAAATAATCATTTTGAAAGGAGTTCTAAAGACGAGGGGGCGAATTGGCTTTTTATAAGTGCGTCACGGCCTTTAAATGATGAGGATCTGCACGAGTGCTGATCCCCATTGTTAGTTGGATCGGTAATTAAGTGGACACAGCTCAGGAGGACTTAATGCTGTAGGTTACAGATCCCCAGCGATTCGGCCTGAATTAAAACTCTTTTTTCGTGTCTGAGTGTCAGCCCAGGGGCTGTATTGCACAGCTGTGATTTTGCACCATCTCTTCGCACCTATGGGGAACCCCGGGCATATCGTGAACAGCCGGCTGGTGCTCCCCGCTGGCTAGTGTTGAGCAGAGGTGGCACATGTCATTGGCAGCACGGGACGGAGGCTCGGCGTGCGACCTGCCAGCCTCCAATCAGACGCTCAGCGAGAGCCTCCATCACCGCGTCTCCCACCGAGGAACGCGCCTGTTATGGCAGCTCAGATACCTGCTGCAAACGTGACTGGTGACAGGCCAGGTGGCTTAGGGCATTCTGGGAAGGGTGCAGCCAGCGGTGGCGAATATTGGCTCGACGTTTCTCACACGGTTGTTTACATGTGGTCCTGCCTCAGAATAGAAAACCCTTTATTGTCATTGACCCCATCACAAGTACAATGAAATCCAGTCTTCATATACCATATACTCTCCTCTGAGTCTCACACACACGCATTCACACATACAGGTGTGAGCGAGGCTTGAAGGCCAAGTGCAGGGGCAGCCATTTACCCAGCACCCCTACAGTTATTGGGGTTAAGGCCCTTGCTGTACGGCTCAGCAGTGATATGATTTCTTTGCTGGCCATGGGATTTGAACCAGAAACCTTCTGGTCACAGAATCCTATTCTGCAGAATCACGTGAAACCTGCGAAGCACAGGTTATTCCCAGGAGGTCTCCCAAGTACAGACCAGACCCACACGTGCTTTGCTGCTGAGATGGGGATTCCTCGGGATGGTGGATGTCAGTGCGGGGTTAATCCTGCAACAACATGCGTTTGTCTCCCGGGGATAAAGCGCGGGCAGAACATTACACATCATTTCCATTGGCATTGATTATACAGTTTAGACCTGAGGATTGAATTCAGCCTGTCCATTTTTTTTACAAATTTGAATCTTTCACATAATCAAGGAATTGAAAGGATTTATTTTTGTGTCGGGGGGTGGGCGGGGGACAGGGGACTGCTGTTTTTCAGATGACTGACCACCCCTGCGTCCGCTGTACGCGTAACTGCTGCGGGGTTTAAAAAATCCCCCGTATTTTCAGATGGCGCCGTTGGACAGAAACGGGAAGTGGAGGAATATTCTCACAGTTCTCCTACGAAAGCACATTAGGGTTCCACATTCACTCCAGAGCTTGTGATTCATCAAACCACATCATACTTGCTTGGGTCTAAACATGACTGCGTGCCATATGCTTTTCAGTCTTTCGGTCTTCTTTTCCAAATTCAAGGAACATTAATCCTCTCTTGCCGTGCCGCTGTTGCTTTGGCGCTGATGTCAGCGTCGCCCTGGCGTTGCCATGAGTGATGAGAATCCGCCATTGTATCCGCGGCGTTGCAGGTGAGGAGACGGGCCGCTGCTTTACCATCGAGTACGTCATGCCCATGAATGTGCAGATGACCTCGGAGTCCACCGTCAGCGTGCTCAGTGAGTGCCGCCCTGTTTCTCTGCTCCTTACAACATGTCTGACATGCCGACTGCTAGCTAAGCCCCTCCATTTATTCGTATACATCCGTCAGTACAGTTCAGTCGCGCTTAGAACAGAAATTATTAATGCCTCAAAGCCTTTCAGCCCATGCAGCCTGAGATTGTGTAACAGCAGTGTTTCATGCTTTGTTCCTGTATAAATCTGACACCTTTCTAATGACATAAACGCCCAGCGTAATGCTGATGCAACTTGGAGAATCTCTGGCCGGTAAAGCAACTGAATCTTTAGACCAGAACACTCAACAGGCTAGAACCTCTGTAGGGTCATTAAAGTTATACCCTTGGACGTTTTTTACTTGCATTTCTGCTCTATTAAGGATTCTTATTTGAGAAGTGAATTGTAACATGGTGGTTAACTGAATGAAAATTCCGGAAGGTTTTAATAAAGAGGGTACATCTGAAGGTTGGAGGGGGAATTCAATTCGGTATTGAGACAGACTTTAAAGACCTGAAAAATCTCCTCATTCTGCTCCAGCCAGTAGGAGTGTGATTTTCTCAGGAGCCAGACAAACACTATGATGAAGCTGCCGGGGATTATAATTGTACGGCACCAAGCTTGATAGCAATTGCTGCCTTGCAGCACCTGGGAGGTACTAGTGTCCAGGTGGGCTGTCATGCTGGCATCTGAGCAGACGTAGACAGAGGGCACCTGTGACACCAAGAGCTTCATTCCTGGTATCAACCAGCTGCTTGAATTCAGCGCATGTAAAAAAGAACAGTCTGCCCAGTGAGCCGAGCAAAACCAAACCACCGAATTTCTGCTTTCTGGCATCTTGGAGAATGCCAGTGGTGAATTATAAATGCAAAATGTGTGGTACAGTCACAGCCAGGTAAGAAGGGCGATACCATCATTATGGTGAGCATATGTCTCCCAGAGCATTATGGGTATATCTTGAAGTGTGCAAAAAATATGCAAATATGGAAGCAGCAGAGAGTTTTTGTATCACTCGGAAGCTTTTTTGTTGTGGTTATATAAGAACAAATCTGCCTCTATGATGTGAGACTTTGCCTGAGACCGTGACCTGTCCATGCGGTACTTAGGGTTGTGCCTGCTCTCTGCCTTTCCCACAGAGATGATCCGCTCGGCGACGCCCTTTCCCCTGGTCAGCCTCTTCTTCATGTTCATCGGCTTCGTGCTCAGCAACATCGGGCACATCCGTCCTCACCGCACCATCCTCGCCTTCGTGTCTGGCATCTTCTTCATCCTATCGGGTACCTTTTTGGTTCTTCTCTTATGCCAAGCAAGGCTTTGTAGAACTTCGGAGGGTGTCAGATGTCCAGAAGGAGGGAAAAAAAAATCAGAGACAAAGTAAGGGAACAACAGTTTCATTGTATTCCTGGCAGAGATGGAAAGAACGAATGCTAAAAATAAACCAAACCGAAAGCAGCCCTAGTGTATCCGACATCCATTGTGCGACTTGTAAGACTAGTTTGCTGACACAGCTGTGACATCATGGGTAGCGGGCCATGGCCATCCCCCACGTTGACCTCTTGTTCACCCTTTGCTATCAGGCTTGTCGCTCGTCGTGGGCCTGGTGCTTTATATATCCAGCATCAATGACGAAATGCTGAACCGGACCAAGAACAATGAGGCCTACTTCAGCTACAAATATGGCTGGTCCTTCGCCTTCGCTGCCATCTCCTTCCTGCTGACGGAGGTGAGTCTGTCAAAAAAAAAAAAACAAGAAGATGACATTTACTAAATATACAAGACATGAGATCAATGTCATGATGTGTGTGTCACAATTACATTTCTAGGGATCAAATCCTCAATTACCTTTTGAGTAAAGAAATGCTTTATTTATTCTGTGCCCTTAGTATGGGCCATCTCCACATTTTCTGAAAGAACTATCCCCTTGTGACATGTCAACATCAGACAGAAGTTTCCAGACCAAGCAGGCAGGTGGTTGTGTGGAAGGTTCTCGTGCGTATTTGCCTTTGGGTAACAGACCAGTGAGCTGATCAAACCCTTCTGCTGAGACAGGCTGTTGATTCACATGAGGGACGAGGAACCGGGAGATGGATGGAGATCTAGTAACAGTTGTAGGGGTGAACGGACCCCTCTTGATAAATGGAGGGAGACAAGTTTGTATTTCATTGATGCCAAAAGTCTGATGAATCTCTTTGACGTCACAAACTGATTTTAACCCTACAAGCTTCTTTGTTTTGAGATGTTAGTTATTCAAGTGTTTATTTTTTTGTGGTGGGCTAGGATTTTGGATGAAATATATTTTTTATATAGGTATGTTTAGGTTTGGGTAAGGTTTCAAAGGTTTGTGTGTTTTGGATAGAATTATTGTAAGTTAATGGGTCCGTAAGAGGGGGTGCGGTGGTGTGGTAGGTAGCCTGTTTGCCTAACACCTCTGGGACCTGGGTTCCTGTCTGCCATAGCGCCACATATGTGGAGTCTGCATGTTCTCCCCGTGGGGGTTCCTCCGAGCTCCCTCTGCTTTTAACCCCCCACAGACCAAAAACATGAATTGGGATAATTGGACTTGCTAAATTGCCCATTGGTGTGAATGTGTGTGTAAATGGTGTGTGAGTGTGCCCTACGTGGTGCCCCATCCTGGGTTATTCCCTGCCTTGTGCCCATAGCACCCGGCCTGGGCTCATGTCCCCTGCAACCCTGCGCTGCACAAGTACTGTAGGTATAAAAAATGGATGGATGTCAGTACGGGATATTAGTTCTATGGTTGAGCTCCCTCACTGTGCAGGTCGTTGTTAGCTAACACACCATGGAAATCTCCAGGGGGAAATCAGCATCATTACATTGAGGGTAAATCCCCCTATAGCTCCGCCTTCCTTCTCACACACAGCCTTCTCTCGTACACCCTCTGTCCCCGCAGACCGCCGGTGTGATGTCAGTCTACCTCTTCATGAAGAGGTACACGGCGGAGGAGCTGTACCGGCCGCACCCGGGCTTCTATCGCCCGCGGCTCAGCAACTGCTCCGACTACTCGGGCCAGTTCCTGCACCCGGACGCCTGGGTGCGCGGCCGCAGCCCCTCGGACATCTCCAGCGAGGCCTCGCTCCAGATGAACTCCAACTACCCGGCCCTCCTCAAGTGTCCCGATTACGACCAGATGTCATCCTCCCCCTGCTGAGGCCCACGGCCTGACCACGGGGGCGGGGGGGTGTTAAGATGATCACACACCCAAAAGGATGAGTGATGGTGGGTCCCCAGCAGCCCATTAGAGTAGATCCCCGGAAGCCACCCCCTGCCTTGTCAGAGTCAGACTCAGCTAAGTCAATGTGTCGGATATGAGGAGCATTGTCAGACTCTGCGAGCACACACACCCTGCTTGTCTTAGTAAAAGTGATTCTATAGTGGCTGCTTTCCTCCCCTGTTCCATAGGCCTTCATTTTTTAATATAGAGGCAGTTTCTAATTGGATTAAGCAATTTTGTTAGATGATCAGAAAATACAGCCACAAGCTTTATCTGTGCTCCTTTAATAGAGACTTCAGCCATCTTGGGTCAATATCTGACTGACTTTACTGTGCTGCATAAGGTGATGCAAAACGTAACGCTTACCCATTTTCTTTCTTCAGAGCATGAAAACGAGGGTGCCAGGTGTTATCTTACACATAAAGGCTGTATGGAAACAAATAGTGCAGAGATGTGTGTCTGAGTGTTAATTGTTTCACCTGAAATCAGCATCTTACTGTCCATCCACAGACGTCATACAACCAGTCCGCTGAGAGTGAACCCAGCCAATCAGGGCACAGCAGAAGGCAAAGGTTATGAGGCACTCCCATTAGACACACCTCTCACTCAAATTTCCATTCTTTGCATTTAACAGCAGAAATCATTATAATTCTCACATCACAAGAACCATCAGAACAGTTCATACTTAAGCAAAATGTTCTGTTGCACGAAAAAACTGTTCTTGCAAGAGACACAAAGGGTGGACATCATTTATGAAAGACAAATTATGTAAATTATACTAAACTCGACTTGAATGTGTAAACCGGTGTTTCAATCTGGTCTTCGGGGACCCACAGTCGCTCAATGTTTTTGCTCCCTCCCTGCCAGACTGTCCACATTTTGCCAAAACGTCTGCAGGTCCTCGAGGATCGGATTGGGAAACACTGCTGTAAACTGCAGCACAGCCTGTAGGTCTGAGACTTCAAAGTGTTACAGTAAATTTGCAGTAGAGTTACACAGTTTACCCAACCTGCCAATTTCCCAGATTAGTAATTGTTATTTTATTCTTGTCTGACTTTATTCAAGCTGTGCACTTTAAATTTTAAAATTTTAATCCATATGTATGACTTTGAATTTTTAATGTGGAAAAAATAGGCCATAGTTGCTTTTTTTATCACGAAATTATTTAATCTAAGCTATATCTAAAAATGTAGTTTGATTACTTTTAAATTGTTAGAGAAAGCCATACATTTATAAACGATAAACTGTATATACTGAAAATCATTCATATAGCATAACATTATGTAAATACGTAATATAAAATCTATATAACAAGATAAACATATTTTAAAAACGATTTGCCAAATGTCAAACAGGTGTCATATATTCAATATTCCATAGATTATTGTCGAGAGGTCTTATATTAAAGGAATATTAGTACAATGACTAATTCCCACAGCTTTACACTTTTACAGTACTGGGATGTTCAGACAATAGAAATGTGCGGAGAAACACAAAATGAAACCTAAAGCTTAAGAATGTGGAATAATCCTGCAGTTGCTCGCGCGCATTGGAGCGATCGCGCCGTTACATAAGTGTACGTTCCGATGACATGGGCTTTCCACGTGTACGTTGCTGTAACAGGTGTGGTTCTAAGCTGTCGGTGTTACGCAATGCCTTTACTTTGCAAGCCTGTCTGCTGCTGTCTGAAACGTGCTGCCTCGCCTGTGAACCGCTCATCTGCGGGGGCTCTCTCCCGGCACTACGGCCGCTCGGGGCGCCCATCCGACGCGGGGCGGGGGGGGGGGGGGGGGCCTCCCTGTTCCACCACCGTCGCTTTCTCTTGTTGGTGTCCCCTTTCTTAATTTTCTCGAA
>JAODKM010000088.1:9237721-9271681 GCA_026780845.1 Petrocephalus sullivani
GCGCCCCCGGGCGCGCGGCCGCCGCCGGCGGGGGGCCGCCCCGGCGCGGCGGGGGCGCGCGGGCCCGCCCGCGGGGGGGGGGGGGGGGGGGGGGGGGGGTCCTTCCTATTCCACATGGCTCGGTTTCTCTATTAAGTATACCTTTCCTTAATCGTATCAAAACTTGTCTTGTCCTGTTGTTTTTTTATTTTTAAACAATGTACATATTAAGTTACAATACATGTATATATGTTACAAGAACGTTTTATATAAGCTTATAACCGTTCTAAATGTCTATTTTGTAAGCATTGTACGCATACTGTAAATTACGACAGTATATAATCTTACAGTGCTAAGTCTTTGTGCACCTTCTGCAATGCGTGATCCTACTGTGAGCTTTTGCGTATGTTGTGATTAAACGACATTTTACACAATATATGTTACTTTTGGAAGTACTTTTTCGAAAGTTATTTTATAAGCAATCGTTCCAGTAATTGTGTTGTACTGTACGTACGGAATAATTCTGTTCAGAAATAAAGCAGCACTGCCGTATTTACTGTTTTACGTTCTGAGTTATTATATAGACCTGAGTCGGACTGTCTGTAAAGCAGAAGCTTTATAGGCACCACATAATACACACTTATACTCCTTCTCTGCCAACAAAACTTAAGTTTTAGAAAGGATTACTCCAAATCCCAAGGAAAAAAACGTAAATAATCCAATGTGCCTTCCGCTGTTTTTACACAAGACATGGCCATCTCCAGTTTTCCATACAGAGTGCCATATTTTATGGCAGGCTACCTAACTAATTAATACTTGGGGAATGTGGTATTACTTCCTGTCCGTATTATACACAGACCTGTGATCGAATCCAAACGTGAAGGTCGCGGGCTCATGGTGGCTCCCTGGGCGAGGAGACAGCACGATCCCCCCCTTGTCGTGTTATCTTCCTCCAGGTACTCCGGCTTCCTGGCAGCTCCTGCAGGATGTACCCCCGACCTGTTCCTCATGCTGCCTGGGGTAGGCTCCAGACTCTCCCCTCGAGTTTGGACAGGAATAGCTGGTTGAAAGATAAATGAACTTGTCAGTATGAAAAGATTCCAAACCACTTTCCTCTAAACAAACTGAAAATCAACATCTCAGTATGTGCATAATGATGGTGACAAACTGTCAGTATGTTTATATGCATATATGTTTACAGGGCATACTACTCTGTCGTATGCCCTGTGCTGATCGGGATAAGCGATTGGAAAATGGGCGTCACGCTTTTCCGTTATGCTGCCAAAGGGAGCCGATAGTGTGACGGTACATTGTGGCTCCCCCTACTGGATATGGAAATTAAAAGACGTATCCTTGCAATTTGTACCCTAATAATGATATAAAAGCCTTGAATAAAATTTTAAACTACATATTTAAGAATTTAAATTATATTACTTGAGAATTACCATAAAGGGCATACATAATGTATTTTTATGCTTCTATAACGGCTGCTATTTGGTTTTTAATAATATTTTTAATTATATATCCTGTTCTAGGTAACTTTAAACAGCAGCAGTGTGGATGGCTTGAGTTTTCTAGCAGGGTATTTTGCGAATAGACATTTTACCCATAGTCACCTAAAGTACCTATTCAAAAATCTTTTTTTTCAATAACAGCATGGCAAAGCCTCTGTATCTGTGATCAGCGGGTCGCAGGTTCGAGCCTGGCCTCGGCAGAATGGTCACGTCCCTATACCCTTGATCAAGCCCCTTAACCCCCAGGTCCCATAGGTGGCTGCCCTTAGGTGCGACCCCCCCCCCAAGATTGCCCTCATCTGTATGTGTCTCATGGCGAGCAGGATGGGGTTTGCAAAAAGAGTTTCCCCACAGGATTCAATAAGGTATCATTCTTCTTCTAAGCACACCTCAAGCTTATGCAAGTACTGTATTATCTTGTGAATAAGGAAAGAGACGGAGTTCTGCCACAGATGGCCTGGCCCCCACAATCCCATCTCCTACACCAGGGGTGGGCAATTCCGGTCCTGGAGGGCCGTGGTCCAGCACGTTTTGGTGATTTCCCTGCTCAGAAACACCTGGTTCACCTTACCAGTTAATTGTCAGGTTTAAGTGAACCAGGTGTTTGGGATGAGTTGGATCAAAGAGTAAGAATGTGGAAGCCACCTTGTGCCCACAACTTGTGGAAACTCCTTCAGGACTGCTGGAGAAGCATTCCAGGGGGCTGCATCTGGGAGCTGGTTGAAAGAATGCAGAGAGTCTGCAATGCTGTCATCGAAGCAATGGGGGGCTATAAAATTTGAGAAAATTCTGAGATGATGAACCATCCTTTAGTGGCTGCAAAATTTGATATACATGTATTACCTAATTGCCTAGAGGCCTATTATTATAAGGTGAATAGCATTGCTAAACTAGAGAGAAGTGCATTGAAAGCAGTTGTGTCCAGACCATTGTCTGGTACTCTATATATGATATATTTTATATGACTGTCTCACTGCAGAATAAATTCACACAAGGTAGTTCAGCAGAACACTTCAGATTTTCACAAGTTGTTTAGCAGATAATGTACCAGCTGCAACTAATGTTTCTTTTGCACAAAAAGAAAGATTCATGCAAGTAGCATGAACCCTGTATCTCAACTCGAAAAATATACAAGTATTCCCTCCATACACTTTACTATGTCCTCTGTATGGTGACAAACTATTGAAATGGTCATTATTGACACACCACAGCACACAACAACAAAATATGTTCTCTGCATTTAACCTGTGTGACACTGGGCAGCTATTTAAGCACCTGGGGAACAGTGCTTTGGTGGGGGGGGGGTACCTTGCTCAGGGTACCTCTGTGATATTTGCAGGTCAAGGACTCAAACCGGGGACCTTTTGAATACGCAGTCATGTCCCAAACCGTTACGCCACCTCTGCCCCAGAAAAAATTTCCTCTATGAAAATGAGCTGCTAATATTCATTATAATAACTGTTAGTAGCTCTTATGATTACAGATGCCACGGAGAGAGCGCATGTGGCATTAAATGGCATGACTTCATTTTTATAACAGCTAATTATAATTACCCTCCCTTCATCCGTATAAAATAAAGCCAATCTTAGCGGTTCATATGAGGCATTTATACTCATACTCGTACGAGTCATACTCGTGATGAAATTGTGAGTAAAAAATGTGCATTATAACGAAGATACTGGAAGCATCTTTTCCAGAAGGAGCACAAAAAATAGGTAATGCCTTGAGTCTAGTGTGTAAAAAGTAAGGAAAGACTGTCACAAAAACAGGGAACAGGGTTATGATTACGACCTCCGGCGCGCAGACCCGCACTAAAGAGCATCAATCACCTTTAAAGGGCCTCGATCGATGAACGAATTTTACATACGTTTATGCCAGATGCTGCTTTTTATTTAATACCACAAGGTGGCATTACATCCTTATTTTAACTTTATTTTTTATTCCGTGAACTTTTTCATGGTTACCTCAACAGAGAGCATTTTTTATTTCCTAGATTATATGTATTGAAAAGCTACGAACCCAACGTGTTCACGGTAAGTTATACACATTTCCGTAACCATTTGCTGAAATACACTATATATTTTCTTCCGATAGGCCCCTATAGTAAAGCAAGCTTTGTCACAATAAAACATTTAAACATCTTAATTGCAGCCTAAGTTAGGGGTTATACCGACTCTCACGCTTTCAGATTCTCACACAAGAAATCTTACGGCAAATCTATATTATTCCAATATAAACCTTACAGACTATTTACAAGGTAATATAACTGTTACATACATATAAATGCATGTGCATGCGTGTGCAAACTTCACTCCAGCCAAGCTGGCAACGCTGCCAAAGGACACATTTGTGCAACTGCATATTTCATACCATGCAAGGAACACGAAAGTAGCGCACTGTTTGCACACTGATTTCACAGCGGCACGTGACTGCTTCATTGCTGTGTCACTAGATGCATTTCCATCATGAACACGTGCGCGCCGGACACTTTCCACTGCACGGTCCAACCGGTGTCTCAGGCTGAAATTACTGTTTATGGAGAGCCAGGGTTTGCAACACGGTGTAAACTGGACAACGTCCAATGTACAGTACCAATTTTAGCCATCGCTCTTCATTCCTTAAATGTCAGAGCAGCCTTCTGCATAATGAATGTAACACAACGGTGGCAGGCGGTCACGTTTCCTGAAAATAATATTTAAATTTCGGCAAGTCCATTAACATGCTAAATTCTGCAGCTGAATCATTTAATTGCTAATTGCATTAATGAGTATCTGAAGCACTATGTTGAGCCCTGAGGCGTACCAGGGTCTCTACTGAAGTAAGAAACGCTGTATCAGTGCTCTGGCAAAAAAAAAATGTCATACCATTATTTTAGCAGATCTAATGATCGGGCACAATTGAATAAGCACAAACTTCGCCTTGAAAGTGTCATATAATCATAAACAAATTAGGGATATCGTCCCAGCTAATTGCGTATTGTTTACTTTGCTGCGCCAAACTTCCCCGATAGCACAGTGTGGAATATCTTGAGTGCAGTGACACCTAGCGTCAGGAATAGAGGCGTAGCTATATGAATTCTCTGGAGAGTATGGTGTCAAGGTATATTCGACTTTTCAGCTGTGTAAGCATCTGGGGGCGTAGCTAGAAATTCCCCTGAGCAGTGCTGGCAAAGCCGATTTAGATAATAAAAACCCTGAAATGTATTAATAAAAGCTTAAGCCAATGGACATAGGTCAAATCTGATTTCTCCAATATTAACCCTATCCCATGCCAAGAACACTATATATGAGAATCCATATACAAAAGAAATCCTCTTCCCATCTGTACTCATCACAGTAAAATGGAATATGTATATGATAAAATCTTTTCCAAAAGGTGTAATAAAATATTTAAGTAGACGTTGTACCGGTAACAACCAAACTAGAGCCAGCATCAATGTAATGAATCTCAATAGGTTAATAGGCCATTGTAAGCTGTCAGAATTTGTATGTACTATAGCATACATTCTGTACATCCCAGGGATTATTCTGGATGGGTGCAACATGATTATTCCACCAGAAATACCACCGTTTTGTTGAAGCTCACGGAAAACATGGCTGCTGCCAATCCATAAACATTAAATTCGGATGAAGTTATAATGAAAGGGAGGGTCACGAAATGTACTTTCGTGGCATCCCATTTCCATCCGGAAAGAATTGCTTCATCAGAGGATGAATGCTATACCTCTGAATAGCTTTGTTTTTATGGGAACTTACATTGCCCTCTAAAGGATTGAGAGAGCATCAGTCTTCACTGGAAAATACATCTTGCCAGGACCCTTAGGCCCTTGAGTCTTTAGACGGCAGACATGCGCATCTATTGATTGTTGAGAATGGGGTGAAGAATGGCTTATCTGCAGGTGTCACTTTCCTAACTGTTCATCGCACCGCTGTTAGTGTACGTCTCTCTGCTATCCATCTGAAGCTGCATTATTAGGTGAGATGAGGGGTTTGTGCCCTGCAATCAAAAATCCTAGAGCAGCCCCCATTAAACCTCTAAACAAACTAGAATCTGCATTGTTAGCTAACTAAATGGTAGTTGCTCATTTATTTTACATTGAATCTGTAATGTCAGTGTTGACATTGTGGTTAAGGAGTACTGTATGCAGTAGTGCCTATTGTAGTTGATAATACATCTCCTATATTTTTATGGCAACATCACTTTGGCCAGTATTATCTTCTTTGTATCTCAACTTCACAGTCCACTGGGGAGTTTAAATCTGACTATTGGTATGAAAGGAATGGCCTCTTCAGGCCAGGCTTCTTTTTTGCTGAAAGACTGATTTGAGAACATGAACTTGAAGCTTCCTTCTGGCAGCTGTGATGTATGCAAAGCTGTGATGCCCCAGTACCGGCCACAGCTTCTTAGTCACAGAGACCACCGGGGTGGAAGGGGGCTTTCAGCAGATAAAGGAATCTCCTTTTACCTGTGAATCGCTCGTCTTTGGTCAGCTGGCTGGTCGTGAGATTTTCTATTCGAAACAAGTCTGCAGAATCACACTGCGCTGCCTTGTGAACAGTCTGTAGGGTTTGCAAACTACCCCAGTGCTTTTGGGGCATCTACAATGGAATAAAACAGATTTGTCGTAAGATTTCTCGCGTGAGAGTCTGAAAGCGTGAGACGTGTGACAGTTGCCTACCCCGATAGTTCATGCCATTATCTAAAAATTAATATATATTACTATACACCATTGTCATTGGAATATCACAAAATGAAGAATACAAATTCTCCCAAAACAAACAGTGACATTGAACAATGTCAGTTTGATTTTCTGATAAATGCTTTCTTACTTTTTATCAGCAGGTTTTATGCTTCTGGGTAGAAGCATCTCCTTTTCTAAACTGTCCACGTTAAGACATTTGTCAGTATGAATCTGTTAATTGTTTTTGAATATTTTGCTAGTTATGAATATTACCTTGCTATAAACGAAGTTAAAAAAAAACAGGAAACCCAATGACTGTGGCTTCTGTGCGTACCTGAAGGGGAGTGTTTATTTATTTTTGGGAGTGTGTGTTATTTTATTATTCACACGGATTGCGGGCTGCCTGTGAAAATTAAACTGCTAACGCTTAAAGGACTTTTCTTAGTCAGGGAATACTTTGGTAACAATTTAGGGCTGAGAACAATCAGAAGGATTATATGTGGACCTGACAATATAAACGGTACTCCTGTGCAGGTCAGGGGTCTTTAAGATACACATGGGACGTCCCCATAGTGTTAGTCATCAGGAACACACAACATTATATATGTTCACTGCTAATTTCCTACATGTTAACTGGCTCATTAAATCACCAGCATTACTCATAAATGTTTAGTCAATATGTCAATTGTCCACATCTGTTTTGTTCATCGTTGTTGGCTGTTTATTATTTAACAGTGTCGTCAGCTGAGTATATGACTCATTATACCATATAATGTCAAGAAAGTAATTTATTCCAATGAACTTATTCCTGCTGCTTAAATTCTCCTTAATATGGCTGTTGCTTTGTCCATGTATCTTAGATTCCTTTTCTGTTAGCTCGGGAAAATTTCTGGATGTACATACTTTGTTCTCTTTTAAAGGCGATTTCCCCATATTTTCGACTACCGTGCTGAATTATGCGGCAGCAGAAATCGCATTTTCAACCTTTTGCTAACACTTTCTATGAAGCCGATATTCAGAAAGCCTAATAACTGTTCTTATAATCCATTGTGACACATTCATAAAGTCTCATCTATAACTATGCCCTTTATAATGCAGTACAAAGCATCCTTAATGGTTATACCAGCCATTATAATGCATTATAAAGTCATTATAAGGTATATGTAATGCATTTCAGCGGGTGTTCGTATTCGTACCTTTAGTTTACCTATTTATGTAAAAATTCACTACAGAGTACAAAATATTAGTGCTCATCCTCCTACCTGACCGCCCATTTGGCTGTTTGTGTCAGAGCAATAATCTAGACTAAACAGGACAAAAATTAGTTCATACGTATTTTTAGATTGACTGTTTTACCACATCCAAAAACACATGTGATTCCACCTTGGGCTGTGCATTGTTTATGCATCCAGAGCCCCTTGGAGACGGCTGTAGAAACTGGGGGGTTGGGAACTTTCGACCCCTGGCTGTGATTCCTCCAAATTTTTTTCTTAATATGGTCGACGGAGCATTTATGTTTGGAAGACCCTCGAGCGGGTGCCATATGCTCACAGTCTTACAGTTTTACTTCTGGGTTACTTCTGAGTTAGATTGATTAAAAAGACACATCAGTGCTATTTGGTCATTGGGCTGTAAGGGGAACAGAAGTTCCTGCTCCAAATTAAGTTCACATTTTTAAAGTATTGTGCCACAGACAGGGCCACTGAATAGTTTTTGCCGACAATTGGCACCCCCTTAACATGTACACCCGTGCTAATGGCGGCTAATCCCCTGCTGAAGTGATGGCAGTCTACCTGCTGTTTACTTATTCATCATTGCCAGACGGTTCAGATAAGCCTGCAGGTCCCACAACAGGCTGCAGCAGGGAAAGACACGAAGCCTCACTGATGCATTATTCAGCCCTTTCGACCCCGAGAAGAGCCAGTCACCGAAGACTCGCACCACCGCCTGTTATGATGGGAAGATGTTGGGTCTGAATTATGCTGCAGATGTCCTGATAAACCTGAACTCTTCAGGTGGCCATATCACCTTTGATGATGCTCTCTCAAGGGGCTGAACTTCTCAACATTTGTACTATCAGTTTCATTAGCGAGTCCTTCAAACTTCAGATGATGTTCGAAGCAAGATGATGAACATTCTTTGGTAAAAAAAAAAAAAAGTTCTGTTTTTATGTTGTCATCTGCCATTCAAGCAGCGGAAAAAACATGAACATTTGGCTGCCACTGGGTCAGGCTGGTAGGAGATCCTTCCTGCAAATGTCAGTGAGGATAATAGCTGGGCACAAATCTCCCAGCTGTACTGCGTACAGTTTCCCGGAGGCCTGGAGCTTGACTTCAGACTGCGCTTTGCATCTGGAAGCACAAATGACTGCGGAATATGACCAAAATAAAAGACGATGTTGTCAAAGTTTGAGTAGCCTGCTGCGATCACATACCACTGAGACCCTTTCTTGATATATTTCTGTGTCTACCTTGGTGATCAAGGACTCCACATAAAAGCTCAATATATAATAATAAAACCGGGTATTCTAGCTATTATATATCTATCTAGATATTTATATAGCTGTCATGGCATTGTCCAACTATCAGAGGCTTATAACAGAATAAATATCTTACCATAGACAGGTTTCCTGTTAATCAGTCTCTTGAAGATAACTTACAAAACCCAATTAACTCAACTTAAAGCTCTTCGAACTAACCCCCTCAACAAAAACTGTGAAAAGGTAAGCCAGAGTAGCCGCTCCATTGGTTTGTGCCATCGCTCATCGAAGAGACCTGGTCGCCCAACACCCTCCATCCATCCATTTTCTGAAACAGCATGTGCTAGTCAGGGTCATGGGGGGTCCGGAGCCTGTTCCGGAGGATACAGGCACAAGGCAACCCAAGATGGGGCATCAACCCATCATAGCGCCCAACACCCTGTCGCTGGTTTGTAGGTTTCCCTCCTCGGACCACACTTGGAATGTACTCACCAGGGCTGACCATGAACACCCCACAAGACTTGTTCTTTCGGAGATGCTCCTGGATGTCTGGCCATATAGATCTGGCCCCAGTCTAAGTGATTTCTTCTGCATTTAATATGTTGTCTATGAGTATGGAATGTTAGCTTACCGTGTAGTACAGGGGTGGGCAGTCTTATCCGCAAAGGGCCGGTGTGTATGCGGGTTTCCGCTGCAACTGTCTTATTAGGTTACTAATTAGAGGACTGTTTGGCTGAAGAGTCCTCACACCTGGGTTTGTACAGCTAACCTAAAGGTTATCCCAAAAATCTGCATACACACCGGCCCATTGCAGATAAGATTGGCTACCCCAGGTCTAGTATATCCTAGACTTTGACTTGCACCCTTCTTCCTACTCAGTCAGCATTATTCACTTCACGTGGAGTAGTCAAATGTTTCATCTCATCAGCCTATAAATATATTTTTATGTACAGTATGTATTTAGATATTCTGAGTGCTCTGCAGCGACATTGTTAGGACGGGTACGAAAATGCTCAGGGGAAAAATACCACGAATATGCACAATTTTGTGTAATAAATACATATATTTACAACCTTTCATCAAGCGCTACAAATATGCAGAATATCTGCTGCTTTTGATTTATTCATATCAGTTGTGCCATAATGAGCTGTATGCGTGAGTTACCTGTTAATATCACTTCCTGGTTTTGTGTTGTTGTTTTTACCCTTTTTCCTGACACTCTTTGGCCCTTCAGATCATAACAAAGTAGCATTAGCATACAAGGCAAGTCGCGTTTTGTGTCTGAGATGTGACCTTTGATAATAATGCCGTTCCGACTGCTCCGCAAGGACCGCCGCGGACGTCACTCCGTCTGGGTCAACGGGCGTGAAAATAACAAAGGAGGCGAGTGTTTTATATCCATATTCTCTGATTATAATATTCCGGCATTTATACCCTTTCATTTACGCTCAAATCTCCCATGACCTTGTAACATATATAGAAGCAGGGCGCTCTCGTACGTCGTGCGGCTCACTCTGGAAGCACTCTCACCGAGAGCCGGTGATCGAGTCCCTAAAGCTAATAATCATGGTGAGATCTCCTGGGCTGTACTTCGGCTGAGCATCCATTTATTGCAAAGTAGGGGGGGAATAAATGTGATGGAAAATTTGCTGTCCAATATGCAATTGTGATAATCACCTCTTTCCGCGCTAACCCATCACGGCACCGTCCTCAGACGGCTTTAGGGCGACGAAGGCGCCTATATAAACGCAGCGTCCGTGCTGTTGGGGTATCTGTGTAGTAAGTTGCAGGAAATCAGCTGGTGTGCATGCAGGTTAGTCTGTATAAGAGCTTAAACCAGTTCAGTCGATTCCACGACTTCCCTCCGACGGTTGTAAGACAGGGATAGAAGTCCGAGAGCAGTTTCTCTGCTCCTGCAGTGTCCGAATTCCACCCCAAAAACTTTGGCGACAGCCCCACTCCATGCAGCTCAGGTGCCGGAGCGGAGGCGAGCGCATTGACCTTGAACCCATTGCTGTCGCACAGGCAATTTGCACCGAAATGAGCTGCCGCCAAAAGGCTTTATCATCTGCATCTCATTACCTTTTTTATTGCAAAAAGTACATTTAAAAAAGGAAAACCGAAGTGTGAAAAATGAGATGAACACATGGTCTAACACTCAGCATTAATCTGCGGAGGCTGCCGGTATCTCGCTCGCTCTCGTCAACTAAAATGCTTCTGTACAGTCAGCGTGGCTCACGGGGACAAACAATGAAAATGGACACCAATGGGAAAAACTCTGACGTGAGATACTGTGTTTATTTATTGCACTAATTACCCATCGTCCCGGTAGACTGTCCTGTCTGGGTCTGTGTATATGCACTGCAGTGTCTATTCTCTCATTCTCCTCTCAGGTTAAATAACTTCACAAACAATATAGGAACTCTTTCTTAATCCGGGACTCGACCCTACAACATACTGATGACAAACCCAGCTTAGTAGGTATTCACCAGGGCTGACCATGACCACCCCACAGGAATTCTTGTTTCGGAGATGCTCCTGCATTGTGCATATGCACTGCAATGTTTGTTCTCACATTCTCATCTCAGGTTAAATAACTTGATGAACAATATAGGAACTCCATCTAAATGTAGGGACTCAACCCTACAACCTACTGTCAAACCCAGCTCTGGGGCCTCTTGGGAGGGGGGCATTGAATGCTTTGACAGTTTTGACTTTGAGCAGAGATCTTATTAGCAGGTTTTCTGCAGCCATTTGGGCGAATTGTGGATGTCGTGCTGGACTCTGGCTGAAATGCAAGCACCAGGTGATTAACCATGGATAGAAGGCGGCACCTGTAATCCTCTTTCTATTGATTTATAAATAATAAACGTAGTACAGCCAGAGCTCAATAGCTCTGAGAGCAGAGCATGGATTCTAGGCTAAAGAGCTTGGAATTTAGATCTTAAATGCATGCTGTAAGATGGCTGGCACTTTTGGCCCAAGCTTCCCCTTAGTGGTAGGAATGGTCTGCTTATTATGACGGAGGACGCATAGAGAGTCTTACTGTGACTGTCGTACAAGTGATGGTGTGAGCCAGCTCAGAGGGTGTAAAGCCAACTCAAAGCCATTCATCTATCATCCACCCATCTTCTTACAGGGACACACACCCATACCCACAATCACACGCTATGGACCGTTTGCAAACCTTCCTGTTTTTTTCGACTGCCGGAGGAAACCGGAATAAATAGCGACAAGCTGCACGAAGACGGATTCAACATCCATGCTCAAAGCGGGAGCAGGATTAAGGCTACCAACTGTGGAGGTGTGAGAGTGAATCTTCTTACAATCTTGCGGTTTTTCTTAAAAGTTTCCTTGTTTTCGTATAAGCAAAAGACAACCACGTCGTTAATGAAATGATACCAGTCGTGTTTGACTTAAACATGACAAGCGGTATGTTTTCCGGAGTGAGGCGTGCGCACTCACGCGTGGTGCAATTATCAAAAAAGCAGTTTGTTAAAGGATAGAGCAGCTTGGCGCTGTAAAATATTTAAAAAGAGCATCTTCTTTTTAATCATAGCACTGGCTCCACCAGCTTCAAGCCCTGATTAAACCCGAGGGGCGGGCAGCTGAAGCCTTTGAAAAGCCACTCGCAGCCGCACCTCTAAAGCCACACCGGAGTTCGCCCCTGTCTGCTGCTGCATGACTTTTGCCCAGAAAGTAAGTGAGTTTTCCTCAAAATGGATTATATTTCCCACTGTGGGTGGCATGATGGCTCAATGGACCAGTGGAGAGCATCATGACCTCACACTCCCAGGGAGTGATTAAAGTCTCTGGCTCTATATGTGTGGAGTTTGAATGTTCTCCAAATATTCATTTAGGCTTTCTCTGGGTGGCTCGGTCTGGATATTCCTGTCCAGAAATGTGGTTTAAGGAAATTGAAAGGGGGGCCGTGGAGTGGTTAGGATGATCGAAGGGGCCCTGAGTAACAGGACCCCTAAAAAATCTGGAAAATAATTGGATTGCTCTCGGTTGGGGCCCCAATATAAAATCCCCCCGAAAAATCCCTAGCGACGCTCTTGGGAACAGGTATCTGTAAACCTGTGTTATTATGGTTAATGAAAACTGAAACTTCCCTAAAGATCAGACACATAGCTCTGCAACATGGCTCTACAACTTTCGGTCCCTTAATTTGCTTTTCAGCTGACATACAGCCATGTGTGTTTGTGTGTACTGTTAGTCGCGTTGCCAAGAAGCAGTGTTATGCATATTTAAAAGCACAACTTGTGTTTGATATACTCAAACACACATGGAAAATCATTAGTGGAAAATGTCGCTAAAGGCTGGCATCCGGTTAACAAATGGCGATTTATTTATTTAGCTAGCAGATGCCTACCTCTTAATTCATTTACGATAGTATCTATCTTGGGCTGCTAGGTGTCTGCTGATGCAGTTCAGGTTTGCTTAAGCATAATAATACCACTCGTGCCACTGGAATCTGCGACCTTTCGGTTCCACGTTCGCTTGAGCTGGCATTTAAACACCTGTTTGCCGTGTTTCATCAGTTCTGTTTTACACCACCACCTCCCCATGCTGCTAACCCAGCCCTCTGTTGTTAATTTGCCAGGTATCCACTGTCCGCCCTTCAGGGCTTGGATGTGAGCTCAGGTTGCGGGCGAGCGTTCCTCTCGACGGGGAGCGGCGTGGTGCGAGAGCGTGCGAGAGCGTGAGGCTGGCGCCGACCCAGATCAACTCGCCCTTCTTTTTGTCCACTTACCCCCTCAGTCGGCATCCATGTGAGTCAACAAAGCCCATTCCAATCGTGGTCCAGCCTGGGGCTTCTATTTCCACACCATTGCCGAGACGCGTATTTTATTGCTGAGTGACAGGAAGCACTTCTGTCAGGGGGAACCAAGGGTTAGTATGTAGATCAACCATGGCTCAAGACTATCTATAGTTTCCTGGTTTAAATGTGACTATTTATATATTACACTCCTTTAAGAGGACAGGCAGAGAAAGCTGGGTTAGACAGTGCCCAATTGCGGGTTAAGGCCCAGTCAGTCCAAAGGCCCAGCAGTGAGAACAGTTTGTTTTCCCCGTATCAAGTGACATAAGTCCTACTTAGATTTGCTCAGCCAAAAGCCCAGTAACAGTTTGGGTTTGGTGTGAATGACGTCCCCTCCTCAGCTGAAACCCGTCAGAATTTTACACACGTGTTCAGATTCAGCATCCAGCCGGCAGAGCTTACACAGAGTGTGCTGAACACCGTCTGACTCTGGCTGAGCATCAGAAGTTCTCAGCTTTCCGTGGTGGGTTTCAGGGGATGTCACAGGCGAGCCTTGCTGTCTCTCTGCCAGCATCAGAGCCACACTAGTCCATGATGTTGGTTCAAAGTCATGTTTGGTGCGTCTTTTATCTCAACTCTCCAGAATGCTCAAAACCCTGTCTAGACGGGCTTATCTCCTCTAACATCAGGGTACATCCGTATTTTCACCCTTCTCTCTTTCTACAACAGCAGGCTATAGTTTGTTTACTCCAGCTTGGTTAAATTATCATTAAACATGTTCTTCCTTGAATATATCTTCTTATTTACCTTAGCATATTTTTCTGTCACTTGATATATCATAAAGAATCTTCGCACGACTGGAGTAAAGATCCCAGTGTGACTATGCAAATATTACAGATTTCATTCAACCAAAGGATGTAGCAGTACTCAGGCAAAGCTGCCAAAGCCTGGTAGCACACGGGCGGCTGGTGGTATCCAGGAAGTGACAGTGGGGGAGACTCTGTTCAGGGTGTCAGAGTAAAAGTCAGAGAGTGTTTGGCTCCATTATGTCAGCCGGCAGCCCCTGAGAATCTTCATGAGACCTAAGGTCCCTGCATTTGGATACTTGAGATGTTTTGCGGTATTGAATAAGATTCTTATGCCGCTGTGGTGTTGGGGGCTGTCACTGCCATATGATCATTGCTGAATCAGATTGCTTCAGTGGACCTGTAAGAGGCTGTAAGCTCTGCCTCATCATAGCTAATTAATGGGCGATAGTGGTGGCAGATAAATGGCTTACTACGTATTTAAAGGCTGTTTTGGTCTGAGATGGCACGTCCTCTTCATCCTGCAGGGGCTAAGTGAGAATATTCCCTCGGTTCATTAAGCCCCAGGACAAGTGTGAGCTGCTCCCAGCAGCTCCGCTGAGAGAAACATTCCTAGACTGCTAATCATGAATGGAACCTTTATATGGCTTGTGGGAGTTTTATTTAGAGAAAAATGTTCTGAGGGCAGAACAAAAATGATTGGTTCAGAGAGATAGAAGAGGCAGGACCAAGATATTTGATTGGTTGGTCTGGCGCCTGGCGCAATATCTAATTGGTTATTTCTCTGAACCAATCATTTTTCATCCTGCCCTCAGAACATTATTGTGTAAGTAAAACTCCCAAGAGCCTTTATATGTTAGCTGGATTCTGTAGATTCTATGCAACTGCCTTGTCTGGGAATACATGGGGGAATGATGTGTGCACACTGTGATGGACTAAAACAGCGGCGCCAGGTGTCGCACAGAAAGTGCTCAGGCTGTGGAGAACAAGACATGAAGAAACAGTCTAGCCTTCATCTAACCTCCTGTATGCAGAGCCTAAAGGTGCCTTACTCTTATGTGTAGTGTCTAGTGATCCCTGGCTAGGAATATGTGCAAAATGCAAGATCCATTATATACTGTAAAATAGACATGAAAATATCTCACTCTATGCTTGATGCTTTATGCATCACTGAATTGCTTCATTTAATCACTGTAATCAAAGTGTAGAAATTGTGCAAGGGAAATGTTTAACCGGAGAAAGCCACAGTGAGCCTGAGGGTTTCTTTCTGCAGAAGAATATTTTCAGCATCCCCAAGCAGGCCTCTGCTGTTTATATCCTGAAGAAAAGTCCCTTCCGTCTGTTTTCTGAGTGAGAGGAGGCCTACCAGGATTCTGCCCCAAAGGCCTGGCTTTACATAAACACCATTAGAGGGGTGGGTGAGTTCACGGAGACATGGAAATGAACGAAATAGACAGGGTCTCACATCACTAATGGGCTGCACCTTGAGATGCGGCTGAACGCAGCGTGCAGCACCATGCAGCTGGGATGAGGGGCTTCACGGGGATCCCCAGGACTGACCACCCAAAACAGGGAACGTCCCATGGCTGTGTCACTGGTCAGTAAGTCTCAAGCCTATTTTCTTACCAGCGGTGTGTGATTCACAATGACCTCATGCACAACCCGTTTCCATAAACATCTGATCCAGGGTGCCCTTTGTCCCAAGTCAAGCACATGAGCAGTTATGTATGAGGCGTCCTCGACATCACGAACAGCCGGCAGGACGCAATTACGCACCATGTCCCGCTAACAGATTCCTGGTATCTTACCCTGGTATCACACCCTGAGAAACCCCGGCCGGGTGCCAGGCACAAGGACCATAAAGCAGTCAGCAGTACATCACTGGCTAGGCATTTCCTGTCAGAGGGCACGTTAATTGCCTTTTACATGTGAGTGCCGATGTGTAGCCTTAAATCGAGGCGCAGCTACGGGACAGATGAGACCCGGCGCTAACTTTGTGTGATGAACTGCGCCCAAAACAATATTGAAATGCAAAAGAGGGGCCACTGCTGTGCCTTCAGGTGCTGATGTTTTACTTTGTAATAAATTTATCTCTGTTAATGAGCCAGAATGGGGAAAACGGTTTGCAGGGGCCGAATGATCCTCCTAAAGACCCGTGACATGCTCTGTCGTTATTCCCAGGAAAGCTCCATGCGTGGCACATAAATGCTGCCCTTCGCCTCCATCTGGGGCGAGCACCCCCCCCCCCCCCATGTCATTCAGTGTGAAATTCATTAGTGATACTTCATCTCCATTCATAGGCCGCTGATGGGGAGTGGCCGGCTGAATTTAAAGCCCCAGAATGTTGCATTATGTCCTCTACATTGGAATAAGGACGGTATATTGCTGTAGTCAGGGCCACACAAACACACGGCTGGCTCCCTGCATAATTCTATTGAATGCCCCCCCACGCCCTTTTAAACCAAGGCTCCTGTTATCCATGCCCATGCACTCATGGCTCCCCCTAGTGTCTGGGCCCCTGAAGCCCCCCCCCCTTTATGGGTGGCCCACGGTTTACTGGTAGCCAATGATGCATAAAATGGCACCAGACATTGCATGCTGACATCCTGGTTTAAAAGGTGATTATCTACTTCCCCTAAATATTCAGTGGCAAGCTAAGCTGAAGTACCCAATATCTGTGATCATTTCATTACTGTAATGTATCTAAAACAAGTTCAAAAATATCAGGATTTTCTTTTATATCTTCAGTAAAAAATCGGGTAGCGACATGCTTCCTGTTGACAGTTGGACCGAATGCTAGCGCTGAAGATCAGAGCTGTTTCTGCATTTAAATATGTAACCCATGGGTTATATTTAATGTAAATGAGGAATCCTGAAAAACTACTGAAATGCTGTAAATCAGACATGCTTACTTATAAGCAGAAAGATGTGGATTAATTGAATTGGTACACAGAAATGGTATGAATGTGGTTTTATATCTTTTACAATTGTAAGATATTAACATTACAGATCTGATAAAAAAAAAAGAACTGATCACCCATTTCATAATTATTTTGTACTAAAGTCGTTTGGCATTGATTGAGTATATAATTTTCAATAGACTATATTCTTATCCAAAAAATGAAATCTCTGAATTAGAAAAATTAAGAAGCGAAACGCTAGATCCAATTTTGATTAATTTCAGTTGTGCAAATCCTGGAACAACCATTTTATATTGACCAAAGTGTCAGCTGCTAGAACTGTTCTTTGACATGTGGTTTTTAATACTCTCTGCTAAATTAGGGTGCTAATACTCTCTGTTTAAAGATCTTTGTGTACCACTATATTTCCAGGAGACAAAAAGGTGTAAATAATTACTGCTGTGAGAATCAGTCTCTGAAGACCGTGACTGGACACCTGGCACCGAGCATCTTGTTAATTTTTATTGCACATAGATGCATTTTGTGAAAACAACACCCGAAACGGAGACACCCTAAGGTGTCTTGGACAAAGACACCCCCTAGCTTGCTATCAGTCGGAGGACCTCCATCCCTCACTGTTAAATGTGCCTTATCTTTAATGAAATGTCTTGTCCCGTGAGAGTTTGTTTCCTCAAGGTAGTTTTAGCTTTCTCGCCTTCATCGCCATGACAACAAAAACCTTTTAGACCCAGGTCCCCTGTCATGGTCATGGGGACCCAGTGCATGTGGACCTTTGCATTTTGCACTTAAGCACTTAAGTTCTGAATTATTAATTGCCTAAATGAACTCATTCTGCCTTTTCTCTAAATACTGACGTTGTTAGACAAAAAAAAAGAAAGAAATACAAAGAACATTATCTGTGTTCTAAGATTTGGAAAAGTTTTTTATGCATTCATACATATTAATAATTCCGTTTTCCAGTTAAGCCTGCATTTTTGATCATATAAAATGCGTGTAATAACAAGTGAGTGTAGGATGAAAAAGAAAAGCCTTTTAATCAATTCTTGAGGATTTAAGTTTGTGTGTGTTTCCGTGAGTGTGTGTGTGGGGGTGGGGATATGTGTGTATATTATATTGTGGGGACCAATGGACCTTATGACCATTATTGGTCCTCACAAAGGGAAACTCAGTTTTATAAAAATATGTGAATGCAATCGGAAACTAAAAATGCCAATAGTCTTGTATTTTGTTCGGTTTCTTACGGTTAAGGTTAGGGCTGGGTAGGGGTTAAGGCTGTCATCATAGCTGGGATTAGGATTATGCCCATAGAAATGAATGAACATGTGTGTGTGTGTGTGTGTATATATATATATATTGTGTGTGTGTGTGTACATGGTACATGGGGGGGGTTAGCCTATATTCAGGGCTGAGTGACAGGGGCCCTAAAATTTGTTGGTCTGGACTGGGGTCCCAATATGATACGCTGTGAAGGAGGCCAGAATCTCTAGCTTTTTAGTGCAGCCCGTGGAGATGGGGGATAGATAAATACAGGACAGGGTACAATGAAGGAAATACAAAATGAAAGCATTTTCAGAGAAAACCACCCAAACTGAGTACTGGTGAGTGGTGAAGGTAATGCATAGTAATTAACAAGTTTATGAACTCAAATCAATTACTGCGATGCTGAGTTGAGCCATCAAGGTGCTGCTGGCTTAGTGCTCCCTGGGTGATTCATGCTACCAGATAACAATTTCAGGATCAATTCCTGAGAAATGAGATGCACAATATGCTGTAATGGGTACAGGAGTAGGTCTTATCCTCGCAAATGTCTGGAAAGATGGTACTATATATGAAAATAGAGTAATAAACATAGCCGTGGGAATGGAAAACATACATTTTCTTAAGGCAAATGGGTTTTTCTTCATTGCGTTATTATTTTTTTCATATTTTTTGGCTGTTTAATTTGGAGCTATGAGTTATTTTACTACCTTGGATTGTGTCTTTGAAGTTCAACTCATGAATTATTTTTAATATTACAGATTAATACATTTTCAAATGTGCTGTTGTAATTATAATGTATTTTGATATTGAATGACGGCTATTCACAATCTGGTTTCTTCTTTAGGGCCATGCAACGAAGTTCTAACCCATAATTGCAAATGACAAGGCACTGTAATTGGAAGACACTTTATAAATGCAATACGATACACAATACGTCACAGCACATACGGACACAGAAATATATTTATAAGCTGTATAATGAAATCAAGTGTTAATATGTGTACCCGTAGGCATATTATATTGTTATATATGGATACTTAGAAAATATTATTTATAGTGAATTTTAGCAATTATTCTTAGTTATTCAGTGATCTGGCGCAGCTTAAAATGATGCGTATTAATTTGGATGTAATAACCTGTTAAAGTCACTGATGATTAACTTGAAATCATGTTTGTGGAAAAAAGAAATCAAAGGAAACGTGTTCCAGTGTAACTTTAAAGGTATTACATGACAGTATTTTTTCATGTCGGTCATTGGGATATTCAGTTGATTCTGAAAATACACATATTAATACAATGCAGCGATCTGGCACTGCTGACCACCCTCTCTGCGCCCACCAAGCGCATTTGGTTCATTTTCCAGGCAAACGGCGCCAGACATTTCCATGCTTGTGAGCCATTGGTCGGTGGCGGTGAAGGTGGGGTCTGGGTGGAGGCTATCGAGGCGCTTTCTGAATCAAATCGTCCGAGTTTGTGAAAGCTGATCCGGGCTTGCCGGAGATAAGTGGACATCTCAATGAATGGTCAATCAAGGCAGCGGACGCGCGGAAACAGGCGCAAAAGTGCTTCCAGGAGCTGAATGCCTGGAAGCCAAGCAGAATCTTAAAGTTTTACCATGAGAAACAAGTGATGATAGTCTAATGATTTTTTTAAACCCGGGATGAAAAAGCCATGACAGAAAGGGCTTGTCGTTAATTGGGGAGTAGGATATGCGGGCGATGAGTTTTAGTGTCTAGACCAGCGGGGATTATTATGAGGCGCCATGGCGTGGTGTGACCGTGGGGTTCAGATGCTTCTCACCACCGTGGGAGCTTTTGCGGCGTTCAGCCTTATGACCATCGCCATCGGCACGGACTACTGGCTTTATTCACGGGCGTATATATGTAACGCCACCAATACCAGCACGGACGAGAGCCAAGCCCAGCCTAAGAAAACTAAAGGCGATCTCACGCACTCCGGACTCTGGAGGATCTGCTGTATTGAAGGTACCTTGTCGGATTTTTTTTTTTCGTTCTTTCTTTATTTACATTTTTTTTCTAACGACCAGTCAATATGCATGCAAAAAAATGTTGCAAAAGTGCATTCATGCCAGGGAAACTAACTGGCACTTTATCTGAAAAGCAGCATATTACAAGAGACTAATCTAGACATAGGAGAGTATAGTGCGTGACGTATAACATTTATTAATGATCAGTATTTTGAGCCTTGTGTACCGAAGTGATGTGCGCCTCCAGCTGAAACAGCATTAGTCTGCTGTAGTTCTTATGTATATGCTGTCATGTGGATGGGAGAATAATGAGAAGACGGTAAGGAGCAATGGTAAAAAAAATCTGCTTTCTTTGCTGTTACTTCGAAGAGCTCCGTGAGAAGCAGAAGTTAACGGCCAGAAGCATTATACTTGAGTGAGTCTATCAGCTGAAAAGCTGGTGCACAGGTATAGCAAGAACCCATCTGGAATTAACTACAATGTACAATGGCGAAAGGTGTGGAGTACAGCATGAGGAAGGGAATATTACGTATTTCCACAAAGTGCATATAATAGTTATTACTATTGATTACAACTTAGAATGCTACCCCCCGGGAGGGCATTTCCGCTGTTATTGACCGAAATACCCTTTACAAAATGCCATACGCTCACACGTCAAGTCCCCTATTTCCGAAGCTCTGCTATTACAGACTTCACAAAGTCGCTTTCAATCAGCTCTTCATTGTAACCCATTTGATGTTGTTGCTTGGCAACTACAATTTTTGAAATTGCTATGGGAACAATAAATGTTTAAGTAGTGCACTTCTATACAGGATTCCGCGATCAGTCGATGTAATTAAAAGGTGACTGTTACGGCTATGAGCGCAGCGTGCGGGACGCGCGTCGTCCTTGTGTTTCGCCGTAATGGACATTGCCTTTGTTCTGCGTTGCTTATGAGCTTCCGCCCAAGACACCACGGCAGGCGGCTACGCTGAAGGATGCAGCGGATGATATAGTGAGTGCATGTGTTATACGGCGAATAACCAATAACTAAATGATACGGATCTCCCTGTGGTCTCCATGCGCCGTATTTTTTGCACTTACATCCTTTTTATTATGACTATTTTATATGACTGTGAGGATTATTATTATTCGAATTCTCATTATTGTATTCTCTTATCATTATATTAACAGAGAATACAGAATCAAAATCGGATAATGAAATAAAGTGGCGAAAACATGCTCGACTTCTTTATTTTTATTGTGTAATGTGTCTTAATTACTCCTTAAACATAGCCTAAGTTTCGATAGAAATAGGCAGTTGTGGTCGGGATTTTGCTCCCGCGGGGGCGAGGACCTGGTTAAATAACTGTTAAACAAGTACAGCCTATTGTGTGATTTTTGGCTGAGATCGTTCTTGTCTCACGGAGATTGTTATTGTCGCGTTCATAACGCTATGAGTGCAACAAATGAATTGCTGGTCACGGTCGGAGTGAGATTCTCGTGCAGGGAGCGGAGCTTCTCGGGAACAATGAGCCCGCTGTGCACAGGCTCGCCTTTCTCACTCAGACAGCCGCAATTACAATGACCTGACCTGCCCCTCTTTCGGAAAACAGGCGTTATCACAGCGTTTGTATAACTCCAATTACCTATATATCGAAATACAACGCCTATAGCGAAATAAAGACTATTTAAATAAGCTAATTAGTATTAATTACACGTCTAAAAAACGCTGTGGACGCACACTGGGTTTTCGTGGAAACGGGAAGCAGTAACAAACTGCTGGAAAGCGCTACACCTTCCCGGATGGATGGATGGATGGATGGATGGGAGGATAGATTGATGGATGGGTGGGTGGATGGATGGATGGATGGGTGGGCTCTGTTCACGTCCTGTCCCACACGGACTGTCTCTGGTGTGATTCATAGCAGGTATGCGCTTGGTTTTCTCGCCCGCCTCAGGTAGAGAGCCCTTCGTTTTCAGTGTTTATTTCCTTGAAATGTCCCTTGAAATCACAGTGAATTGATAGCCTGTCATCACTCATCGGTGTTCGCTGCAGCTGGAGTGCAGCCTTGTCAAAGTATAAAAATAAACACTTCCTTACTGTCGATAAAAATACTTCTAAGTTCAACCTAAAGCTAATAGCGTTTTAGGGTGAAGACAATTTTCACAAAGACTAGCCTTAAAATCTATTCTCTCCACGTCTCCCTGCCTTAATACCTGAGGAGTTGGCTTTTGTGGGGTATTTGTTAGATTTTTGGATTATCCACCGTATCAAAGGTGCTGCTTTTGATAAACATTTCTATTAAGCATGTGAATCCATGGTTTGCCTATAAAAAGGAACCGATTTGCAGGAAAAATATTGCTTTTCATTTCAGTGGATTTTATTGACTGTATAAAAAGATAGAATGTAAAACATGTTAGATTGCTTTGTATAAACATTCTATTAAGTTGCTGAACTGGGAGGCTTTGAAGGGCGTGTATGTCGGAACAGGAAGTGTGTTGCATTTTGATTTCAGTGCCCAGGATCTCAGCTTCTCCTTACCAGAACTGTAGACGCTGTGAAGGAAAGCTGACTTTTTAACTAGCTGTTAACATTTTTACTCACGAGACATCGGTGTCAGGCGAGCGACTTTTCACTGCTTTTAAGGCTGAGTAACAGTTGGTGTTAAAATATGGTTTTAATTTAGCACGTTGGCAGGCAATGCAGTCAGCAACAGGAGGCTCAGAAGCATCCCTTCATGGGGGCCTCGGCACTGAGACGCGTCGGAGATGCACAAAGCCCGGGTCCGGGATCCGCGGGGACGGGATGAGGCCAGCTCCGACCGCGCAAGACGCCCTTTTCCCCGGTGCGAACTGCGGGCAGAATCCCAGCTGGAGGGGCGGAACTTAGCGGGGAACAAACCGTATTACACATGATGGCAATAAATGGGGCGATTTCTTCCCCTTCTGTGCTCTGTGTGTTTAACTCTGACACAATATATCAGTCTGGCCCCGGTACAAAAACGGAGCGCAAATGCGCACGTGTCATTCTTCCCCCCCGCAACTTCGCATCCCAGTCTTTTGTGCCTCGTCACTGGAGCGTGCCCGCTGCGATTGCACGTCTCGGTTCATTAGCTTATTAAGATCTGAAAACAATGTGCCTGGATGCGTACAATGGCAATCAGTTTCGGTCCATATTGCCGCAGACGTTGTCGGAGATGTGACGCCCACAGCGTGTTAGTTAAAGTCTGCGGCGCAACTCGGGTAAGATTCCGCCTTTATGTGATGCCAAATATACAAGAAAGACGGAAAAGAGTCACCATGGCGGGGGGGGGGGGAGTCTGATTTCACTTGGGTTCTGCAAAAGGGCAGCGATTCCTCTCTGGTCGTTTTATCAAAGCACACACCCAGATATGCACCAACACACACTCACCCCGATTCAGGCCAACCTGGGCTTCTACGGGTCTGTCAGTAGGATGCTCCAGCAGAAAGGCCACAGAGGCTCTAATTAGTCACCGCTTCTAACTTCCGTCGCCGGCTCGGCACTGAGGGGGAATGGCAGTGAGTGTGAAGTGTGTGCCTGGCCATTTTCTGTGGAGTTTAATCTCATCTGTCCTGTGCTGGCCATGATGCTGCTCACCAGCCCTTCCGTACGTGTCACTTCCTGTGCTGGCCATGGTGCTGCTCACCGGCCCTCCGTACGTGTCACTTCCTGTGCTGGCCATGGTGCTGCTCACCGGCCCTCCGTACGTGTCACTTCAAGCCG
Source organism: Petrocephalus sullivani (assembly GCA_026780845.1). Taxonomy (NCBI): domain Eukaryota; kingdom Metazoa; phylum Chordata; class Actinopteri; order Osteoglossiformes; family Mormyridae; genus Petrocephalus; species Petrocephalus sullivani. The sequence goes on from JAODKM010000088.1 coordinate 9,261,841, forward strand.
TTTATTTGCCTTGCGGCCTGGAATTTACCCAGCGTCAATCTGAGAAATCTGCATACTGTGTGTCAAAAACACTTTTTAGTAGAACAACAGGCTAACGTCTGTTTAGCATCCTGTAAAAACAAACAGGTCTTCCCACAGTGAAGTGGCCCATGGATCTGAGAGCATCTATGGAAGTTACACAGCCTGTGGTGATCATCTTGAAGATTTACCTCCGTGATAGTCCTTTGTAAAATGTACTTTACCTACAACAATAAATTTTACGCTAAACACATGATGAAAGCCCAGCCAATTTCTCCCAGTGACTTATTTTTAAGCTTCAAATTGATTGTTCTGTCTGTGTTACGCCACTCGATGATCCTGCATTCATAATGGAGGGTTTCATCCCTATGTCTGCCTGATTTCTTTTGTGCTCTGTTAGTAAAACGGAACAGGCCTGGACTGACGGCCAGTGGGGTGTAGCAGTAGAATGAGGCGGGGCAGGTCGAAATTAGAGAACAATGAAGACATCACCTTGGAGGCATTATGAGAATCTGAGTCCTGGCACAGAGAGGAGGTTGCCATGGAGAAGGTGTTGTAGAGCGATACGCGGGGCCCCGCAGACTGCCGGGTCGGGCACTGGGCCTGTCCACGCTGCTGCACGTCATGCCCATGCAGGGACACCTAGGGGGCGCCCTCATCTCATTGCTTAGCGGCCCAGCTCCGGTACTACATTGATGTGCAACAGATAGAGGCTCCTTGCACGACTGCTGTCAATGTGGCAGATGTATTCTCAGTGAAGCCCTCAATCACATGGCATGATGGCTGGCGGCAGGGCAGGGGGATCGGGTAGGTGCTGAGTGTGTTTACTCAAGAGGAACAGAGGAGGAGAAGAGCTTAGCCGTGAGGGAGGGCTGGGGAGAGTAGGGCAGGGCAGAGTGACAACTGAGGAGGGCTGGGGAGAGTAGAGCAGGGCAGAGTAGACTGGCCGCTCCCTCCTCTGGGTGATGTAATCCTGGATGGGCTTCTCGCTGCGACCTCTGCGTCCGTCACCCGGGTGCCAATAGGCCAGCTTCTTATAACCTTGTGGCCTCCTTTTCCAGGACGCGAATACCTCAAGAAAGAAGGAAGGGGCTCTGCTTCTCTCAGTAGCCAGCATTTGCCGAATCATGTACTTGATAGCAGATAAATATACACTTCTCTTCAGGGATAGTGACGTTGCCATTCTATCCGTCCCTCTTCTAACTGCCTGTCAGGGTGGCTGGGTGTCGGAAAGACGCATGAGCAGCTGCGTATCTTAATAAGCGGGGGTGTGGCGGCGGGTCTCGGATTGCGGGTCGCCGCGGTCGCGGTGCATCTGCGTGATGAGGGGTTCACTGAGACGGCTCGGGTGTGAGCATTGCCTGTCCTTCTCTTATCGGCGAGGCTGTGTACCACCGGTTTGGAGAAACGCGAAGCATTTGTCCGATGTGGACTAAATCCCCCCCGAGTCATTCAGGCAAACCAGCGAAAAATATACTTTGGTATTCATGCTTTCCTGTAGGAGTTCTGTAATGTATAATTCTCTTAAATTTGGGTGGGAAACGCGCTGAGATGCTCGAACCCTAATGAAAGGCGCCTGGGGGCCCCCGTCGGAGCAGAGCAGAGTTGAATCTGCACGCTTCTCTGTGTCCCTAAACGGGCCCGTCTTCTTAGCTGCCGTCTAGACTGGAACACTCTCGCTCCACTTCCCCAGACCTATTTAATGCTAATTAACGCACTCTTCCAGATTAAACCCCAAGCCCAATTAAAAGCATGCTGTGACCCACGCGAGAAATAAGGACCGGGAGAGATCGCTCTCAACCGCGCCCTAGATGTTCGCTCGGTGCCGCGTGCCGTCTAACGGTGTGGTTGCACCTACCTCCAGCACAGTGTGTCTCTCCTTTGGGATTCAGATGAGAATCGGAGGGCAAAGGGCGCCCCCTCTCTGTCACGCGCACACGTGCACTTTCCCTCAAAGCGGCCCATTCTGAATCGCCCACTGCTTACACGTATAATTTATCCCTGAATTCCTACATGGTCGCCACGATCAGGCTGGATGAGCACAAGCTTGATGCGAGTCTACCCATAAAAACCGGCTGGGATTCTATCTGTGGGCCCGGCCGTGTCTAACTCGACGCGCGTCATGTGTAAACAAACGGGGCGGGATTGCTCGGAAGGCCTCGCTCCACCTGCCGGAACGTAAACATTAATACCTTCCCTCCTCTAGCGTGAACAGTGAGGATGTGGGTGTATGTAAATCAGGCAATTACGCCCTGGACCAGTACACTAGTCTCACTGAAAAACACAGGGCTGTCAGGATTACACAGAGGCTCCGCTCCGTTGTGTGTCTACAGAAACAGACCTGTGTCCTTTCATAACAGGAGATTGGATGCTGTGTTGACAGGGTGAACCTCAGCAGCTAATAATCTGTGAGGCAGACTGACTCCTCTGTGCCGTTAACATCTACTCTGGGCCTCTTTTGCAGCTACGAGCCTGAAAATTAAATCACATATTTACAACTGCTTGGCTAAGGTTGTAAATAAGAAAAAAGAGCATAGCACGGACACCGGTTCAGGTCTCTGTGGAGCACGGTTGTTTACTCAGCTCTGTATCCATCTGACAGGTTACAGAGAAATGTGATCAGCTGCTTTGAAACACATCGCATGGTTTGTTCTGGGTTCCCTGCAAGCTGTTTGTCTTCCAGTGAAACCATGAGAAATGGGCAAAAAGAAATATTCCTCACCTTAACTGTTTGGTTACTTCACATAAACGATGCTCTGCCTTGCAGTGGTGGTGTTTGTCCACAGTCCACTGAGCTTCCAGGTGCAAATATGACCAGTAACACCATGTGTAAGACCAGCACTGACACCATGTGCAAGATAAGCACTGACACCGTGCATAAGACCAGCACTGACACCGTGCGTAAGACCAGCACTGACACCATGTGTAAGACCAGCACTGTTATCATGTGTAACACATGTTTACGCCTACCTGTGTATAAGAATACCACTGACCAGACCACTTACATATATATATAAGACCAGATCTGCCCTGTTATTCTTGGCTCTGGGATCAGATGTTCCTGTAAGGTAGGAGGGTAAGTCACATCAGCTTCAGGTCTAAGGGCTGCCGGAAATGAGCAGGAATAATCTCATACGGTGTAACAGTATAACAGGGTTCCTGTAAGGTAGGAGGGTAAGTCACATCCACTTCAGGTTTAAGGGCTGCCGGAAAGGAGCAGGAATAAGCGTCATATGGTGTAATGGCATAACAGGGTTCCTGTAAGGTAGGAAGGTAAATCACATCAGCTTCAGGTCTAAGGGCTGCCGGAAATGAGCAGGAATAATCATCATACGGTGTAACAGTATAACAGGGTTCCTGTAAGGTAAGAGGGTAAGTCACATCCACTTCAGGTTTAAGGGCTGCCGGAAAGGAGCAGGAATAATCAGTCATACGGTGTAACGGCATAACAGGGTTCCTGTAAGGTAGGAAGGTAAATCACATCAGCTTCAGGTTTAAGGGCTGCCGGAAAGGAGCAGGAATAAGCGGTCATACGGTGTAACAGCATAACAGGAAGGCAGTACACAGGCACGCCCCGCCTTTGGCTTTGTCTTTCAGCATTCAGCAGTGTCCCTCTTTCACAGATCACATCAAGAGCTCGGCTGAATCTTTCAGGAAAATTAAACTAGGGCCCCCATCGAGTTGTCGTAAAAGCCCATGGATCACACCTGTAGCACAGGGTGTAAAGAGAAATGGCTATTTAGATATACAGATTTTTGTGGTTAGCGTCTGAGCTGCGGATAGAGATGCAGAATGGCAGAATATTCTCAGTTGGTGGTAATTAAGGGGGCCCGCAGAGGCACGACTAATCCAGCCGCCGCAGGGTGCCGGGGCTTCGGCCGCCACTCCATGCTGTTTGGATGCCGTGCCGTGGGGGACGCAGCACCTGACCGCCTCGCAGTGACTCGGCCCCCCCTCTCCCCCCCCACCTGCAGGAATCAACAAGGGAAGCTGCTACCGGATCAACCATTTCCCAGAGGACAACGACTACGACACAGACAGCTCCGAGTACCTCCTGCGTGAGTGCAACCCCTCCCCCATGCCTTGTAGCAATCTCCCCCTCCCCCCTCCCCCCCCTGCCCATCAGAAATGTGTCAGTCGGGGTGACAGGGAGGGCGCAGGATGCATCGGCGAGGCCAGCCTATCAGCCAGGAGCCAGAATGCATATCATATACTGGCCAGTGTCTCACGTATGAGAAATATGTCAATTTGTCATTTTACTCACTCAAGTTAGGCATTTTCATGCATTTGGGACACTTTAGACATATCATATTAGGCCCCAAGCCCCACCGAATTCTAATTCCCCCACCTTTTACGGCGTTCCTGTGCATCATAAGCCACTACCCACCAGCAGAGGGTTCGAGTGAGGACACTGGAGACCATGGCTGGGAATTTGGGAAATGGAGCAGGTCCGTAAATATGGCCGTCAGTCCGAGGAGGAGGGGTGCAGCAGGGTTTAGGAGATCCGGTCCTGAGCTCAGTAAATGCGCTGAAATGCACGTGCCCACATGAGTGCCCCGTCCGTCGGCACAGTGTGTGACCATGCCGTGTCGTGTGCAGGCATTGTACGCGCCTCCAGCGTGTTCCCCATCCTCAGCGCCATCCTGCTGCTCCTGGGCGGGCTCTGCGTGGGGGTGGGACGAATCTACGGGGGCAAGAACAACATCCTGCTCAGCGCTGGCATCCTCTTCGTGGCGGCAGGTGAACCAATGCCTGCATGAGCCCCCCGTCCTCCTCTCCACAGCAGAAACATGCAGATCTAGTATGCTGCTGGAAGCCAGCTATGGGAGGAGGAGGGCAGTGTGAGCCACTATTCGGAAAGGTGCTGGTTTCGTACCAAATAACCTGAATGAGCTTATGAATTCTACACAGATCCATAAATCTTGAATGAATCTCGATTATTCTTCAGCCACTGCAGGCTAAAGAGCTACAATTTTGTCTTAAATTTGGCTTAAGATGTGAAGTAGGGGTTTACACTACATTTGTATTGCAGAAGTTATTTCTGTAACTAGAAATAAACCTGCAGAGATACAGTAGACCAACTTGGTAGCTGTTTTCTTTGTAGCTTGACTGTAGCTAATACAACTGTAATGTATCTAACGACATAGAACAAGTAATTAAGAGGAACGTGGGCTAGCACAGGCATCCCTGAGTGGGAAGAAAATAAGGTCTGTGCGTGCTTCCTGAAAGGTGGTCTGTGTTTTTTCAGGTCTGAGCAACATCATCGGCATTATCGTTTACATCTCCAGTAACGCCGGAGACCCCAGTGACAAGAAGGACGAGGACAAGAAGTTCTCATACAGCTACGGTTGGTCCTTCTACTTCGGGGCCCTCTCCTTCATCGTGGCCGAGTCCGTCGGGGTCCTGGCCGTCAACATCTACATCGAGAAGAACAAGGAGCTGCGCAGGAAGGTGCAGAGGCAGTTCCTCAGGTCCACCTCGTCCTCCTCACCCTACGCCCGCATGCCCAGCTACCGATACCGCCGCCGGAGGTCCCGCTCCAGCTCCCGCTCCACGGACCCATCTCGGGACGCCTCCCCGGTCGGCCTCAAGATGGTCAGCTCCATGCCCATGGGCGAGATTTCCATGTTCACCCTGAGCAGGGACCCGCTCAAGGCCGGCCCGGCGGCGGCATACAGCCCCGACCATGAGGCGGGATTCCTGCAGATCCACAACTGCTTCTCCAAGGACCTCAAGGAGAGCATCAACAGGAGGACGACGCCAGTATGAGGCCGCCCCTTCACAGTGGCGTTGCTGTAGCAGCCTGTTCCGGGACGGCGAGGCCAGTAGGGGGCGCTGGATGAGCCGAGGCGAACTGCTGTGGGCGCCGTGTCCTATAGGTGTCTCTGCGATGCGGGTGGAGGCTTTTTCCTGGCAAAGGGTAGTGGTGGCAGGGAGTCATAGCGCGAAAAAAACAAGCCAGTCAGTGGACGGGATCCAAAGGCGCAAGAACGCCCCTTGGGGAGTAGAGCAGAAACTAGCAGACACTGCCCCTTGCTCCCAGAAAGGCACTTTGGAGCAGAGCATACCATTACTTACATTAAGAACAAGTAGGAAAACCAGACCAGTAGCAATATTTTTTGATATACCGGAGTAAAAACAGCAGAATACCATTGTTTTCAGTTTTTTAATATTTCCTTTGGTTACAGCAGCTGTGCGTTAATTGTCTGATTAATATTCATATACACACACACATATATAACGGACAAAATGTTTGACGTATTTATCTTTGCCAACCACAAACTGGTGCTAACTACAATTTAGCGACAACAGCATAGCATTGTTGGCTCCTCCCACTGTCTCTGTCTCGTATACTTGGGAACGCTGTAAGCATTTAGGAACATTTGTCAGCATTCTGGTGTTGGGATAAGAAGCAGTGGAGTTAGCATCAGTCTCTGAGTTTCAGTCATGTGTGTCACTCTGAAAAGTACAGATTCACTCTTCTCCTTTTGAACGCACGCATATCAATGTTTCATAATGCTGATTGGGATATATGTCTCCCTCATATATGAACTTATTTGTGCTCAGGGACATTGCAGTGACACTGAAAAAAAAGCTTAATAAAGCTTAATGCAGAAGCCACCGTTCTCATTTTTTTTTCCATCCTGTGTATCCTTTCCGAATTTCCGGAAAAGCCCAGGAGCTCCATTCTGAATTTAGCGTCTGCCTCCCACATAACCGGACGTTTTAGCATCAGGTTGCAGGCTTAAAATTAACCATTAGCTTAGAAGGGGATAGTTACTAACTTGCTGACAGTCACAGGATGTGCTTCTAACATTCCACGTGTAAAGTCTCACTCATAAACTAATCGCTGATGTTCGAGCTTGGGACAGTCGGAGCTTCATGGCTGATGTTGATCTGGGAGACTAAATAAGGAAGTGGGGAATCAGACGAATATGAATCAGTAACGACTGCGTAGAGAGAAAGATTCCTTCCAGTTTGCTGAATGGTAATAATGGCGATCTGTCCGGCAAGTGCTGAGAATTAATGTTTTTGACCAACATGGTAATTGTAATTGTAAAGGTAATGATCATTTCTGATGGTTAATAATATACTGTTGTGTAAATAAAAAGGTATCATTTCCCTTACGCTTTTTTTTTTGCTTTGTATTGCATCCAGAAGCATGCATCGCCTCTCCCACTCCCATTTCCGTTTGCGACTACGCAGAGATTATTCGGCTTTCTTTGGAGCGGTAATTAAATCACTGGTTCAGTTTTAGGGCAAAAAAAAAAAAAAAAACAAACATCTATTTGGATTTTGTATTCAATGAAACCATTGATGTGAGCGGTTGCTATAGCAACCTTTAATGTAACCGTAGGAGGGACTGTGATCCCCAGGCAGGGCAGGAACAATTAGGCCAGGCTTGCCTTATTTTGGTAGCATCTCTGAGAATAATACCTTTACCTGGCCGGGAAGATTTCTGTGTGACTCTGAGGTGGAAGTCAGTCAAAGCGAGAGTGATTTTGCTAGCCTGTGTGCGTATATGATCCTGGGCGCTGCTTCGGGATTGGTGCAGCTAGCTGTATGCTCAGCTGGGCTCTTTCTGTTAACGGCTCATTCTGAGACGCGCCACTCTGGCCAGATGCCACAGCATTGGCACAGCACCCCCCCCCCCCCCCCCCCCGTTCAGCAGATCGTCGCAGACTGCCAAACCACAGCTGGCCTCTGAAGGGCGCTCTGTCAGCCGCGCACAAACGCGGCCTTGTCCCCTTCGCCCCCGCCTTCCTGAAAACCCCACTTGGGGGGGGCCAATCCCAGCATGCTCACAGAGGCCTTCGGTCCCGTCTGTGGAGGCGGGTGCAGACAAGCCACCCAAAAAGTCAGTCTGAGCACCTCTTCAGCTGGCAAATGGGAATGGCTGAGAAAGGCTATGAACAACCCAAGACGACTTACCATATCAAAGTCCTCCCTCCCATTTGTATGGCTGACATTTACCAAGATGTGGGTTAAATGTGCTCTCCTGGGGAATAATCCCTTGCTCCGGTCTGGCTGTCGTCAATGGCTGGGACTTTATGTCTTCCTCAGCTTCACTTGTGTGTTTTTGACCAATTGTCTTCATAGGAGGAAAAGAACCGAAGAGGTGAATGTCGTAGGATCAGGAGTGTAAGACTAAGGAACTCGAGGATGAGGAGATTAAAGCTGCCATTGAGGGACAGGGAACACAAAAGGCAGGGAGGAATGTGACAGAGCCGTCGTCCTCATCTGGAATGGGCTTACCGCTGGCCACTCTTCAGGAGGGCATCAAAATGTTACCCGTGCCTGCCATCTCCTGCCTACATAGACAGCTCAGGCCAGAATCCATATGGCCCTTCCATTTGTTGTTGTGTCGGTTCTGATAGATGGCTCCAAAGTCCCATCATAACAATCCCTCGGGGAGCCCTCAGAAAGGGTGAAGGTGGAAGTCTGGATTGCTGCCAAATATGGGTATGCATCCCAGCTCACATCTGCTTTGGAAATTGCTTTGCCAGTAGACAATGCAGCGATCGCCTCCGTGATCTCGAGGGCGTAGACGGTATCCTCCCTTCCGGGACCCATGGGCGTCAGCGGTCACCGCTAGTTTACAGGAAATCAGCCGCCCACATGGAGGTCACTCAAAGCAAAAATGCCACGATGGCCATACCGTTTTTTTAGACATGATCTTTCGAGGCGTCGTATACCTATACCCGTATTTTATACATTCCTTGAGAAGAGAGAAAACTATATTTTACTGTTTGTACTGTAGAGTAGGGTAGGAGTAAATGCTAACACATTTATATGGGTCTTTGCAAATTTTGTGCCATAGATGGATAGTCAAATGTTCTGAGATGATAGCTTTCATCTATGGATTCTGTAGTGACATGTAAAATAACTAAATAACTCCTATGTATTTAAATTGATGCTAAAGCAGTTACAGGAACATTTATTTCTGATTAGCTTGGTTTATTTTAACATTGTACTTTTATTTTTTAAAATCAGTTTTACCTGTGTTACAGTTTACTAAAAGATCAGGGGTATGTTTCTTACTCACTGTTGTCTATAATTGTCACATTATCAAATAGGTTTTCTATCTTTTATTTCATATTTTATGCTGTACATGTGACTTTAACTGTAATCTACTTTGTTTTTTCTGAGTGTAAAGAGAGCAAACATCAAATAAAAGGGAATAACTTTGTGGACCATTAAATGGAGATATTAGGCAACTTTTTATCTTCAATTGTATAAAACCCAAAAATCTCAGTAGTCATCTTCTTCATTAGACCAACGGTGACCCTGACAGTTGAAACAGCCACTTTTGTGCAGTACAATGGATATATTTATGAGCCTTTACATTCGAAACGGGCATCCTGTCCAGGTGTCCTCTGCCTCTTTCCTGGGAAAGGCACCTGCCTAGTCAGAAGAGGATGGATGGAGGGGTTTGTTTCTTTAAACGTAGTGAAAGCCAGGTTAGTCATTTTTACTTAATGTTTGTGCAGTCTAGCCGTTTAGAGAAAATTATTTTGAATAGAATACGTTTTTACATGAAAACACACCTACCAAAGTGTTCAGTTTTACATGGTTATTCCAGTTGGCCTAAGCCTTCCTCCCACAAAGATGTTTTGTGCATTAAAACACGCCTCTGTGCAGTGAACTCACATTCTGTGTGGCAAGATTGATGATGCTCCACGGACAAGTGGACTGAATATGGATGGATGGAAGGAGTTGGGGGGGGGGGGGGGGGGTTATTTAAAAAAATTTAAGGGAATATTATTGAGGGGGGGGATTTTGGTGGGGGGCCCCCCCCCCTTTCCCAAAAAAAAGCCCACAG
>JAODKM010000088.1:9271781-9283491 GCA_026780845.1 Petrocephalus sullivani
AGAGTCTTTAAGCACTTATGTAAGTCGCTCTGGCTAAGGGCGTCTGCCAAATGCCGTAAATGTAAATGTAAATGTAAGCATGGAGTAACTGTTGTGTGTTGATCTGGCCAGTTCCACATTTGAAAATAGAAAAATTGCTGGTTTCAAACAGTTTAATTTGAATTTAATTTCTTTCACAAATCTGTTTAATTTGGGCACTTGAATGGAAATTTTTATGAATGATACACATTCAGTTGTCAATATTCGAAAAGAAAAATGATCTGTAAATGTTATATACCCAAGTCTATGTTAACTTGTTAGTTGGGTGCTAGTTGGGGGATAGTGCACAGAACGTGTATATACAATCTAATACAGTGTTTCCCAACCCAGTCCTTGGGGAACACTGGACAGTCACATTTTTGCTCCCTTCTAGCTCCTAGCCAATCATGAACACCGAATACCTGGTACAGGTGTGCTGGGAGCTGACAGGAAGCAAAAATGTGGACGGTCCGGTGTTCCCTGAGGGTTGGGAAACACTGATGCAGTACATTCCTGCTGTCCTATCCTGAGGTCCAGATCTAAACCTATTTCTAATGCTTTCATTGAGACAATGATCAAGTGTGGCTTTTTCCAAACAGTGCCAGAGATCAAGGATTGCAGCATGACAATTCATCATATTTTCATAGTGTGTACTGATGACAAGTTGTTTTCTGCCAAAGCCATCCTGATAATTTCAATTGTGAAATCTTGCCTTGTTATCAATGGCATGTATTATCCCAGAGAGACTATCCATCTTTATCTCATATATCTTACCCTTGGAATAAAAAAAAACCACTATAAAATATTTAGAAACAAATATACACGTTTGTATTCACATCTTCTTTATGGGCAGTGTATATTTACTTCTCTGGGGAAAACCCTAATCCCAACAATGGAATCCTTAACCTGCCTTAACCTGAACCGTAAGTAACAAAACAAAATACGAGACATTTTTTGTTTTTCTGATTACAGTCACAGATTTTTAGAAAACTGAGTTTCCTCTTCCTCTCTACAAGGTCAAAATGACAGGTTTTTATGACATTGTTAGGACATTCCACAATATAATATATAGATGAAAACACACATTCACACAAATCACACAATGGACACAATCGTTAGCCTAGCTCCATGTCTTTGGATGGCTAGAACAACCCAGGATTCACAGAGGAAACAAATATAGGGAAAATATGCACACACACACACACACACACACATATACAGTGGAGGTGTCATTTGAACCCCAAAACCCAGAGACCACGTATAGCTTGTGACACTGTATCACCCTAGGTGATATAGCCAGTAACTCATTAAACAAATTTCATAGTATCTATTTTCTCCTCAGTACAATCTCCTTTTGCAAGTTTTACTAAATCACACTGTCAGTCTGTTTATCTTGTAGTTTTATGATATTTGAACATCATAATTGGTTATTTAAAAATGACCACGTTAATAATAAATGCACAGTCTGTTCACAATTAGCGGTTTACCACATTGCCAGGAGAAATAGTGGGTGTGAGTGTAGCATCATTAATTATAGGTCCCGTAAAGAGGTGCGGCTGTGGAATCACCGGTCTTAAGCAGGCTCAGGCTGAATAGGAAGGAAATGCACGTGGAAAAAAAGCTAAAAAATGCTAATTTGTCCCATTTCATTTTTATGCTGATGCATAAATGTGTCTTTAAATGGAAAGTCAGTTTGACATTGCCTTCCTTTCAGGGAAAAAGAAAATTTCATGCTTTAGGTTGTTATCTCTACAAATGACTAGCTGGCCTTATATTTTTCAGATTGTACTTTGAACACTCTGAGGGCATTTTCTTGACTTTCCACAGCTTTTTTAAGCAGGTAAAGGTTCAGTTCTGCCACGGCTTGACGAGCTGTTTCATCCTCATGAGATCTTGACATGATATTAAGCTATAGTTACAAGCCAATCCTTGAATGTGGAACCCAGGGGAAATCTTTCAGATCAGGAACACGGCGTTTTACTGCAGAAGCCAGGTGTCCGTATCAGTGAGCCAAACAACAATACGGCATATTTAGGATCGAAAATGGATACAAACTACCATTACTTGCCACCAGGGACTGTATCGTCAGATAAAAAATCTGCCTTTGTTAGCCCCCGAGAATGTTAATTTGCTGACAGGATGAGAAATGGTCCCGTCCTGACAGGTGTGAGCAGAGCCAGGTGCCTTTCATGATCTCGTCTCAGAATTTATGCCTCCTCTCTCACAGCGAGAGCTGGTGAAACAGCTGCAGGAACCTCGCGCAGGGAAACCTGAGATCTTTTAATTAGGAGTAAGAGTGTCATTAATTACCTTTTGGAATGATTTGCCACACACTCATTTCTTAATTTCAGTGTGAGCTTCCTGTTGCCTTTCAATTCCCAGCCTGTCATTTCTTACAGCGATTTAGTGTTCCTTTGAAAGAGACTTCTACGTTGCAATTTAATCAGCTTCTACCATCTTTGATCTCCCCATCTTGAGCACGGCCATTTATAAATGATGAAAGTGCTAGAATCTGAAATCTCTATAGAGGACAATATTTTATAATACTCCCATGAGGATGTATAGAGTACCATTGTGGGGTGGAGGACTGGAGCCTATCCCAGTCAGCATGGTGTACAAGGCAGGGGAGCCTTCTGGATGGCATGGCGATTCTTCCCAGGGTAAACACATGCACACACTCATTTATTAGGCCCGTAGCAATGTACAAGTGAGGATGAGAGTGCCGGAATGGCCAATGTCTTTCGGGCCATTGGGGTTACGGGCCTCGCTAAAGGTGATATGGTTACTCTGCTAGCTGTGAGATCTGAGCCCATGACCGTCCAGACATGGGCACAAACCACTAACTTGCGGAGATACGATACGCAGCACCTGATTCACACACTGGGGTCAACTATGAGATGCCATTTTGCCTAGCTACAGGTCACGGGACTGCTGAAGGGAGCCAGCGGGCCACTCCTGCAAACGTCACACTACGTTGGGGCAGGGTGTAAACCCCAGCCTCTGCAGGGATGAGGCACCATGCTGCCCAATTTTGTGTAACAATCACATTAATTAACACATTTCACATGAATAAAGCTAATCATTTAGGCTTCAATAACCAAGCGATTAGTTAACTAGTTAGGTGATGGCAGAGTATACCTGGACAATGACATTATTTTACTCTGTTTGCAGAGAAACACCCCAGACAAGCATCAGTCATTTATATTCATTGGCAGCAACATCATCACATTGAGACTATTTGGTATTGAATTCTGTTCTCCTTTTTAATATAAGCTTGCCTTACACAATTAATGAAAAAACTAATTTTTGTAATATTCATGTAATATTAAATCAATCTTTATTAAATACTGTAATATTTAGTAATAACAATTGAACACGTTATTACTCCAAAATGAGTATTAGTGTGCTTATTTTGGTGATGTCTAAAACCATACTCTTTGCGTTTTGAATGATATGACTGCACAGAGTAAGCTTGATGCATTTATGGCCTTTAAAGCAGCAGCTCTGAGGGTGAAGGTGACATTCATCCTGCAGGGCCTCTATGGACGCAATGATGGATGGACATCCTGAAGATTACTTGTACCCTGTGATATGCATTCTAAAACTCAGTTCTCAGTCCTCAAAAGGAAGGTAGGCACTGGATTTCCTTTTTTAAAAGCTTTGCTTGATGTAGGAATGTGTGGTTTTCATTTCAGGGGTTAGGTGCTTGTTATTTGCTGTGTGTTTTAATTGTCACAATTCACAGCAACTCGTCATTTGAAATTATACAAAGCTAGACAAATGTAATGAAGACTGACAGTATTAGGTACTGTGTGGCTGATATAATAAAGTGATCACAGACTTCCACAAGCTTCCAACAGGGCTCCACTGTTGTTCTGTCATGCATATACACCAGTCAGCCATAACATTAAAACCACTGACTGATGTAGCAAAAAACATCGAGTATCATGTTACAATGGCACTTGTCAAATGTGCTGTTACACATAACACAAGTGAGCACTCAATTTTTGAAGTGGATTTGTAGGAAGGAAGAACAATGGGAAAGGATCTGAGACACTTTGACAAGGGCCAAATTGTCATGACTAGACGACTGGGTCAGAAGGTCGTCTCCATAGCAACAGGTCTTGTGGGATGTTCCAGGTATGCTGTGGTCATTACCTAGCAAAAGTGGTCCAAAGAAGGCCAACTGGTGAACCGGCAATGAGGTCATGGCTGCCCAAGGCTCACTGATGCGTGTGGGGAGCGAAGGCTAGCCTATCAGTTCCGATCCCAAGGGAGAGCTACTATAGCACAACTCCACACCCATTGAGCCATAGTGGAGACTCAAATCCTGGTCCCCAAGGTGTGATGCAACAGTGCTAACCACTGCAGCCTGGTGCATAGATTGTAAATTTTTTTTCTTTGTAATCAAAGGCGTGACAGAGAGCAACAAGTAATGCTTTTGTTGTATGTATTTATTAAGATCTTTCAAAAGTGTTTTTTGCTTACAAAAAAAATTATGCCACAATTAAATAAATGATATCGTAATAAACTAATACTCCTGTACTTGGTACAACTCCTGGTACAAGTCCTTTGAAAATAACCCTGTTCAGAGAAATGACTGACAGAAATAAAGTTAAAATCTTCCACTAATCAGTATGTGCCTTATACCCAAAAGCCAAAGGCTGAAAACCATTCCAAACATTATCGTTCAAACTTTTTGGAATTCTGGAACACAGGGAGGAACACTACTCTCTATAACTGTCGGGGGGGGGGGGGGGGGGGGGGTTTGTGTTATTTAATAACATTTAATGGAATATTATTCAGCAGGGCTATTTCAGTGAGGGGCCCGCCTCTCCTTCCCAAAGAAAAGCGCTCAGTCAGTGTAACCCATGGAGGATAGACTTCTAATCCCGGGGAATGCATCCTGAATAGCACTTATGCTGACAGAGGTGATTTAACAGAGAGTTTGTAGTAGGGTCTGAAATCCAAAGCATGCATGTCCCTAGTCCCTCACTGTAGTGCCGAACCAACATAATACCACATTACATAACATAGATAAGTAGAAAGAGTAGACTATAATACAGTGGTAATTGATGCATGTAAATTTAGAAGATCCATAATCTAGAGCAGGGAGAAAGTGACGTTATTGGGCAGGCAGCTACAAGCTTGCAAAACACATGCGAAACAGGGGAACGTGCAAACTCCACATGCACACACAGAACTATACCCGCTACCCTGGGGTGCGAGACACAAGGGCTACCCACCGCGGCACTGTGCAACTGAAATTAATTCATAAAATACATAAAATAAGCAAAATTTGCACTTGGTAAAAGTTCACATACAATTTTGAATCATTTTTAATAGCCAAAATCTCTACTGGAGAAAAGGACAAAAAAGGATTGACTTGCATGAGTCCTCGTCTAAAATAATACGAGGCTAATCCAGTGCCAGTACATTGCACGAGAAACACAGTTTACATCACATCATAAATGGATTGGGAATAATCACCAGGTGACAATGGACAGATCTGCTGTAAAAGATGCAGGCAGACCGAGTGGAAGCACCTCAAAGCGAAACCTTGCCACGTGTGTCTGCCTTTGGTCCCACCTACACAAGCGAGCGGGTTTCTGCATCAGAAAGGGGAGCAGCAGACTCACTGACAGGACTGTCAGGGCTGAACTGAGACGTGTCTGCACACCCCTGGCACCTGCACTGATGATGCTCTGAAGGAGGCGGGTGCAGACACCGTAACAACTACTACATACACCTGATCGCTTTCTGATACATGCCTTATTTTACCAGGTTAATCCATTAATTAAAAGCATTTTCGATATATGAATTACATTACTTAGTGACAGGAAGCTTATGGGCAAAATTAGGATACCTCTAGAGGGTGAACCGCTACATTAAACATCTGCAAGTTCATTGTTTAACTCTTTATCAATTTCTTTCTGCTTTGGTGGTTATCTTGATTAAAGCTTACTGTATATCAATAATGAACTTTCATTCCAGGATACCCTTTGGTGACTCTCAAATCAAAATCCGTTTAAACCAGACAATAACACTTCAAAGAAAAAAAATACAGACACAATTGTAGACAGAGACTTTTTTTGGTCTCTTCTACTGTTAGTTTATCAAGAGAAAAATATATTTGGAATTCTTCATATGTAGACAAAATTTCAAAATGAGAAAATTAATTCAGCATTAATAACACAAATTTTTTAAGTAATCACTGGAACTACTGGAGTTTTCTACCTCCTGTGCATAAATATTTATATCTAGACATAGATATATAGATACTGATGCATCCACATGGATGAAGCAATTAGCAATTAGTCCCAGTCATGTGAAGATCAATCATCAAACACTGTTGAAAGTCTGAGGAACCACATGTGTTGGCAAATGATATGTGGAATGAACATGCAGAAACAGGAGTTCCAATACAGTGTTGTTTCCAGACATAAAAATGTGACGTATACATCGATTGAATTCAGTTACATCACTCTGTTCTTCCCCATTTGGGTGTTAATACAATCACAAGAACACAAGATCAGACTCATAAATCAAAATTACAGTACAAACGCTGTTGCCGTGTATACCCCATGCATACTGGCATATTGGGCATACCAACGCAAAGCACATTTCTGCTTTCTCTGTCCGTGCCAAACCAAATAATCAATATCGCTTGAATCTCAGAAAACAAAATTACATTTACATATGTAATTATCCATCCATCCATCATCCATCCATCCATCATCCATTCATCCATCAATCATCCATCCATCCATTCATCATCCATTCATCCATCAATCATCCATCCATCCATCATCCATTCATCATCCATTCATCATCCATTCATCCATCAATCATCAATCATCCATCCATCATCCATTCATCCATCAATCATCCATCCATCCATTCATCATCCATGCTTCCATCCATCATCTATCATCCATCCATCATCCATCCATATTCTAAGCACTAATCCTTGTCAGGATCATGGTGGAGGAGCCTGAAGCCTATCCCACGTAATGCAGGACAATTCTTTTGGTGCAGTGAAATGCAGTTGGGTCAACTGCAATTTTGTTTGATATACTGATGGATAAATTATATTATGCTTAAATTCCATTCAGAATGAATGTATAGGGAATGGCTTCAGATTCTTTCCTTTGACAAATTGTGCTTTGGCAAAAGAGGTCTGTTCGTGTTCTACCAGGACTACATTTTTATAATATTATGACATTCACTTGCTAAAAAAAGTAAAAAAAAGGCAATATATGAGACAGGACTCTAGAGGTCAAGTTTTGATGGGGAAGATTTCCTTTGAGGTATCAATACTACATCTAGATGATCAAGTGAGCACTCATGGAGTTCTGTCAACCTGTAAGGCTCTGATGGTAATCCCAAAATAAATTATTAGTTCACTCTATGAATAAATGTCACAGCTATCATTATGTCAGGAGCCTTTTCTGCTTGATTCTTAATTCCAATTTTCTTTAAATTAAATGCAGATTAGTGGGTATTAACCATGGTTCTTTTCAAAGACGCTTTCTCTACGAGGGCAGACATTCATTAAATAAATGTGAGTAACCCAACTCTCAGTCTGCCCAAACAAGCAGATACTTGGTCTGATCAAAGTCATCCATCCATCCATCCACCCAAGCATCTACAAGGCAGGATTAACACCCTGGATGAGATGCCAGGTCGTTCCACCAGTTTATTTAAATATTCAGAGCATGTCTATAAATGAAGCATTTACATTTTGGACAGTAGGTCTAAAGGTAACAATTATGCCATTGCCACAGCAATGAGCTTTAGGTTAGGGTTCGGGGCACCTTGGGGGAAAGAGTCTGATTGGTCAGTTTGAAGGTTTTAAATAGGATTCTTAACTACATTAGAACAAAAGGCACATATGGACAGGAAGCCCTTATCACTGAGATGTCCTTCTAGCCCCCCCCCCAGAGTGCAGCGCTGCACCTTGGATGACCGTTAAACAAGCTCCTCCATTCCCCTGGGGGGGGGCTGGGCTGGTGCAGGAGAGCACAAAAGCTCCCCGCAGCCGGCTCGCCATGGGCTCCGTGCCCCCGCAAGGGAAGAGAACACCTGCAGCGGTGTCAGCTTAGCCCCCGAAATGCGGCCAGCTGACGGCCCCAACACCCTTCCCCCCACGTCACTGCTCAGATATGCAAACGCTGCACCCCCAATGCACTGCAGTAGATCAGCTCCACTCGATTCCCCCCAGACCTCCGCTGCTGAGGTCTCTGTTCCTCATAAAGATCCCTGGCAGGCATGAGGAGAAGAAGTAAAATTCCCCAAACCAGATTTACAGAGGATAGCAGTAGGAATACTGATCACCTGATCACCTGGTCACCTTCGCCTCCCCGTAATCCAAAAGGAAGGCAGACAGGTTTGTCTTCATGCCCAAATGTCAAACATGCAGCTTCAAACGGGCTTCATGTCAAATGGACGCAGGCCACAAGGTCTCTGACTAAGCATTTAGCCACGCTTGAGTGCATGTGACTCTTCTTAAATGTCTTCATCGTGCTGTGTACAGCGTATTGCTCTCTCTTTAAATAGGACTTGTTTTTTCTACTCAAACAATTGCAGCTGACCACATCAGAAGGAGGCGTGACTGACGGCTGAGGTCAGCTAATGACTGGTAAGCGCAGGCCGGCCTTTGTTCTGCGCGGGGCCTGCAGCCCCGGCGGCCGGGCTCTCCCACTGCCGCAGCCAGGGGGGACTCCTTTCCCCTGCATAATGCAGCTCCGCGTGCTTTTATTACAGAGAAGAGCTGGGTGATTAATTGGTTCACAAAAGGAACCCGGGAGGAAATTTATTAGCAAAAATGGGAAGGATTCAAGGGGTGCTTCAAGTGAGCAGATTACGACCCGGCGCCTGGCAAACGTCCCACCCGGCGTGGACTGGCGGCGGGTGGCAGCCGGATAAAAGCAGGGCCCCCCCGTCCTTGGAGGATCGGCCCCCTCCGGATCAGAGGGACCCAAACGCCATGTGGCAGGTGGGATTAATGTCACTGCCTATCAGGGCACCGTGATGTGGGGGCCAGGCGTGACCCCTGCCGCAGTCCTCGGCGTGCCGCCCCGCGCACTGGCCGCCGGGCCCGGTGCAAACAGATGGACACGCAGGGAGACGCTGAGTCATTGCCGCTCCTCGGCAATGCCGGTCTTCAGCGGGGCCGGCCGGCCTCTCAGCTGGTGCCTGCGCGTCACTCCCTGAGCTGACAAAGGGAATGGAAATTAAGAGCTTCCCGGGACAGGAATAGAGGCAGGCAGATTTTTCACACCCGTGGATTTATGTGGGCCAAATTTCACCACGGCCTAGGACTGGAAAGCAGTTGAGCACCTTGCGATGTTGGGTACGCGTCCTGACGGTGGGCTTTGATACTGAAATGGGTGTAGACCAGGCTGGAGAGCTGACAGCTGTGCTCATTAGCAGCTCTCCATTTGTATGTGTTTGGTAACACTCGTTTTTCGGATTCCCCCCCGCCCCACCCTCCCCGACTTCCCACTATTCCTTCTATTCAATTAAATCTAAGACTTGCGCATAATTGGTCTGGAAGGCCCTGTTAATTCATCTATTAAAATCACAAGCGTGACACCCGGGTAACACAAGTACCGCCAAAGCCCCAGAGTCCCTCACGTAAAAAAAGAAACATCCATAAATCTAAACGCCATCTGCATGCTCCACCCCAGCCCATGAACATCTCAGGAAGAACATGGCCTCCACCATAACTACCTCGTGGATTTAGGTCGTCTTCCTCTATTAGCTACACGCTGCTCTCCCCTGTCCACATCAGGCCCTCATGTAATCTGTGCTAATTCCTATCACTCCTAAATGCACGCCTGCCTGCTGACCTCATATCTGACTGCAGCTGGTTCGCGGGGCTCACTGCCCACTGGTGGCGGTGGTTCCCTCCAGTGCCAGTCGCCGGGTGCCTCTTAACCTTTCTTGTTATGCCGCTGACTTCAGGAACCATGATGTGCGTCATTTTCTTAAAGAGACGCTCTGGCCAATGACAGACCGTCACGGGCACAAAGCCGCCCACTGATGCTAAGAGTTGCGTAAAAACACTCTTCGGTACAGATCGATGGCTCTGAAATGTGGTCCTGCATGAGAGTAGTTACCAATTCACTTTCACGGAAAATAGCGTCCATTAATTTCAGGGCTCATATCGGTTAGTGCTCATAATGCATTGTGAATGTTCCGGTACACGTTTATATGCTTGCATGCTGCATAATCAGAAGCTATTGAGATGTTTTCCATTCAGGGGGACTGGATTTATTTTAACAGGAGAATATAGACAAAGAGCTGTCAGCCATATAAAATGACTGGTCCTTGGATCTCAGCCAGACCCCTGGGATATGCTGGCTGGCTGGTGTCAGGGGCCCCCAGGTTGCACACTGCGGTGTCGTGGTGTTCGGGTGCTCCCCGCGGGTGCCTTTTCAGAACATCCTACGTGTGCCATTTGGTCCCCTCCCCGCTGTCGTGTGCATAATAAACCGTCCAAAGCAGAACAGCTATCAGTGGCTAATGATCTTTCCAGATCGATGTCCTGGCTCTCAGAAGTTACCTCGCCAAGCAATCTGGGATGGTCCAGCTCAGCAGCTCCTGCGAGCCATTAGCAGGGAGGAGTGTGTGGCCCGGGACACCTGCTCCCGCCTGAAATGAGCACCGATCCCCTGTCTGTGTAAACGGCCAGAGGTCGCCTTAAGGCTGCGACCCTCATTTTGACTGCCTGCATTATGGTCAGAACTCTGCAGGCAGATTTAAAAATGCAGCAAGGGGTAAATCTTGTCTGAGGGAGTGCATGGGTCAGTAACACTGCGGGTGCAGCATTTACAGCTTATAAAAGAAGGCTACACCTGCTGATGGCCAGGAATGGTGAGATTATCAAAAAAAAAAGACTTACAGTTGGAACGATAGGTAAAACAGATAAAGGCATTTTTCTGCTTTGAAAGGATTATATCTTCTTTCTACCTATGGGATTTTTTTTTTGCAAGCGTGTGTAAACTGTGCTTTGATCTTCACCATTTGGTCTCTGGTAAGTAGCAAAGACTAATGGGCACAGGTAGGGTTAGAATCAGCCATCAGGCTTTATTAGTATCTCGTCCAGCCTGGCACTGCTGTCGGCTATTGGGGCTCAGCTCCCCGTCTCCTCCATGTGCTCGCAAGTGGGGCACACCAGCTACTGTGCTAAATGCTAATTAGGCTACAGCTGGCTGATGTCCCTCGTTAGCAGCTCAGCCCGCCCCCCACCTCAGAGGTAAGTGCAGAGTGGCACTGGGCTTACATCGTACAGTGCTATAAAAAGCAGTGGATTGCCAAGGGGATGGGTGGGGGGAGTTCAGTCAGCGAGTCCCTCCACCGCCCCCCTCCCCCAAAGATGTTTGACCCAGGCTCCGGCACAGATTAGCCAGCCTTTGTGCTGCTGAGGCTGGGAAGCCTAGCCGGCCTTTGTGGCTGACAGCTAGAACAAGTCAGCACCTTTCATGGTTAATTGGGGGTGTGGGCTGTGAAACGTGTGAAGGTTAATCTAGGAGAGGTACGGGGCACCACTGCTGCTGTGAAATCTATAGACAGGGCAGCTGGGGGGCGGGGCATGTGGATCAGGGTGGGGCTAGAGGGGGGTGGTATGGCTGGGGGGGGAGCATGTGGGGCAGAGAGGGGTGAGAGGGGGTGGCATCGCTGGGGG
>JAODKM010000088.1:9283591-9295767 GCA_026780845.1 Petrocephalus sullivani
CTTGGGGGAAAAATTCTGATTGGTTAGTTTGAAGGTTTTAAATAGGATTCTTAACTACATTAGAACAAAAGGCGAATATCGACCGGAACCCCTTAACACTGAGGTGGCTCTCTGGCCCCCCCCCCCCCCTCACATCCCACTCAAGGTCGTTCTTCGTGTAGCAATCAAGGGTTTGACTGTGTGTTAAGATAATGGATCTCATGTTGCTTTGTTGTGATGCAGTTACCACTGAGCCTAAGGGAGGCTTTCTTGACAGGCATCATGTGACCACAGGGACCATGTGACGAGCAGCACACAGCGCAGAAACCCACTGTGATCAGAGCGACCCGCCAGCCGCAGCCCGGGCCTGAGACGCCACTCAGATACTCTCCCGACATCCACCATGCCAGCCCCAGACAATGCTGTTGTCCCCGATAAATATGACATTGTTAGGAACAGACAGCGACAATTACAGTCGCTCGCCCAGCATGCTGCCTGTGCTTGGTTGTATCGGGGAGGAACACCGTGCTGATTACTCACTGGTAGACTTCATTACTGGCTTCTCGCTGGCTTTAAGAAAGTGGGATGATGACATCGCTTTGATCAGCACTAGACGACTTCGGGGAAAGGATTTCGAGAAGAGCCTCCCGACACTGCTGCTGCAGACTGTGCAACACGGCATGTCGAGTCGCGGTGATATCCCATAAACTTGGCCCTGTTAGTCCCTGGTGTCCTTATTGTGTAAAGAAAATGAGCCACACAGGGGCATGCCAGTGGGTAGCAGGGTAATACCATTATTTATACAAGGTCCTGTAGGCTTATGCTAGCCAAAGACTCTTCTTTATAAACATTCATCTCCCAGCTGCTTATCCAGTAGACGGTCACGGGGGGGTCCGGAGCCTACCCCAGGCAGCTTGGGCCAGAAGGCAGAGGACACCCTGTATGGGATGCCATTCTATCCACTCACACACCCAATCACTTCTTAGTTAATAGAAAAGTATTGCAACTAATACCCAAAACCTAAACATAAAACCAAATCAAGTAAATAGCTGGCTAACTAAAGTACGCTGAACTGACTGATCCCAAGACCTACAAATAAGATCCAACGTAATAAATATGAAAATGAAAACCAAGTGTGATGTAGCTAATAAAGGAAGATTTAAATCATAATGTGCAATTTTGGGGAAAGAATGGTAATGATTCATTTATGGGAAAACAAGCTAGTTACAAAAAAATAAAATCAGTCGCTGTATACTTTGTTACTTGGTGAGTTTGAAGTCCTAGGCTTCTACTATAAAGGGTGACATCGTGAATCATATGGTAAAGGAAATAGGCAGTATTCACCGCAATATGGGCCCTGCTTGGGGAAAGGTCGCTTTCATGTCCACAAGTCATTTTTAATATTTATTGCCGTTTTTTGTCTCAGATCATATTAGCAATTAGCATAGCTACAAAAAATTGATTTTTACTTGATGATGAACTTAATTCTAGATACTATATTTGCACCCGATATTAAAAAGAAAAAACACAAAGACTACCCTTAATTTGGCTAATTTAGTCAATCAGTATAACTACCGATTTCTTTGGATTTCCATATTACAGAGAAGAATACATGAAAAACTTATCTGTAATAGGGTTTGGCTGGTATTGTATTTGTGATACATAGTGTAACGTGAAATCATTGCAATAAACGCTCAAAACAGGCTGCAGAACTGGATTATAAGGGTCTGAATGATATGAAAACAAATTAATACACTGTGCCGAAATTTAGAGAGAATGAAGCCTCCCATTGCATGTGGTTTTACACAAAACAGAAATTTATCTTCCTTGGGAAATAATTCATAGGTCATATATTTGTCTAAATTTAATGAAATTCCAAAAATGGATTGCAGAACTTATAAGGATGCAAGTATTAGCTATGATACATCGCGACAGAGTACATAAACGAATCCATTGCCATTCCTTCTGCTTCCTCTAACTGGGAAATATGCTCTGTTAAGCTTTAATAAGATCCGCTGTACGACATGGCTGTGGATCATCCACACAAGTGATAGAGGCCACACACCCCACACTCACAATCTACGGAGCCGATCCTGCTGAATGCCGGGTGACTGACCTATTTTACAGCCGTGCCACCTTCTTGAAAACACCCTTAGGGGTGTGATTTCGTTTAGCTTGAATCATGTTGCCTGTCACTGAAAAATGCATAGATACCAAAAGCAAACAATTAAATCTGTAATGCCGCATGTAAAATTAGACACCAGTTAATGATACCTTCAAACATTAAGCTAACATTTGAAATATATGAGTTAAAAAAACATTTCCTCTTATTTTAAAGATTATCGTAATCCTGTTTTAATTAGTATCTTCCAGACACCTCAAAAGTATACAATTCCTCAGGATCACAACTGTACAAAAATGTGCATAATTCTTCTATTTTAACTGTGAATATTTAAAAATAATAAAAAATAATAAAAGAAAGAGCAGGGAGGTGAAAGACCCAGGTAATTAGGTAAACAGTATTATGCACAGAGGTGATGCCTTAAGGCAAGAATCTTTGTTCCACGCTGACTAGTTTTTTCATAATTGTACTCTCTCCTTGTTTATAAACCCATATTACTATGGCTGATGTCATCGAATTAATATAATCATAACAAGATTTTCAAATAACTGCACACTATCTGCACATCATTCACTCAAAAGTGCCAAGGAGCTGAATCTTCATGAGTCTGACCTTTGACATCTGAGTAATGAAGCTGATGGAAAGCATGTCAGAGCCTCCGTGATTTTTTTCTGCAGTGGCAATAACAATGCACTCCACTGCCATTAATTCCAGGTGCGTGTGATTACTTTAATTAAACAGTCACATTGCCTAGGAAACACGAAGGAGGACTAAGAGGTCCCACCACCCTGGTACTCTTTGTTACTATTCCACAAAAAAAAAAACCTCACTCACCAGTACATGCTCTAGGAAACACATCTTACCAAAACTGCAAACTAACCCTGGCCAAAGCATTGTTAAAGAGCTCGTAGTGGTTCTTTTAACAATATTGGGCAGACACCCACTTCGACTAGTGAGATAACGGGGTCACGGCTTTGGAAGGTGGATGCCTGGCTGGCACTGAACGTTAGGCACAGACGCCAAAGCCGTCGAGGTCATTGGCACAGAAGTATACGTGTTGTGGAGGGGGTGCACCCTTCTGAGAGCATGACGATGACAAGCCAGACACTGCAAGCAAATAGTGAGTTTGCAGCCCAGATCTCATCCAAATGGATGCAATTATCCCAGACTGTCTGAAACCAAGAGGCAGACCTATGTACAAAGCCATGCACTATATAACACTGAGAAAGTGTTATTAGTGTGTCATTAAGTACTGTGAAAAGCCGCACACTTCAGTAATAGGGAGTGGTTTTTAATACTGAGCATGGATAGGGGTTGAGCAGATTGTTGAGCTGCATTTCGGTGGTCATTACGCCCCGATGTATTTTTATGATTCCATACCCACCACCCATGAAAAAATGTCTGTAATTTTAGAGTGTCGGCCTGCAGATGGAAACGCCTGTATCGGAACAGCGTGTCAGTCAGTCTGTCACTGGCACAGGTACACTGTTTATCTCGGTCGCGCGCATGGAGTGTGCTCTCGCGACCCGCCGGGGCTCACAGCTCTTAACGCTGCACTTGAAGCCGCCGCTGATCCTGGCATCTCTGTTTTTGAAAGTGCGAAGGCTGCGAGGGGATTTTCACGGGAAAAAATGGGTCAGAGGCACGTGAAAAACAGGACGGTTTATAGGGAACGACAAAGGTACGAGCGATTTTTATGAGTAGACAGAAAGGTGGCAGATAAGAGCGAGGGGCTCCAAAGCTGCCCCCCCCACCAAGCTGCATGGCCCTTCCGCCTGCCGCTGCCCCCCATAGACACTCCCACATGGAGACCCTAAGATCCCCCAGAACTCCACATTCCAGACACATTTTCTTAGCAGTTTAACAGCATTTGGATACAATTTCATCTCCAATAAGTTCAAGATTAGACTTTTTTCATGTGAATGAAACATCCCTGATATGTGCGCTATGAGCTCATGAGATTGGATGAAAGACTGAAAATACTATGCTTGAAAGTAGAACAATTTGTACTACGACTCTAATTCCTGAGAATTTTTTTCCTCCATCCAACCATCCATCCAACATCCAACAACTTCTCCTGGTCAGGCTCACAGAGTGTCTGCAATCTATCCCCAGCACCCTGTATGGGATGCCAGTCCGTGGCAGAGAAACTTTGCATCTATTCATCCATCCATCCATCCATCCATCCATCTATCCATCCATCCATTGCTTGTCCACTGCAAGTTTGTGGGGGTCTCAAAGAATTTAATGGAAATTCATGTCCTCAAGTACTAATGTAAACATTAGACGTTTTCAGTAGAGAAGGTAGGTTGATATGTTCTAAGGTACACAGACATCTCCACAAAAGTGGCAGTTAACCTGCTTCTCAGGAGAAAGACAGCCACTGTTTATCACTCTTTATAAATAGTTTACAGTGGGATTTAACAGCTTGTTGCCCTGCTCTTGTGAACGTGGAGTAAAGTTCAGAAGAAGAAAGCAACAGAAAGTAACTAATTATAATTCTGTTCAGTAACAAACCATGAATATGAATATCATTTTTTCCCAGTATTTACAGGTGAGCCAGCCAGATGTAACTGGGCAATGCAGACCATCTTACTGTATGTAAACCTCAACCCTGAGAATGACAAAAACGCCCATGTGAGTTTCTACGTTGGAATGAGCAGTACAGCATTACTACACTTTACTTTTGTATAGTTCTATACTATACTATACTATATAGTACTCTACTATACAATTTTATGAATATAATAATTATATAATCACACTAAAAATAAAAAAGGAAATCTCCACTAAAGTATAAAAGAGCAACACTGCAGAACAATACTGGGGGGGATTTTTTTTCTCAATTTATTGGGTTCCAGGAATCCTTGACACATGCGCACCCACCCACCCACCTAGCTGTAACAAGAGAAGTCACCATCCTTATAGCTTGACTCACAGTGAACATTAATAGAAACACCCTCCCATCCCCAACCAGTTTGGACAGTCTGTATGGTCATCAACTTTCCTGATATACCTCAACAGCTGTGGTCTAAACCATAGCCCTCGTTGCTCAACGCAAAATTGAGAGGGGAAGAGAGAGAGGAAGAGAGAGAAAAACTAGGGCACTGTTATCCGGCCTCCTTTTTCAAACTAGAGACAGAGATTTCTGGAGTGAGGAGACGTCGGCCGAGCTCCGGTCACTGAGTAGAATTCTGACACTGCAAAGCCTCAACATCCAGGAACTTCAGGGCTGCAAGCAAAATAACTCCCACTGACCATGCTAGAGGGCAAGAAGACCAAGGTGAAGATCACCTTCTTCATCATCCTGGTGGGTATCGCGGCCATGTTCATCGCCGTGGTGACAGACCACTGGGCGGTACTGAGCCCCAAAGTCACGGAGCAGAACGCCACCTGCGAGGCAGCCCACTTTGGGCTTTGGAGGCTCTGCAAGAAGACTATCTTTGTTGAGGGGGATGCCGTGGACAAAGCCTGTGGCCCCATCAGCTTGCCCGGAGGTAAGCGCACCCCCTATCCATGGTGCTTGAGAACCAACTCTGTGGTTGTTCCCTTTCAGGTACTCTTAGTGGTGTGGGACCAATCTCTTCAGAATGTGTTACTCCAGCCTTGTTAAGGAGCCATTGCTTAGTGTAAGAACTGCAGAACTGAATGGCCAAGCAGCAGCTGTTTCTCTGCAGCACTGAGGCATTGGCAGTATTTGGAGGATAGGAGAACTCAGCGGCAGCTATGAGTGCCTGGGAAACAGTAATATCTTAATGGGTCAGATGGTGCCTCACCAAGAAGTGGAGAAGATAAACCGAGTTATAAAAGTCTGAGTAATTGTGGATAGTAACCATTTCAAAATGTGTATATACATGCTCATAGTTAAATAGCCATATTGCCAATTAAAGTGTTTTCTAGGTTAATTGTAATTAGGTTGCCATTTTAGCGTTTTAGCATTTTCCAGCTCTACAAATAGACTTTTAGCAAGTGCATCCTATTAACTTCAAAGAATTCCCAATGTGCCACTTTGAACAGGGCTATGCCCTGCCTTAATGCCCTAAAATAACCTGCATAATAATCGGGATTGCCAGACAGAGGCGTTTAATGGGAACCAGGCTGAGTTCAGGTTTGAATTTTAAGAAAATATGAGGAGCAGGACCACTGAAACTGAATAACTTGTGTTGTTAAAGGGAACGGGGATAGAGAGCAGCACTACCGCGGTGAATCTTACACAACACAAAACAGACTCCTTAATCTGACAGCTAAACATAATATATAGTATACTGGACAATTTGTCTCATGGAACAGTGTTTCCAAATCCGGTTCTCGGCGACCCGCAGACAGTCCACATTTTTGCTCCGTCCCAGCTCCCTGTCAGACAGTCCACACTGGGAGCGGGGTCCCCAAGGACTGGGCTGGTGAACACTGTCATGGAAGACATGTGGAATCCTCTTTGTGGAAACATTGTCTCTTGTGTCTGGGGCCCCTCAAGTTAGCCAAGGCTAGTAATGTTGGGTGCTGAAGGTCAAGCACTGCTGGGGGAGATTAGCACTTTCCAGCGGGGCAGCTGTTAGCCACAGCATGGCTAGGACTAGCTCCCACTCACGAAGAAAAGGCCCCACACGGCCACCACCTGGCAGCACTCTTAAATACAATCCAAAATAATTTGAAAAACAGGCAAGAGTTCTGCATGCCAATGATGACGGAACACTGCATCCTGTACAGCACTTATGCATTTTCTGCTGCTAATTCTGGAGAATGAAGGAATACATTTTAATTCTATTTATTTATTTGGCAGACAGTTTTGTCCAAAGAGACAATCCAATCAGTCAAGAGGGAATAGGGAATCAAAAGAGCAAGAGCCAGGGTTCCGTAGGATCAAGGCAGGAAAATTCGTGAATGATGGAAGAATGATTGGGCTCCTGGGATCTGAGGGAACAGGCACATTTGTAAACAGTTGTTCTCGAGTGCATGTTGCTCAAAGCCTCGTGGGCGTAGCCCTCTGCGGCGTCACGCTCAGCCGCGACTTCAGGGAACAACTCTTCTGATTTCTCAAAACCCCAGAGTCCCACCTAGGAGTGCGCGAAGTTTCACTTTTGCATATAACTGGGGCTTCCACTGAGTTCTATTTATGGCCCGTTTTTCAATATCAAAATGCCACAAGAGCGCATACGCAAATTTTTGTTTCCACTACATGTAGCCGGATTTTCCTCCAAAACAAGAGCCAGAAATAGTGCTCGATCTAGGTACAGAATTTTAATAGAGACACTGAAATTAGCAACATTTCCTTTGTTTCATAATCACGTAGGGCGGTTCTTTAAAAACAAGAGTAATACATTTTCTTTCTCTGGAGCCAAAAACATAACATAATCCAGCTAACTTTGTGCAAGTACAATTTTCAGCCCTACCCAGCAAAGATGATTCGATGCCCTTTGAAAGAGAGGAACCCTTTCCTACTGAGAACACAGCGCTTATATGGCTGGAGAAGCACCATGCGTGTGAGATATTACGATGTGGATAGGTGCCAGGATGTAAATAAACTTTGAAGGGATCCATGTTGGACGTCAGAGGCTGTCTTGGTGCCTCAACACCATCTAGAGAGAAACATGCTTTATTTTAAGCCTAATATTAACTATGCACTGCTAATCCATCAATAAAGCTATGTTTTCCAATGCTTTTGCAACACCACCAAAACACCAAAAACACCGCGCAGGAATGTGTCACTGAAATAGAAACCTCTCTCTCTGTAACAGTAAACTTTTTAAAAATCTGTTGAGAAATTTTCAGAATAGTGCAGTCAGGTCTGCCACACAGACAGATTAGCAAGTACAAACCAAAGAGGCATTTGTTGAAGAACAGCTGAAAATGCCGGTGATCTGTGGCCGAGTAAAGCTTGGAGAACCTGGGGCCTTGGTGTCAAACTACAAATTCCTGAACTCGGACCTGGAAAGAGGGTCACCGACACTCACGCATCTGGCTTGACACTCACGCATTCAGGCTCTCATGTTCACGTGTGAAATCTTACAGTAAATCTATCTTCTTCCATTGTAAACCTAAAATTAGCTACATCAAAAACCTTGGGCCAGTTTGCAAACCCTACAAACTATTTACAAGGCAATAAAACTGTTGCATGCGTGTAAATGCGTGCGCAGACGTGTCTCGAATCTCACTCCAGCCAGCAGAACCAAAGTTGGCAACCCTGCCTGGAAATATATGTTTCTAACAGTGGTCACCTACATGCCAGGATGTTCCACAGAGTGGAAGGGTTAGCCGTCGATCTGCTGGGTTTGTGCATCTTTGCATACATGGACAAAGAAGCCAATAAGCTGCATGAACCTGCATGAATATATCTCCATATTGTGGGGAGAGATGAGTAGCCATAAGTGGATGGGGATCAGGAGCATATTTCAATGTACAATTAACATGGATATATCTGCAGTTTTGGTAGGGGGTGTCTCTTTTTTAGAGGGGGCTTGGAGAGGATGAGGGTTGCTTGAGGGGAGTGAGAGCAGTGGGTGATTTTGACTTTCTGAACAAATATACACTTACTGCTCAGGCATTATAGCTGATAAAATTACAAAATGGAACATAACTCAATTTTACATGCTCACACTGTTATCTGCTGCGAGGAAATCACTTTAATTAGCTTTGCATCCCTAAATCAGGACGAACATAATGAGCAGGTTCTTTGTCTGCGTGAAAGCGCTGACAGAGACGACTGACTTTCATATTTACTGCAGATTTTCTTTTTAATGCTTTGTAATTTCTTATTTATTTTCCCACCTTCTCTGATCTGGAAAAAAATGGCCGCACTTGCAGTACTTCCAAACCCAAACTAATAAAAGCACTTTAATTCTACCTTCCTGCCCCTGGGTTTTATCGAGCTGTTGAAATAGACTTCAGCTTGATTGAACAAACCTGCAAAAGAATCTACGGCAGGTACTAATATGTACAGTACTGTGCACAAGAAAACAAAACAACCTGATATTAAAATATATCGTCACTGTCCAATGCTAACCTCATATGTTCACTTTTTGACCATTGTGACATTTTAATATAGATGGAAAGCGTCCATTCTCCTCTGCATAATGTTTGACATCTATTTGACCAATGAAAAGATGTTTTATTAAGTTATGTGTGAAATTAGTATTTATGTTGTACTGGTTAACATTTCTATTCATGATGGTCGTTTGTATGGATTGCTTCATGTCGGTGATTTTAACAACTTGATAGCTAGATAGCTAGCTAACTAACGTTGTTAATTATGAATACAAAGTGATATTAGTTTGCATTTCGTTGACAGGGACATAATTGGCTTACTGGCAACAATCCACATAAGTCCATTTACAACATTAAACGTTTCACTGATGTTTCTATTTGCGCTGCTAAGAGTCTCTCATCACATTGTTTTGGGTTTATTTTGTAAAGTAGTTTCTGAGAAAATGTTTTTGACTCTTGAAAAAATTTGATGTTTTGGAGATACATGTTTTTTTATTGGACAGTAATGATATACAAATGGGTAGTAAAATAATGAAGAAGTTACGGGAATTTCTTTGTCTTTCCAGTAAAGTTACTGATATCCTGATATCAGTTTACTTAATGTATTATCTTAATTAGCTAAAAGAAAAACTCGATGATGTTCTGATTAGCCAAATGAGGTGTGTTAGGGGTCACAAACACTTGAGTATAAGAAACATCATAATGATAGTTTTCAACATGAAAATCTTTTAAACCAGTGTTCCCCAATCCAGTCCTCAGGGACCCACAGACAATCCACGTTTTTGGGAGGGAGCAAAAACATGGACTGTCTATGTGGCCCCGAGGACCGGAAGAGGGAAAACTATTTTAAACTATGAAAGGATCCTTGCACTGTACTGTACATGTTTAAGTGTGTAAACCCAACCCAGAATCATTTGTACTGCCTGTTTGCAGTCAGCTGTCCCTCAGCAGAGGCAGGTACTGTGGTCCCCCTGGCTAGTCGAGTGATAGAACCACCTGTACAGTCAACACATAGCAGCACTCACTTGACACCAGGAGCCATTCATTCACAGGACAAAACATTACAGGCCCCGGGGGAATCCAGGCCAGCTGCCCAGGCTTTGCCGATGGGGGGTGGGGTCAGATGGCGCTTTTGGGAAGCCGACCAGCGTCCTTAACGCTGCATAAGAGTGAGCAGACGCCCCAAACGTTGCA
The DNA here is from genome assembly GCA_026780845.1 of Petrocephalus sullivani. NCBI lineage: Eukaryota > Metazoa > Chordata > Actinopteri > Osteoglossiformes > Mormyridae > Petrocephalus > Petrocephalus sullivani. The sequence goes on from JAODKM010000088.1 coordinate 9,293,868, forward strand.
CGTTCTGCTTTTTCCCACTTTATGTTTGTTTGTGCATCAAGAACAGATTTTTTGGTTCTGTTCCCAGCAGGCTATGCCACAAACTCGCAAGTCTGCCTGCATCATAAATATAAAACTAAAACAGCCAATAGAAGGCAGCTACCCAAGCCACTGCGATACATGCGTCGGCCAATTACAGTCATTACTAAAAGTGACCAATGACAACTGACCTGACCAGCAGAAGACCTCAACCAGGCTTCAGCTCATGTACACAGAACATGGCAGCTGTTCAGCTTTCTTGACACCATGGAAGACTGTATATTAATAAAATGACCCACATATCTCAATGCTGACTGGGTTTCCTGCTTTAGGAACCATCTCCTTTCAACTTCACCCAGAATCTCGTGGTTATTCTGTGTTTAGGGCAAAGAATAGGATGCTTCCAAGCCCTGACAATGCTCTCCCCCGGAAGCCGGGAGTTTGTCGGTCTGTGCGGCTGCTCAGGCCAGGAGCATAAATCCTGGCCTGACAAACTGTGTATCTGAGGCGACCCGAGTGGAACCCCTTTAACGACCCGCGGCCCGCGCCATAACGACGTGCGCCCGCTGACGGTGGCTGCCGCGACTGTGTCTGTCGCCTTGGCAGGGTGTCATGGCCGTGGCTGTGCTGGTACCGTGTCCCCGTACTGCTGTGGTACAGAATGTTTATTCCTGGTAGGGGCACGGAAAACATGGGGGTGGCTACACTGCCCTGCAAACCTCGCCCCCCCTCGCTCATAGACCAGCCACCTGTCAGAGGCCCAGAGGCAGTATGGCGAAGCTCTGGGCCGGTTACTTATGTGCCAATATAAGGAGATTTCCCTGCAGGAAGTCCTGCATCTCTGGTTTAAGCAGCTGGTAGGACTGTGCAAGCCCTCCCAAACAGATTCAAGACTCAGTTTTATTGTCATATATACAAGAACAGTGTACAAAGAACAATGGAATTCTTACTTAAACGCCTTCTCCAGACGACCTACAACAGAGCAGTGCAGCGTTACAAACAGAGGTGGGTAGTTCAGGTCCATAAAGTAAAAATCCAGACCAAAAATTTGTTTCAACCAACAAGTTGCGTATAATGAGTCACAGTCACTGAGTACTCAACTGTTTGGTTGAAACAAAATCTGGACATGAACTACCCACCTCTGATTACAATACTAATATACTAAAATAATAACTACTATGAGATATCTAACAAGATATAATCTTACAACAAATAATACAGCATTCATCATGAGGAGGTAAAGCGTTATGTAGCAGAGCAAAGTAGCAATTCAAAGTGGCAGCGTGGGTCGGATACAGAGAATGCTGTAGCAATTTTACAGAATTAGCAGTAAATTAAAAGTGACAAGGCAAAGTAATGATTGTGGATCAGTACAAAAGATAAGAACAGGGAAAAATTATTCTTTCAAAGCATACAGTTTAATTTAAAAATGTTTGGTCCTATTTTCATTTCAAATACAGAATGATGGTGTTTCATCCCGCACGGCAGGAAAGCATCTTTTTAACCAAGTGGGGATCCTTCTGGCCACAGGGAAGGTATACATTTCAGCATATGACTCCAGCTGCTGTGGCTAATTCTGTTTTATGAGTATTACGTGCCAAGGCCAACACATTCAACTGAACCAAAATACAGCTGTGTCTATTTCCGCGGCTGGCTATTCTGCTGCGGCAGTGTGGTGTAGGTCGTGCTCAGCGATACCGCAGAGGGTACCAGAAGGAAACCACACCTCATGCCACTGGGTACTAGTAGGATGACGGTGTGGTGTAGGTCGCGTTCAGCGATACCGCAGAGGGTACCAGAAGGAAACCATACCTCATGCCACTGGGTACTAGTAGGATGACGGTGTGGTGTAGGTCGTGCTCAGCGATACCGCAGCGGGTAC
>JAODKM010000088.1:9300722-9328299 GCA_026780845.1 Petrocephalus sullivani
ATCGCGTTGATCTCTCGATGCTTTGATGTCATACACTGACTGCGCAGCCCCTGCGTAATTTCACGTGATTTTTTTTTGCGACTAACCGACTAATGAAAATGTATTCGACCAAGCCCTCTTCATATCGACTAACGTTTAGTCAACTATTTGGGGGCAGCCCTAGGAAATACCCATTTATACTCAGGACTTGAAAAGAGTAATATTTTTTACATGGAGTTTAGTTATGTGTTGTGTGTAATAGTGGTGCACAGAAAGTGCCACCATGGCACCAGCTTCTTGTTATTGATGTGCAATAAAAACACTTCAAGTTACTGCCTCTATTATTTAACTCAGATCAGTGAATAGAGTACTTCTGTTTAGCAGGTTCTGTATGAAATTAGGCCTGATTTGAGTCAGCCCTGCAGAATAAATTCAACACTGATCCTTGCCAAAGGACTGAGGTTTACAAACTCTGTTATGCAATGAAAAAAAATATCCTCAAATCGTTTTTTAATAAGTTTTTGACCGGGAAAGGGCCATTACTAATGAACTGTGGCTCCACCGGAAAATAATCAGATCCATATCATCTGATTATGTGCTAGATCGTCTAAGAATTATCATTCAAGAGTAAGACATAAAATTATGTAGACAGTCACAAGGAAGTCTAAAATGACCCGGATTTTCAGGACCCTCTCTCCTAAGCTGAGGTCATCCTTAATGACAGAAAATTAGAAAGACCCACCAAAAAAATTGGGGTATGTGAGAGTGTAGCAATTTGGAAAGCATTGCTTGCTAAAACAACATGAAAGTGGGCTTTCTTGCACCAAAATTGCACCAAAGCCCACCTGTGTGATCCTCTGGAGTTCAGAAATAAAGCTCTTTTGAAAGATGAGTGAAAAAAAAAACACTGCATCCCACAGTAAAAAATTGTACCAGTGGTCTAGTCTACTGATAGTGTTGCGATATGGGGACAAATTGCTGTTATTGAAGGAACAGTGAGAACAGTGAGCTACTCTGTGCCTGGGAATCACACATAAGAAGGTCAGGTCAGCCATCTGTGAGCGGAGCCTGATAGAGAGCCTGGCTCTGAGTAAGCCTGACCAGGAACGCGTGAGCGAGACGACGTTACAGTGACAGAGACATCGCAATATCAAAGAGCTCAGACTGATCTAGATAATGGCCCAGCTGGTAGCACTGCTGCCTCACTCAAACCCTGCCTCTGTGTGCGAGGAGTCTGCGTCTTCTCCTCGTTTCAGGAGGGTTTACACCTGTAGTCCAAGACATGTGGTTAAGCTAATTGGCGTCCCTACTGTAAGTTGTCCATGGAGTGTGTGTGCAGAGGTGGGTAATTTGGTCCAGAGAGATTTTGGTTCAACCAACCATAAAGAGTCACCATCACAGAAACAAAATCTAGGTCTGGACTTTTACTCTGTAGACCTGAGCTACCCACCTCTCAGCATGTTTACCCCGTGATCTACTGACCTATCCCAGGCAGGGGTTCAGCCTGCACAGGATAGGAGCCCAGCACAGGGTACATACAGACTTAGCAAGGGTCTGCGGTCTGCAGGAGAAAACACAGGAAGAACAGGAAGAAGACCGAACCTCCACTCAGAGACCACAAGGGACTTGATCTTTCATCAATTAATATTTCATAAATGACACAATTCCACAAGAAAACGACATTCCCATTAGAGAGTCCCTTTCTCACACAGATCAGCAGCAGTGAGCTTTTAGTATAGCATTCTCCACTCCATTTCTACTCATGGAGTTCATGAGCAGTACTCTGAGAATGCAGATCTACGTGCAGGTCACCTGTCCATCATGGCCCTGTTCGGGTAAGCCAGCAAAACAATTTCAAATAGATCACCTGTAATCTTTTTCACCTTTTTCATCTTCCCCATAGAACGGAACTGTTCATACTTCAAACATTTCACTCCTGGAGAAGACACAGAGGTGTTTGAAGTTAAAACTCAGAAAGGTAGGTGACGTATTTCAGCTTATCAAATGCTACTGTCACATATTGCCTGTACTATATACTGTAAGCTGATCATTTGACAGGCCAGCCTGCTTTACCCTCACGTCTGAAAATGATCTTGCCCGGCGTTAAATATAATTCTTGGACCGGTATCAATGAATGCCACAAATTTACACCGTTTATGCCAGAAACTTGCCTTACAAATGACCTCGGTGACGTCTGTGCATCTGTGTTACTTCTGTATTTACCTGTCATTCTATTTATTTATTGACAACTAGAAAATGAACTGTAACTGAATTTATCCTAGTCTTGAGTATTATTAACAATTATTAAGATTATTAAGTGTTTAGTAGCATTTCAAGTATATAGCCTTTATATTCAATTCAATTCAATTCAATTCCTTTTTAATTGTATAGCGTATTTTCCAACATTACACTGTCTCAAAGTGCTTTACATGATCTCTGCCCAAAGCCCCCAGTGAGCAAGCCAGAGGTGACAGTGGCACAGAAAAACTCCCAGAGTTTATAATATGGAATCAAACTGCTTCTATGGGTCACTGAAGTGGTTTCTCCCAAACCTGGTCACACACTGTGTACACTTCTCATATAAGTTTTCAAAACTTTAATAATAAACCAGATCATTTAACTACTTAAGTAATCCTTAAGGCCAAAATGTGTAGTCTTTTTTCACTTTTACAGTTATTCATAATAATAATTTAGTTTAACAAAACAAAATCTTCAAATTCTAAAAAGGCATTCAATGAACAGTATTTCAATATAAGAGAATTAAAATGTCAGCCATACCCATAACGACCTGCTTTGGGATGCTCCCATAAAGAGCTTCAGCTATACGATCCTCTCATGGGAAAGCTGGGCTTTGGCTGGGATTATCCTGGGCTCTTAATCAATGACTAACGCACTTCCCACTCCTCACTTTGTTTACTGCCGTCGGGTTAAACCAGACTAATCCCACTGTCCATAATGTCTGAAGCCTCCTTTCTACACTAATCCCATTAGCATCCATGAAAACAAGTTTCTGCCTTTTCAGACAGTAAATGCCATCATTGTGTTTGTGCTTTAGCCTGTGAACACACTCGCCCTCCTTGGGAATAAGTTACCTGTGGCCAGCATGGACACTGACAGAAACTGACATGGCAGGCTCATTACCTGCATAGTCACTAGCGCCCTGTCAGCAACTGAGAACAATCTGAGAATGCTCTGCCCTGGGTACACATGCCATGATATGATATAGGCAAATTATACTCCTAACATAATAGACACCAAGCCAATCAAGGTATAGTGGGCTCACAGACATTCCTTCATTCCTGACATTACTAGTATCCATGACTTCGTTCAAGGTCTCATTCATCAGCTGGACATCATCACCGCTCTAATGCTCTTCCACAAGCCGGCGGCTCTCCTTTGAAGAAATTCAAACCGAATTTAAAAAAAGGACATCTTTTTTTTTTTTGAAAGACGTGCCCGTGGAATCAATTCAGTGCCACGGTGGCTCAGAATAATCTAAATGCTTTAACCTCAGCTTCCCGTGAAATAAAATTAACCACCACAGAGCTCTGAGGCTTGTATATAAAGTCATAATTATACATGTCTATCAGGGGAGCACAGAGACCGCCACTCACAGACGAGCCCTGTCACCTTTCTGGAAGCTAGGCGAGCGCATCCCGGGCTGCCGATTCAGCGCGTACCATCCGCTTACACGACCACCAGGGCATCCACACAGAGGGTACAGTAGCCTAGTGTAGGAAAATAAGCCAGACTTGAGGCCAGTCTAGTTTAGAAAGCCCACCTTTTTTACACATGTGAACAAGGTGGACGATATGAACTGTACAGTAAAATATACAGCTAATCATGTAGGCAAATGCTAGTCAATTTGGCCAGAAACATCCATGAAGCAACAAAATAATGCTAAGGTAAGTCGTGGAGCATCTTCCATCTTCCTTGAGCCCCCATGAAAGCATATAATATTGGGCCCCCAACCCAGACCAATCCAATTTGCTCTAGATGTTTTTGGGCCCCTGAAATCCCCCCTCCCCCCCTTTTCTGGAGCCCAGGTATATGCATAAATATGAATATACATATGCATAAATCAGAAAGAGCAGATTCGGAACAACATTAATACTGAAATAAACATAATATAGGTCAGTAAATTGAACTATTGATCTACTAAAATAATCTTATGTTAATATAAGTGTAATGACCTTACAACAGGTGTCTCCTGACACAATGAATATCGGAGGTCAGAGTTCCTACGTCAGTCAAAGGGGAACCCCCGAGGGAGCGGGGCACTTAGCCCCAGGGCGGAGGCGGTGGAGGGGGGGTCTTTACCTCTCCTGCATTCTCTCTGAAGCAAATCGCTGTTCAAAGCTTCGGTGGCGATACTGTGCTCACTTCTCCCCTCCCCCGTAACCGCCGTCAGATCTGCATCGCACCCCCCGTCAGATCCCCCACCCTGGCGCCCCGCCCCGTCACAGTTTAAAGCTCGCAAGTTTGCGGTGCTGGAGAGGAGGAAGCACGTTCGCCGACGCTCACGGGCGTGTCCTTCCAGCCTTCCCGCTTTATCCTCTCCCGTTTCTGTTCCCCGGCCGATACGCTGCTTTTTCCCCTCACATGCCGGCGCGCTTTAATAGATGCGGAAGAGCTCAGGCGACCATTTTTATCTGTTTCGAGTTTCAAGTTTTCAAGTTTATTTTATTTATAAAGCACATTTTAGACGGTCGCAGTCGACCAGGGTGGTGAACAAACAATATCAGTATGAGTCACTTACATACAAGCCAAGAAACAAATGCACTGAGCATAAGCACATGGACAATGCCCCGATAAAAACAACCACAATGCCGAGAGCAAAGCGGAAACAAGGAACCGGAGACAGAAATAAGTGATCAGTAAATAAAAACCAAATTTTTAATTGGACAATGATTGACTGGACAATAAAGAGATTCTCAAATTGAGTTAAAAGCAAAGGACTGCAGTGAAAGTAAATGAACGAGCATTCCTCAGCATCTCTACAGGCAAACATGTCACTACATGGAACATATGATCATACGGCCAATAAATGAGTAACATGAAAGGAAAACATCTTTTTTATGGAGGTAATTCTGATGTTTTCTTCGTATTACACGACACTCTCCATTTCACCGCCTGTCTTTCAGCTGGGGCCTGCTCCACCAACATCTTCCACGGCTTTGTGACCTTCTGATCTGCCGTTCTGATGCCTGACGTTTGACTGATAGGCAGAGAAATCTAATCTAAAGGATAACAATGGACCGCTGTTCCATAATATGAATGAAGAACGAGAAAATACAAGCGTAATATATATGTTAGTTTTAAAATTAAACATCTTGAGTGTAAAAACACATCAACACATTAGATAAGATATATCCATAAGTAGAATAGGGGATTCCAGTGCAGACATCCCATAACTGTTCAACAAGAATGGGGCTTCTAGCCACGGCCACTTCTGGACCAATCAGATCGATTGTTCCGTCTTCTGCAGTTGAGCTGCTCTCTCTGACGCTCCCTTCTGCTGGGAAATGACTCGATGAATCAACCTAGGGTGCTGTCTGGCAGATTTGTGTTTTAATTAGAAGCCATCAATCCTCCCTTCAGCAGAATCCAGTCTGATTAACACACAACATGGCATTAGCAATTCTGATGCATTACTCATCTCAATTAAAATAATAACAATAATAATAGTAATATTTTGATTCCTATGCAATGCATAGCTAATTTAAAAGTGCTTTTGCTAGAGAAATCCCGTTAAAAATATTATGGAATTGCACATTGTAGTTTGTCAGTGCGTAGACACATGGAGGCGGAGGAAGCACAGATTACCAAAAGCAGCAGTTGCAACTCAGGCTTTTGTTGCTATTTTCAGTGGCAGAAATAAGCAGGCATCATTCAATCATACAGAAGGTTGGGGGTCAGATTGATTTTTGTTTTTAGAGAAGCAAGAGCTGACATCCTGGAGGGAGCTCCACATGCAAGACGTGCTTAACATGTAAACGTCACGGCTGCCGGACACACCGGGGATCTCCGCCACATCACTCCTGCTGTCTTTTCAGAGTACAACATCTCAGCAGCGGCCATTGCGGTCTTCAGCTTGGCATTCACCATCCTGGGCACGCTCTGCCTCCTGTGTGCTTTCGGGAAGGGCAGAGACTACCTGCTGAAACCTGCTGGCATGTTCTTCACCTTCGCAGGTAGGACAAGAAGTCAAGAAGGCTGTGCTTCGGTTTGTGCGTGTGTGTTTGGCTCATGTCAGATACTTCATCCTGACATTTTGTGGACGTTCTTAGGTAATTCAAGGATATCATCATTTCAAAGCCCCAAAAATCTCATGGCACAAATCTAAAAACATCACTTCCAGAATTCCCAGTTTGCCAGTCTGTCTACCTAGCTATCAGAAACTGACACTGAAACTGTCTTCACTGACAGGGTAACGAGTAGCTCATCAAGGTAGGAATTTTGTGCCTATATCCAGAATGTTGTGGGTTCAATCTCTACAGACAGCAGAGTAATCACATGACTGTCGGGCTCATGACCATAGCCCTTAACCCCTTGTAGACAATTGTCGCAAAATCGCCTCAAACTGCTTCTGGCCTGAATGCAGCCTAAGTAGCGCATATATCCTGCCAAAGCCGGGTGATTCCGGTATTCGATATGTACCAAGGATCGTTTTCGAAGCGCTGCTCATGCCTAATGTCCCTAATTTATAGATTTATTTTTTTACAATAGTTACATCTGTGTTTTAGGAAAACACAAATAATTTCTTTTTTATGCAATTGTAAATAAATTTAGGCAACCAGGGATTAACCCCAACTATTTCAGGGCCACTAACTGATCTTGCTTTGTGACCCAAAGCTGTCCTCAGTTGTACATCAATTTGGACAAAGGCACCCAGTAGAGGTAGAAAGACTACTTAGGACGAAGTTACAAATTCTAAAGTACATAATATTTAAAACATGACAGGGATAGGAGGCAGGGTGCTTCATGCCTGTTGGGCAAAAATTAATATTAGGATGAATTGATATAAAATAAAACATAAAGCCGCAGGAGAGCTGGGGACAGGAAAGGCTTTTGTTTGATGATTATTGTTTTGGAGCAGCGATAGGAAGAATGGGAGCGTTCTAATGCTGATGGGCAGTTCATTACACAGAAGGGGACCGGAGAGAGACTGGGATCTCCAAGCTGAAGAACAATGACATGCCAGTTGAGTCTGGTCTCAGGGGGATAATATTGATCGGAGCAAAAAATGACATAAACAATAAACAGGAACGGAACGTTGAATGCGGTCTTACAGATGGGGTTTTAAATGAGTATCAGCAGCTGAATACAATAGTGGTAATCAACATTTACTGCTGTGGTGCATGGAGTGTATTAATGGGTATGGTGGCAGCATAGGAAGAAGTACTGTGGCTTCCGATCCCGAGGGCTGAGTGTGGGCTTGGTATACCCTTCCTGTGTTTGCCTCCTGCAGGCCAAAAACACTAAATGGGGCAACAGCGGCAGCTCTGTGTTCCTCATGGCGTGTGAATGTGTGCACTGTGATGGACTTGCATCCTGTCCAAGGTGCTCACCATTAGCCTGTACTGGATAACTTTATAGGAAAGATAGATGGATGAATCGATGGATGGATGCAACAAGACCACATGCAAGTCTGCTTACTAAAAGTTTTTTAGGAATATTCTTTATTTCCATCGTGGAAATTTATATGAAACCATTATTCTTGGGCATCTGAAGTAGCCATTGAGACTGGACAGCTGTTTAACTCAAATGTTTAATGTTGGACACATTACTAATTATAATCATTAATTTATACCTTATTTCGAATAACACCCTAAGGGCCTGTTGTTCACCTACAGGTGTTTGTGTGATCATCTCGGTGGAAGTGATGCGGCAGTCCGTGAAGAGAATGATCGAGAGCGAGGAGACCATCTGGTTCGAGTATTATTATTCGTGGTCCTTCGGCTGTGCCTGCGCAGCCTTCATCCTGCTCTTCCTCAGCGGAATAGCCCTACTCGTCATCTCCATGCCTCAAATGCCGCGCAACCCCTGGGAGACCTGCATGGACGCAGAACCGGAGGCGACGGAGTAAAGACCAGCAGGCCGGACGGACGAGGTGGTCATGTCGTTACCTTCAGCTTTTGCAAGCCAGGCTATTTGAGACAGGATTTCTGAAAGTGTGCGCGAAGAATTTCAGAAGTATGATTTGTCAACGACTTTGTACTTTAAACCACCAACTGCCGATTGTTTGCGATCGAGTTAAATTTCAGTGTTCCTTTTTTTTATTATTATTTATATATAAGCAGTTTGCGCTTGAAAAGACACTTTCGCAGATTTAGTACAGCTGATCATTTTTAATTTTTATATTTTGTGGCAGAACTCATAAGAGGAATTTTTGAAGTAAGCCGAGAAAGGAAAGCTTTGTTGGTATAAAACTGCAATACTCATAAAGATTCTAAAGTCATGACCCCTGATTTTAGGCTAACAATAAAATTACTTTTTTTTCCATTTACATAACTGGAAAATACCAATAATTATTTTCATTGCTTAGAGTGCTGGATGAAATTATTTTTGAACATATAACTAAGAGAAATCCTTCAGCTAGAAACAAACAGAGTGGAGCTGTAGGCTTGGAAGGGCTAAGCAGCACGGAATGCTAATGGCCGAGTCGCCCGGTCCCTCTGAAAAGCTCAATGCTGGACCGCATTCAGGAATCGCAGGTGCGCACGAAAATGAAGACAGATTCAGGCGGGATCTAAGTTCATTTTTACAGTAAACAAGCAGATATTGTTTGTTTAGAGAGGCTAGAGATTCCAGCACAGTTGCTGAACTTTCCTACTTTATCTAATCAAGGGTACCATCTTAGTGTATAAAGACTGTCCACAATTGACTTAAGACGACCCACATATGCAAAGTTTTTCTTTTTTATCAAGTAAGGGTATGCCTAAATTTCTGGCAGCCGAAAGCTAGTATGAATATGAATTCAAAATGTCTACAATACAGTTCTTACCTGTAAGAATTAAGCTATGACGAGTAAACCTTATACTAATATAAGCTCGCCACCAAGTGCCACCATCCCAGCCACACACGCTTCTCCGAGTCTCATTTTCATACCTAAAAGTCGGTGGAGTTACCCTATTCCCGACATACGTCCATCCCAACGTACAACCTGTCTGACATAATGGAAAGCAGTCCAAAGTCGGGGACAGATGGTGTATATTCATACACATATTTAGGGTTGTGACTAACCTGCCCAAATGCTTAAATTCACTGTATTGAAAAGCATACATCAAGCTTAGGATCTTAGGATATTTGTGTCGTTTGAAATTCTTATGATACCCATTTTTGGTTTTCGGTTTGAAGATATACATGTATGATACGACAAACAGAGTGGCCACCAAGCATTCTTCGTTTTCTACTTATAAACAATGGTTCGGTAAAATTCAGTAGTAGCTTTGTTATTTTTTTTATACTAATTTCAAAATTAAATGTTATGAAGTTTTAGCCATTAGGCCTATAGCACATGTATCTGGAGCATAAACCCGGCACAGAAAATGTCAGCTTTAAGCGACATTAAGAGGTACGGGTTTCATCAGTGCTAAGAGCATTAAAATGACTAAATGTAAGGTATACATTGTGTTTTTTTTTCTTTTTATTGTGTTTCTGACATGATATAATCCTTTGCCAAACATATTTTTAATTAAATAAAAAAGCACTTGAACCAGCTTTGACATAACAGGGTCGGTTACCCCCCCCCCACCCGAATGCTGAATTTTAAAACACCCTTAGCACCTTTAGTGACAGGGGTGTTATTTTTGTGAGAAGGGGGTGGGGTGTAAAATGAAATTAAATTTGAAAGCCAAGCCAGGCTCCCGAATTCCCTCCCGAGCCTTTAAAGGAGAGCACTGAATCCTCTGCGGCTTCGCCGTCTAACACTGCCAACCAAGTCAGGTCCTTGTGCCCCATACAAGCAGATATTCACACTGGAGTGGTTGTGGTGGCTTCTGAGGGGGGGGGGAGCATGGAAGAACAACCGAAATGCTCCCACGTCCACTACTGAATTAAACTTGATAAGTAGCAAGCTTGACACAGATAATTCGAGCTAATGCTTCCCTCCCTCGCAGAGAAGCTAATTGCAGATTCCCCACTTCACTGGCATGCTCCCGGTTAGACAAAGGTGCCCGTCTTTGTAGTGCCAATCACAGCATTACAGGCAGAAGGCCAGGAGCAGGTGAGTACACAACACCAAAATGCTCCTACCCCCAGGGAGGACGTTCACATCACACTCTTCCGCTTTCTGTGATAAAATCTTAGCCTCCAATACAATTACAAGGAATTTAAAACAGTGGAATGATGGGGACACAGCCCACCTCTAGCACAAATCTCAGGCTTATGGGGATATTTGATCCTTACACAGATAAACATCCAGGAGTTTGTATTGCTTCTGAGGAATAAACTGATGACCAGATGCTGTTGCCACCCCCCCCTTATAATTTAAATTACATTATGTAAAACGGCTTATTTAGTCCAATTAGCAATTACAGATGGCGCTCTTGCCCACAGCGATCCTGATCAAGGCCCAACCAGCCTCACATACAAAGGGATCTTGGATTTTCTGGGCAAAGACCCAAAAATCCCAATCACATTTACAGGCAGTGGTCCGGAGGTTCAAGTTTCACTGCGGGTCTGGGCCGGTGCCATGCGACACAGACGCTGCTGACACTTCTGGACCCAGGGACACAACAGCACCGGAGATGACTGACCAGCCCGGAATGGCAGTGTCCCTGCCCCCGAATGCAAAACCATTTCATAAGACAAGACCTGCTGACCTTAACTTCAAACAAACCATTCAACATACTCATTACCTCAAAATACTTCTGTTATTCAAATTTAGACAACCTCCCACCCCATTAGTCCCACTTCACACCATCTTAATAAAATGTAGATAATTTCAATAAAAACACTTTAATAGAGTAACAAATAAAAAAAAAAAAAGGCAAATTAAACTTTTTTAAACACAGCCTAAACCTTCAAAAGAATCGCCACCAAATAAAAGAAAAAATAAAAATAAATATTTTTTTATATATATATATATATATTTATATATATTCACTGTTTGAAAACGGAAAGGAACACAAAGGAGGGTGCCGGTAGTCTGTGGAGAAATAGACTCGAAGTGGAGAGGGACATGGCAGACAACTGAAGAACAGGCAGAACACAGTGCTCTCTACCAACACCTGGGCAAAAACTGCTCCCTGAAGCTGATTGGTCACTTGGCAGCCGGGACCAACTCCTTACCCAATAGAATCCAATGGCTGGCTCGTTCGCTGGAAGTCAATTACAGACAGTCCCCGAGTTACGATGGTTGGACTTTTTCGACGTTATGACGACCATAGCAATACGACAACAAAAAAAAATAGTTTAAGCTTTGTGCGGCAGGCAAACAAAGCAGTGTATACAGTGTGATACGTTAGCGTGTTGCCAGGATGTACACATCTCCCACCTTGTGTGATGCCTCATTCCCGCCAGCCAGAGTTCAGTTGTCTCGGTGTTAGAGCATGTATTTTTTCTGTGTTTTCGGTCTTTCAAAGCCCATGTCGACTTATACTTTATTGATATTTTCAAGTTATGATGGGGTAATCGGAACGCATCTCCATCGTAAGTCGGGGACTACCTGTATCGCATAAAGGCAGCTAGCCACTGCATGGTATAGATTCCCACTTATTTAAACAACCGTGCAAATTCCACAGTCATATCCTTATTGCATTTCTCTCCTCTTTTAAAAATGATTAAAGCATGCTTTGCTGGAGGGGGACATGGGCGGTATGGCCGAAAATGGCTCAATGTTCAGTCAAAAAATGTGACTATTTCCATGTTACATAAACTTATCCAAGTACATTTCAACAACGGACTGAGGAATTTTGTAGTGAAGTTAATAATGTACTTAGCTTACACTATTCAGAAGCAGTATAAGAATTTTAGTTTGGGCATGTACCATCAAAAATAATTAAAAGTGAGTGGAGATTCACAGAAAACCATCTGATAAAGAAAAAAAAAAAAACGTAACGTTATTAAAGCTGGCAACCGACAGATGCAAAACAAAATTAACAAGCAAAAGGTGTAAAAGGTGTGTATAGAAAAAAAAAAACCCTGTCAGGAGTGGTGGTGTCAAAATCACCAAAAGCACTTGTTTTAATTGGATCCTCGAGAAAAGAACTTTGCCAATTAAGTACAAATAAGTACTTGCATCCTGACTGGGGAACAATTTTTGCCCAGCACATTAAAGTACTGAAAACTGTTGCATAACTATTTCATTATTAGTAAAATATTAGAACTGTCGTTCATAATGTCACAATTTATTTTACACATCAAATATCAAAATCGGACTTTGCAGGAAAAGAACAAGATGTTGCACAAATCCGTATATCGTTTGATAAGGGAAAGAAAATAACCCGGTTACCATGACATGCACAGAGAAACACAGTCGTCACAAAATGTATCATTGAAACTACAAAGCACCTATGAAAATAAAATGTTTCAACCCATGATTCTTTTTTTTTTTTTTTTTTTAAAGCAACATTTCATAAAAAAAAAAAAAATTTAATTTCTATGCCTGCAACTAAACTTTCATTTGTCAAGCCACCAGACATTTTGTGTATTTTAAAAGAACAAAAAACACGTTTAAAAAGCTCTCTTTCTCACGGGAGCTACTGCCAGTGTCAACACACTCGTTTTGTCCATGTCTGTTTTTTCTTTTATTTTTGCATAATTAAAAAGGGCGTACATCCTCTTAAAACAGCTTTATAAAAGTGAGGCAACCCTCTATCTCTTTGTTGTAAAGACCTAGAAAATGTGTATTTAAAAAAATATGCTTTGATGATAATTCGTAAGCATACGACTTACTGAATCGTGACATGGGGAGAATCACAATGACGGCAAAATTTCAGGAACACACTGGCAAGGTGGCAATTTTCCTTTTTTTTTTATTTCTTCAAAGCTGAGGCTCACATCAAATTGTTTTCTATTAAAATTGTACTTTCTTTGTGCAGGTTTATCTAGGCCTTAATATTTATTCTTAATATTTTATTCCTAACCTTTTTCTTCCTCTCTTGTACGCCGCATGTCCCATGCAGGCTTGTTAGATTTTATATTAAACAATTATAACAAGCCTGAGTGTACTACTCCACCAATGATACTATAACCTTTCCAAATGGCCACCTTGCTGCATCCATCCGCGTGCATGCCTAGGTCTGCATGTGTTCATGAACATTTGTCTTTCGCAACAACAAGCCAAAACATCACAAATGTGCAAGACGTGAAAGGCTTGGAACTAGATGAATTTAGAAACGCAGCCAATATCATTCTGAGCGGTGCCGACACCTGAAACCCAGCAACCGCAGGTCAGCAAATCACACAACGAACATAAATTCAAATGATCTGAAGTATGAACATTTACAAGTGCGTAATGTTCTATAGCGGGACTGTGTGGGGTTGCCTCTGGCGAGCAGCTCTGTCACTAGAAATGAGAAAAATAAAAATATAGTAACAGTTTGTAGGTTTTTCTGGACCCACGTGTATAGAAGCAATTCAGCTGCACATAATTAAAACATCAAAATGTTCCACTGGAAGAAAAATGAATGTCACCTGCAACCTCAAGAGTTCAACTTGACTAGGTACATGGAGCAGAGGCCCACTTCCCAAAGACCAAACTCCTCTCCACATTCTTCACAACAGACTAATCGATTCAACCCCAGGATCTTCTGAGCACATTCTCTAAACACTTCCGTAACCGAGGCCTAAGGTCCATCTCTGAAAATGAATGGTGCTTGTATTTAGCACATCCGAAAACCGCATACCACTTCCCTTTGACCACATTTCAAACCGAGAGAAGAATGCAACACTAATTCTAGAGAGCAAATGCAGCATTAGGCGGGAACGTTACCTTTTTGAAACATGATTATTGTTAAAGTACGTCTAACAATAATGAGTGAACGTGCTTAATCAAGTGTGATGGTAAGCGCCGTCTGAGAAACATCAAGCGGTAAGTCAGGAGTGTGTGTGTGGCGTTGGGGGCCCGATCACAGCATCAGCGTGCTCACTAATCAGTATTTTCCTTTTCCAAAATATATTCCACAAAATAATAAGCATGAGAGTACCAAGGCAGCCTTAAAACATGCCCGTTTGTCTTCATGTTTATCACGGTGATGCAGTCTTGCCAGAGATGATGAAGAAAGAGTACATGCCACTTTAAGGTAACACGAACATGATTTACTTTGTGACATTTTGGCTTGTTCAGCTGTGTATTATTTTCATTTTTTTGTGTGTTTTTTAAACAATGATTTAATCTTTAAAGTAGATAAGTTTTCAGGTGGACAGAAAAAAAGAAAAACAAAAGACCCAATAGAAGGGGGGAAAATACCAAGATTGGTTTGTCACGATGACCAAAACAAATCCTAACGCTAACGCTAAATTAAGCATGTGCATACATCAAGTTTGTTTTCTATATATGTACAGGTTAGAGAAAAGGAACTACTTCTATACAATGTTTCATATATTTTGTATGATTTGGTTGACCTCTCAGCTGATGCCAAAATAAAGCACTGCTGGGGAAAACGAAAGACAGGAAGAAAATTGACAAAAAAAAAAAAATCAAGCAAACATCTGTGGCTGATTCTCAAAAAACGGCAAACAAAAGGAAAATGGGGGATAGAACAGGCAGCATTGAGGTCAGTCAAATCTTTTTTTTTATAAGTTTTTCTATTACTTAATTTATATATACGTTGCCTTTTTAATCACATATTTCAAACTGTAAAAGAACAGACCATTACTAATTCATCATCTATCTATAAAAACAACTTTTAAAAGGACTTTTTGTAATTTTTAAATAGTTTTTCTATTTTTTTTGTCTTTTCTTGGATGCCTACTTGTTATGCTCATTTAAAATATGAATAATACCCATTGCTACTTGTTGAACTGCCTATGCTAAGCTCCTGTAATAAGGATATGGGGTCACTGTTCTTTTTGGCCTGCTCGGGAACAGGCCTGGGTTTGGGGGGGGCGCGGAGGGCACTGGCGTATGACATGGTGTGGGTCTTGTTCAGGCCGGGGCCCTGGAGGGCCCCCGTTCCAGGCCCCTCGGGTGCACCACCTGGGTCCGGAGACGGCTGCTTGCTAGGCATGAGGGGGGGGAACTGTCCGAGGTGCTGGAGGGGGCCGAGGGGGTGGGCCAGTGGCTGGGGGCTGTCTGACTTCAGGGGGTCTTCGGCCTCACGCATTGCTTTTGCTGAAGCTGCTTTGTGAAGGGGGGGGGTGGGAGAGAGAAAAGGGTGATAAGGTCAGTAACAGGAGGTGGAAAGAGAGACTGCTCTTGCTCTATAGGTAAGGTCCAACATGCGGAACTCGCAGCTGGCCAAGGCTGAGCTGACAGATGTGTCAGAGCGCATCATGGCATATCCTGACACTTATGAAAAGTCCATAAAGAGTATGATAGGGCTGCAGTGACAAAAAAAAATATATTTTTTCTATTCAACTAATTCAGTTTTAATGCAGCTTTACTGAATTAATGTTTGCTGTTTTATTTATTAATGGATATTTAATTGTTAGCATCATCAATGACTGATCAATATTCCTGATGCTGAATTCCACTTTGTGCGGTTTCACTTGAGGCTCTCTGATACACTAAATACGACCAGACCGCATTTGATTACAGCATTAATGAAAACCACTGCTTTTCCCCACAGTGCCTGTTGCTTAGAGGCTGCATGTGAAAAATCTAGAATGCAGCGCAATCAAGAGTGATTAAGAACTAAGCCTGAGCGAGGGCGGCACTGTGGTCTCTCTGGGACAGCAATTAAACACAGTAGAAAAGATCCAGATAAACGGAACCGGAGAAGACAAGGAAGAGGTGAAAAAGTGTGATGTTGCACCTGTGTTTGGAGAACAATATTCAGCCACACAATATCAACACCGCCTCACCATATTATTATTATTATTATTAATGTGTGATAATGCTGCATGTTAGTTCCATTAGCTTGCCATTAGTGATTACCTGTCATTGGTGACACAGCACAGCACACAACAGAATGTGTCCTCTGCGTCTAACCCCGGTTCCGGCTGAGAGTACACTGTGCGCGCTTTGGCTGCCGCTTCTCACCGGCGTCTCCGTTTTGTTTTGCGCCTGTTCGCCTCGTCCTCTGCCTTGTTTTGTGCCGTATATAAGTATATATATATATAGTTTTTCGGAGTTTTATTCTGCTCACTGCCTATTCCACGAGCCCTCTCCCCGTATACCCTGTGCCGGCATAGTTGGTGGGTAAGTCTCCACTTCCTTAACTATGTTGATTGCTCGGTTGAATATAGTTTATGGGTTCTGGCCAACCTGGTGGTGGCTGCTGTTGCTTTCCCTGAGCATGACTGCCTATTCCTCGGCACAACTATGTGCTTACCACACATACTCCAGATTGAATGTGGGGAAATACGGCTTACGCATTGAGCATTGCTCGTCGTCCGTGGTACATTCATCGCCCTTCTCGACGTCGTTTTAATATTACCTCTACACCCGCAGGAACTGGACTGGAGTAACCAAGGACTACATACTGACCTAATTTTCCGCTGTGCGCTCCTGAACTGTAGCTCCTGAATAAAACTTTCCAGAATGACCCATCTATTTCCAAAAACCTGGACATGCTGCTGCTTGTAGAAACATGGCAAAATCATGGTGATTACTTGTAACTAAATCTGCTCACACCCACTGGTTATAGTTTTTTTGTCTAAACCCCACCTGACGGGCAGGAGTGGTGGTCTAGTGGTGATTCATCGTGACTGTGTTAAAACAACTACTGTTGATTTTCATGAGATTACATTATTTGAATATCTGGTTTTTAAAGATCGCTGGCAAGGCTTTATTGCACATTATATTCATCTACAGACCTCCAAAGCCTCACCCTAATTTTTTATTGGATCTTAATGAGTTACTCTTGTTTGTGGCATGTCTACCACGGTTATTTTGCTTGGTGACTTTAATACTCATGTGGATACTGACTGTTCATCAGCTAGCGAGCTGCGTTCAGTACTGGATTGTTTGTTTTGTGCAACATATTGATTTCCCAGCTCATGCTAAGGGCCATACCCTGGATCTTATTTGTCCCACTGGCTTACAGAATGTTTGTACATCTGGTTCTGTCATTGGTATCTCAGATCACAAGCTGGTTGAATTTAGTTTCAGTTATCTGTTGCCTGCACTAAATCAAAAATCTAAAATAACATACCGTAACATTAAGAATGTTGATCGATTATCCTTCTCTGTGTCTGTCGATGCTTCCTGTCTTCATGATGTGCTTCAGTTGTCTTACCCAGTGCAGATTCTGTCTTTGTATAATTCCACAATGTGGAATGCCTGTTAAGTTTTGAACCATCATGCACCTATTAGATCCTTGTCTGTCCCTACTACTTGGACCTGATGCCCTGGCTTATACAGAACACCGGAAGGAATACAAAAAGTGCCTTATCAGCTGTGCATTCCGCCCTTATTAACTCTGGAACAGTTGTCCTAGATCCCTTTTTACTACAGTTAACAGACTCTGTCACTCCCCTGTTAAAACTCCTAACCCCTCTGCTGAGCACTACTTCAAGTCAAAAACTGTGACCATATATCAAGGTTTCTCTGCTAATCGGACCTCACCTCCGACAACTGATCCTATTCCTAAAGCTCCAGTCTACTTATCTAAATTTAACCCCACTACACCAACTTATATCACTGAGCTATCTAAATCAAATCAATCTACTTGCCACCTAGACCCCACCCCGACTATACTTATTAAGGCTTGCACTGACAAACTCTCTGCTCCCATTTCTCACTTTATCAACTGCAGTTTCCGCACTTGTATTGTTCCAAAAGAATTAAAAACCGCTGCTGTAACCCCCGTTTTAAAAAAATCTAACTTAGACCCATCACAACTAAAGTTTATCTCTAATCTGCCATTTGTGGCTAAGATCTTGGAGAAAGTTGTTGCTGCTCAACTAAATGATTGTTTAAACTCTCACAATCCGCTTGATCCCTTCCAATCTGGATTCAGATCCCTACGTAGTACGGAAACTGATTTGCTTAAGGAGACCAATGACTTACTTATGACTGCAGACTCTGGGATGGCCACTATCCTAGTTCTTCTTGACTTAAAGTGCAGCATTTAATATAGTTAACCATAATATCTTGCTGTCCCAACTTGCAAGCATTGGTATCTCTGGTGCAGCTCTTTCTTGGTTTGAATCATACACCAGTGATCGACAGTATTATGTCTCCATTAGGGAATAAATCCACCACTATTTCACTCACACAAGGTGTCCCCCAAGGGTCAGTTTTGGGTCCTATTCTGTTCAATATCTACATGCTCCCATTAGGTCAAATTATCCATCGGTATGGTCTCAGCTACCACTGCTATGTCGATGTAACTGTATATAAGTGTTGATCCAATTGCATCATCATCCCCAGCCTTGCTGACTAACTGTATTAGTGAAATCAAACACTGGATGATGGTTCTTTTTACTGCTCAACCCTGACAAAACCAAAATCCTATTAGTGGGCACTAAATCTGTCCTCTCTGCCCTCTGTGGGTTAAAAATTGATGTTGATGGGATCCTAGTAGAACCCTCAACATCAGTCTGTAATTTGGGTGTCATTTTTGATTAGCTTCCTATATTCCAACCACACATCAACTCACTGATACAGACAGCATTTTTTCCATCTACGTAACATTGCTTGTTTGCACTTTTCACTCAGTGTGAAAGATACTGAAACACTAATTCATGCTTTCATCACTACACGTCTTGACTAATGTAACGCATAATTTTATGGCCTCCCTAATAAATATATCAATAGATTACAGTATGTTCAAAACTCTGCTGTCCGTCTACTTACGTACACAAAAAAATCTGCTCACATTACTCCTGTCCTCCGTGATCTACACTGGTTGCCAGTCTCTTCAAGAATCAAAAATTATCCTCATCACCTTCAAAGCCCTTCATGGTTTAGTCCCTCACTATCTGTCTGAGCTATTCTTTCCTTACACTCCTGCCCGTGCATTAAGATCTGATGCTGACTTACTCACTGAACCAAAGCACAGGTTATCAACTATGGGTGGCAGGGCATTTAGTTTAACAGCCCCTAAACTTTGCAGGGCTCTTCCTCTTAGTCTCCGTAAGGAAAAATCTATGATGCATTTTAAGCTCCTGTTAAAAACACATCTTTTCAAGTATGTAACTTGCACTGCCTTCTTAAATGTGTTTTTGCCAAGTGTCCCTGAATGTATGAAAGGCACTATATAAATAAAACATTATTATTAACCCATATGTGACATTGTGAAATAGCAGTGGGCAGTTAATTCACCATCGGGCCAGCAGTGCTTGGGAGCAGTACCTTGCTCAGGGTACCTCAGTGGTACCTTGCAAGTCAGGGAATAGAACCAGCAACCTTTCAATCACAAGTGAACTTCCTTAACCATTAGGCCATCACTGGCCCCTGATTACCATTTAACGTGAAAGAATTGCTAAACGGAAATTATATGAAGGTTATATCGGCAACTGATACTTCCAGCCAGCTAACGATCAACACGGAATTTGGAAGTCATATCACCCTGGAGTAAATTTCTGGGGATGAGGCGGGCTGCAATAAGCCAAACTTCCGTCCTCCAGGCCAACTTCTGGGCTGGAAATGGACCAAGCCCTGTGCACTGACAAGCTGACCGAAAAAAAAATTAAAATCCACTTTTCTTTTCCATTGCCATGGTTGGCGTTTGTAACATCATCAGAAGCGACAGTCCCATGATAAGCTTGTCAGGGTGTAATTTAATCATGCCTCTGAACGGCCGCCAAGAGGAACCAGCCTTAAATGGGACCTGGCAGAAGAGCTTCCAGACATCAGACTACCGGCACTAACTACTCCAGCCTGATCGGAAGAAACATGACGAGTCAGCTGAGATAATCAGTCCAGGCGCACAGTTACTGACAGACCCTTGACTACAGATAGAGGCCAACATCTGATGCCATTGCATCTTTTTGTTGACTTAACCCAGTCAGTGAATCAGAGCCTCTCTTAACGTATAATGCACCAGGGAGAGGAGTCCACTACAACTCCCGCAGACACCTCTGAGCACTGCAGGACTGCTGGGGGATAGTGACGCATTGAGAGAATCCTAATGAGAAAATGCCAGCCTAAGCAGCACATAAATGCAGATTCGAACGCGAACCCAAAGCTCTACAGCACCCACTTCCACCTACCGAAAAGGTCCCGGTGTGGAACTAACGTGGCGGCTCCATTGCATGGAATGTTCTGGAAGGAGACAGGGGCGCCGTTGCCAGGCCAGCGCTCTGCTGATGGGTAGCCATATAAGAGGTTGGTGCGGTCCTGCGGCTCTTTGCAGGACGCCTCTGCTCCCTGGGGCTTTCCCACATCATCCGGATATGGCTGCGAGGAGCCTGTGGAGATCCTCCTTTGGTAGAGCGGCCTGCCGGGCCCCCGGGGCTCATACTGTGCGAGGGAGGGAGCAAGCGAGGGAGAGGAAAGAACAGATGAAGCGACAGGGAGGATCAGGAAATCTGGGTCTTATCATTTCACTTCCATTATTTGAGTCATTTCATGGCTTATGTCAGAATTGGGGGGGGAGGCAATCGGCGGCCTAGTTCTGAATCACATAATCCCCATTCTTACAGTCGGTTCACATCCAGGCCTCTGGCTGGAGGCCGCCTGCAGGGCCGCGATCACAGCGGAAGCATGAGCAGACAACCTGAATCTGCATCGCACGCTGCCCAGGCAGCACGGAATTCCACCGTGGTGGAATCGGGGCTTTGGAGACAGGGGGCCTCATGCAGTCTTGTTCCCGCCATGGCCACACCCCCCCTGCAATCCCAGCTCTGTCGGTACTACTGGCTGCTCACCGTAGGCGACGGGCCAAAAACCCTACAGGACTTGGTAATTAGGGAAGCGAATGAGAGGCAGCCGGCACGCCTGCAAGTGCGTGGCCAGGAGCAGCCAGACAGGCAGGCAGGCAGACAGACGGACAGACGCCACAGCAGGGTTTGCTCGCTGAGAATGCTGACAAATTGCCATTGCTGGGGCCGTCGTTACCCTCCCAAGACTGCTAAATTTATCCCTCATGTAAAATAAACACTTAAAAAAAAGAATACCAATAACAGCTGATGAGGATCATATTTGCCCAACAAAAAAACACGTGCACACACACACACACACACACACGCCAACAAACGAAGGTGAGACATGCTGGGTAAATGCCCTTCCTGTCCCCTACACTCTCACATTCTGAAGGTTGTCCGAAGGTTGCCCCCCAGCATCAGCACATGGCCTCAGAAAGACACCAACAACGTTACGGGGCCCTGCAGCAGAGACGGCCTTACTAATCAGACGCTAAAGGTTACAGCAGAATCTGAGGCAGATGGTGTGTGAGTCGCGTTGGGGTTTAAACTTCATACACCTTTAAGTCCTTCATCAGGAGCCGCTCTGGGCCAATTTACCCAGCATGGCCCCGGCCGAGCGCCGTGGGATTAAACGGAGCTGAAAACGGCGGCGGGCTGCTTCGCTCTGCACAGACCGCCATTAACCCCGATTCACCCTGAGTTCAAAGGGACCCCAGCCCTCCCCAGAGCTCCTCAAAAAGCCCAGGCGGGTGACTGGGGAGGCGGTTTCAGCCCGCCCTCCTGATCCGCATGCCGCCTCCCCGCACCCATAGAGCCAGTGTTTGCTAAAAAATCCGGAGTTTGGGGAATGTCGAAGTAAATGCGGCTCCTCAATAGGCGATCTTTTTATTTCCCATAAAACTGCCGACGCCAAATGTGTGACAGCGTGGAACCAGCCCCGACGAGGCCAGCCGCTCCATTTCCAACAACCAATCAGAAGCTCCCGCGTGAGACCTCTCTGATGAATGACTTAAAGGCAGAGGTATTTTGACTGGACGGCTTCACTGACAAGTTACAGAAATGACAGTTATGAAACTTTTAAGCCTGCTCGCGAAGCGAGAGAAACTGCAATGTGGCAGTGCGGAGAGACACTGGCCCAGTGTGTTTTCCCATGAAGATGCCTGTCATCTCGGCAGGTGTGCGTGTGGACAGGTGTACCTCTTACAAGCACATACATGCACAAACGCACACATGCAAACCCCAGAGCCTGAAGCCAAGAGCTCGCTCCCGGCAGAGTAAAGCTCGCACTCACAGCTGCTGTCACACAAAAAGCCAAAGAGGGTGATCATCCACACTTGGTGTCCCCAGTTCAGGCAGCTGGGAAATTCAACCAGCCAAGCAGAGGGAGGCCTCTCAATGCCAATACATTCAGTAACAGTGATGAGGCGAGGCATATGTAACAGACACCAACACATTCCCTAAGCAAATATAGATACATGCATATGTATGTAGACATATGCACATTACAGACAAAAAAAAATTCATTTGTGCTGTGTGTGGGGGCATTTTCAAGGACACCCAGCATGTACATTCTTACCAAGAAAAAAAATTCAGTAAAAATTGTGGATTCCAGCTGTTGTTTAAAATGACATTCCTATGAATCTGACCTTCCTGGGAGTCCATTCCTTAACAGGCTCTTTTTCACAAATAGATTTGTAGAGCGAGCAGTAAATATGACACTCTACTGTTTGGTCAGTCATCAAAGCAGACCCCCCCCCCCCCCCCCGCAACACGGGGGTGTTGACTAACAGCATCCGTTTGCTAATCCCCTCCCCCGCCTTTACGGCAGCTGCATTGTTTGTTGCCTGCAAGACTACCCTCAAACCCGTGCCAGATGCACAGCGCTCAGGGTGAACGCGAGACCCATGAATATGATCACTTCTTTAACTTACGAAATCTCTGGCCAACAGAGGGAGTGCAGGAAAAAAAAAAAACGACAGGTCATTTATTCATCTCATATCGTCATATAAAATTAATAACACTGAAGGCTGATTAATTCACGCAGGAAGCCAGCAAGCAGCAAAAAAAAAATCAAGGCTGGGCCACCCGCCGTTTGAAAGAAGCGACCTTTCGGACGAGCCTGCCTCCCTGAGACAACGGCATGTCAATCGCAAGTTCAGATAAGATGGCGCTGGACACACTGGATCGGGAGAGACACTGCCTGATTCTGCAGCGTTTGACGTGTCCCTGGGTCAAGAAGGGAGGGGTTTGTGTTTCACATCATTATTTAATCACAGTCTCCATTGTATGGCATCACCACATTCACTGAAACCAGTGTTTTAAGCGGAAAGGTGCGCAGATTTATAACGTACCCGTTTTATACTATATGCGTTTGGTTAAGGCACACCACAAAGATGAGAAATATTGGAATATGTTTATCTGCAAAGGCTTTATGGAGCAATGTAAGGGAGTGTCTATTTCATGGTGATAATCATAATCATAATCTTCCGACTGAGCCATGCACACCCCCGGCTTGATGGCCGGATGCCTTGACTTTGAAAATGAGGAAAAAAATGCAAGTGTGGTGATATCAAACAACAAAGACTGTGATTGGTTAAAGAAGTGCGGCTCAGGTCCCGCCCTTTCTGACCCAGGGACACCCTGAACTGAGGACGTCCATCAGGAGGGCACCGTGATGGGGTCCTTAAGTACAGCCCGAAGAGCCTCACCTCGTCTATGGTGTGGAGGGAGCTGGCGGCCATGGAGCGCGGGGACAGCGGGTGGTAGGGCTCTGGGGCTGGGGCAGGGGCCTGTGCCGGGGCCTGCTTCTGCTGCACCGGCTGCATGAGGGGCACCTGCTCCTGCCGCGCGGCCATCACGGGCAGGCCGAAGGGGAAGGCCTGGCCCAGCGCGTGGCTGGCAGCCCACTGCGCCTCCGAGTGCTGGTACTTCAGCGGAGGGGGGCTGGAGCGGCCGGGCGGGGGCCCGAAGGCGGGGCCGTACATCTGCTGGAGCGCCTGGTTGCTGATCATCTCCAGCTCCCGCCCAGCGCCCGGGAAGTGTCCCGGGAAGGGGCCGGCGTGGTTGGAGCCGGCGGATGGAGAGGGCAGCTCCCCGGGGCTGCGGGGCTGTGCCTGCCGGTACTGCAGCAGGCGGGACTGAGGGGGGGGCATCTCCGCAGGGTCCCGCTGCTCGCCCGGTTCCTGGGCGGCCATCTCTCGCAGCAAGCTGGGGAACCTGCGCAAAGCGGGGGTGAGCAGGCAGCCGGGCCATTACATCATCACACCTATTACATCAGCCAGTGACGTGCCTTATTCATTCTGCTAAATGTTAGCCCTGACATCTGGCACTGGCAAACCAGGAGGAATGTTAAACAGAGCATCGAACCACCTCAGCTTCCCCGTCGTGGTGGTGGCAGCGAGCTGGAGCCTATCCCAGGCATCACAGGACACACACACAGACACACAGACACACAGAGTGAGGTTGGGATTTGTACCCACAACCCTAGAGGTGTGATGCAAACGTGCTACCTGCGTCCCAGTTTCCACCTGCAATGGAGAAGCATTCCTTTATCTGAACTGGTGCATTTAAGCACCCAGCCCGTCTGTGAGCATGTGAGCATGTAAGCATGTGTGCCTGTGCGTGTCAGCGCACCGTGTGATAGAAAGCGGTAACTTTTTACCTTCTTAGGACACCTTTTGACTCCCAGAAGGGTACAATCAGTTTTATAAAAACCTGTGAATGCAATCAAAGCACTAAAAAAAGGTTAAAAATGTATTTTGTTTGGTTACTTACGGTTAAGGTTAGGGCTGGGTAGGGGTTAAGGGTGTCGTGATTGGGACTAGGGTTTTTCCCACATAGAAAAGAATGGACGGTCCTCACAAGTTACACATAGTTATCACATAGTTATACCGATGTGTGTGTGTGTGTGTGTGTGTGTGTGTGCGCGTGTGTGGAGGGGGGTGGGTTTGAGGCATGCATGTTTTCCCAGTGAATATTAAAATGTAAATTTTTTGCACGAATCACAAGGGCGCCGCTGACGGACACGGAGGTTACCTAGGGAACGGTGGACTGGCCTCGTCCTCAGCGCCTAGCCTCCAGCCCCCGGGGCGTAGCAGCTGAGGGGGGAAACGCAGGCCGGGCTGGGCCAGCGGGGGCAGCGGAAAGGCCACCCCGCCCGGCAGGAAGTGGCCGTGCTCATTCCACTGGCCCAGCCGCGCCTGCTGGGCCAGGGCTTCCAGGGCGGATGGCCCCTGCATGTCTGTAGGCAGGGAGAGAGGCACTGGTACAGCAGCACGACTGTCCTTGGTTACCCATGGTTACCCATGGTTACCCACACATTTCAAACACAATAAGTTACTGAGTATTAGAAGGCAGTTATGTTCATTTGTGCGAAACACGAGCCATGGAGGAGCCGACTCTAGATGCCACAGATATAGACAGGCGGAAAGGGGCAAGCAGACGGCGCGAGGCGAGGGAGTGCGGGATTGGCGGCCCAAGACATACCGAGTCCGTCTCCCAGCACCACCTCGGAGTTCTCCTCCATGAAGGCACGGCCCGGCTGAGCCAGAGCAGCATGGCCCAGCTGCTGGGGGACGGGCCGCAGGGGGCCGCCCACCTCGTCGGACCCCGGGGGCTCCCCAGTCAAGGCCTCGGGGCTGGGGGACTGCAGGCCCCGATGGGGCAGGGAGGCGTTGAAGAAGGAAGGGGCGTGGCCCACCGGGAAGGCGGGAGACAGCTGTGCCGAGTGGGGGGGGTGCTGGGGGGCGGGGCCGGCATGCTGAGGGAGAAGGCCGCCCCGGTAGGGCAGCCGGGGTAGGGGGTAGGGCTGCGGGAACTGCCTGCTGCCGGGGTGCGGCGGGAAGGTGGCGTTGGGGGGTGCCAGGTGGAAACTCAGGGGTCTTGGGCCTAGATTGTCCTTCCGGGGAAGCCGATTGTTTGGGAATCCCACACCGTCCTGGGAATCCGGACTCCGGTTCTGTCCTGCATCTGCTTCTCCCTGGGGGGGGGGACGACACAACCTTTTATTAGCAGCACCATGCTAATCCGCCGCATCCAACCAAAATGACCCGCTTCGTTAAGCTAACGGCATGTTAAATTAAAGCAAAGGAGAGATAATTAAAGACGTTTTCATGAGAATATGGAGCACCCCCAACCCGAGGCGGAGGGACGAGCACCTGTTTGTCTTTCCCATCCAGCACCCGGCGCTCCGGCGTCTGCAGTCGGCCCGGCTCCGCCTTCACGGCCCCGTCCGCTTTCCCTGAAGCAGGACGGCACGCCCGGTCAGCCTTGCGGACTGCGTGAGGACTGCACCCCCCCCCAATACCCCGATACCGTACCGTTGCGGCTGATCTCGGGCTGCAGCTCCTTGTCGGGACTGGACTGCTGACAGGGGCCCAGGGGCGAGGTGTGGCCGACCCCGTACGGGACAGGGGAGCCCCGGTTGTGGGCCTGCAGGAGGTTCATCCCGTAGGCCACGGCGGCCGGGTGGTTCACGAGGCGGGGATCCACGGCGAATCGGCTCTGGTATCCGGGCCAGGGCAGCTGCACAGGCCGGGGAGTGGTCAGACACCGGGGAGCCTTTACACTGGCACCTATAAGCTGTCTGACACGGTGGGGCTTTGCCACCTGTCAATACACTGAGTGTCTGACTGACCCGGACACACCAGGCTCACCTCCTCCATTTCACCCTCACACTCTCACACCACATTCTGCAAGTTTAAGCACCGTGCTTGAGGGTCCAACTGCAGGACTCCTGCCAGGGGCTCTGACAGACATTCAGTCAGCACCCTGAACTGCCACATAAGGTCCCCAGCAAGCGGCGAGATCAAAAGGGACAGCACAAGAGGCAGAGATGAGTCTCGGGCACACTTACGGGCAAAGGCACGGGCATCACCATGTTACCCCCGTAGACAGCAGGGACGTACAGGATGCTGGCCCCCGTGTGGGGGTCTATCCTTTGGACCGGGCTGGGGGACTTCCCCATGGCTGGGTTGCCTCCTAGGGGTGGTGTGAAAGCACGAATGGGGTTTCCCATCAGCACCGCTGTACTGGGTTGAACTGGAATTGAGGAGAGAGATCAGGATAGTAGCACAAGGCTAGATTATGAGGAGTTGATGCTGTTAAGAGTGGATGGGAGGGGGTTGAGAGTCATTTTATCTGGCACTGCAAGGGGGTCAACCAGCAGGGGTCTCCCAGGGCGTCCACAGGGTCCCCGGGACAGGACAGCACAGGATCTATCCTGGCAGTCAGCCCCTACATCATACACCCACCAATAAAATGCTATGTAATCTGCCTGATTGTGAGTGATAATGCCAAGTGCACAGGTGAAAAGGCCACATGATGGGGAAATGCAGGACAGGGTGTGTCCAGCAGGGGAGCCCTGCTTCTCCGCTCATTGAGAGCATGCAATCAGTTTGGTCAAAGTGGAGAATTCTTCTGAGGAGTAGAAGAATCAGTTTGATCCAAATTTATTTGGATTAATTTATTTATTTTAGCCCGGGGTGGGGCTTTTTGAGTATTTGGGCGTGGGGGGTAAAACTCACCGAATCCCTCAGGTGGAAAGTGCTCAGCCTGGTTTGAATGCTGGCCTTTACCCTGGATGGGGGAGAGAAACAAGATAAGAGCATATGTATGTGCGAGCCCCTCCCCTGGAGCATGCAAGCCCCCCCCCCCCCCCCACCGGCCCCCCCCCCCC
>JAODKM010000088.1:9328483-9340263 GCA_026780845.1 Petrocephalus sullivani
CTCCTCCCCCCCCGAGCATGAGCTCCTCCCCTGGAGCATGCAAGCCCCTCCCCCCGAGCATGAGCCCCGATCGACGACAGCTAGGAGACACTGAGCTGCGATCACAAGCCGCACAGAAGAGCCCACCAGCCTGCTTGGCTCGGCGGGGGGGGGGGGCGGCAGGGACGGGAAGGGAAGCCTTCTTGGGAGATTACAAATCACTTTAATAGGCTCCGCGAAGGCGTCTGAGAGCATGGATGGTTTTAATCTGTTATTTCCGATTATACCCATTCGTGTCCTTCTGTGGTGTTTCTAAACTGCTTAATTGCCGGCGTATCAAACACGAAAACAAAAAGCAAAATCTCAGCGACGGCTTGAAACAAACTACACTGAAGGTAACTTCACTCAGCCACATTTTCTGCCCAAAAAGAATAAGGCCATATAATTTATTATTGTCATTCTGTCTAGAAGAAACTCTCCGACATGCTTTCACACTCATCCCTTTTTACCATGCTTGGTGGGGGGTCATGCTAAGAGGCCAGGTGTCTCTGGCGGTACACACCGGTGCCCTCGCTATAGCGTGGGGCCCCGGCCGCATGGTTAGGCCGCCCCGGTGATGCCATACAAACAGCAATGCCGCGGCTTTATTAGGGCTGCATGGGCGAGCCGCATAAAGCAGGCTGCCATCTGGGGCACGCAGCGGTCATACGCGAAATGGCAATGCCTATACGGGGAAAACAAGCAGGGCCCATGAAACGGCCTTGCTGCCCCCCACAGAGTACCCCGGCGGACATACTTCTTTGATTACAATGTCAGGACCAGCAAGAAGGTACCATCACTATTAAATACAAAGACCAGGAAGCGGAAAATGTTTACTTAATGTTCAAAGGAGAACTAACGAGGGGGACGACAGAAATGCCGAGTTAACGCTGGAGTTGCTATTGCTAGGTAACAGCCAGGCTTTTCGGATCTGACGCCGGAATCGGCCTGCTCCTCTCCGCCGTGACTGCAGACGCGGGACTGAAGACTCTATCCAACCTGTAATCTGCCAAAGCAGCGGCTTCAGAGCCCTCTGCCGTTTAGTTTTCTTCTGTTGTACCTTTTCTCAAGATAAAAAGGCTGATATCGGGGTGGATGTGCACGGAGGGGGGATGCTGCGATGCTGGAGTCTAACTCTGTTCCCGCCATGTTTTATTAAACTAGCAACTGAAAATGTATCTGGGAGAGGTGCGAGGTTTTGCCCTGTGTTTCACCACACAGGCTGTACAGACGCGGGGCCTAGCAGTAAATCAGACTGGGCTGGGCCGGCATGAGGCAAAGGTGGCACTAGAACCATCTCGGCTGGCACAGAGCTCCCCAATGCCAAAGCTCCCTAATCTCCACTGGCTCCACTGTGAAAACTTAACCGCACAGCGATCACAGTTCTCAGCACCGTCGAATGTGGCATTCTGGTTCGGGATGGCCCCTCCCACCCCGGCCCCCTTAGATCACGTGGAGAACTACCAGTATCGGGCAGAGGAAAACCTGACAGTCTCAACCACATAGACGAGCAATCCCAGGCCAGCTCCATTTATATGGGTTAACTTAGGGCTGGGCAATCTTGGATCGCGATCCACTCGCGATCATATGGCGCATGCGCCGTAATCACCAGGGCTTCAGATGACGGACGCCAACTTTTCGGTACAATATGGACTTTTGCTTACGCCCACGATTTGGTTAACAGATTAATAGTATGTCTAACATATTACTAATCTGCATGGGCGTCAACAGGTCCGATCATTCGGGGCTGTAATCCCGAGTATTTTAGCCCCGAATATTTCAGCCAATCTTCCTAAAAAAATCTTTTCGATAGCTAGAAACAGCCCTGGTAATCTGTATAAATTCTGCATATCCTCACTTTAATAGACGTGTGGGAATTTAAACTGCAAAAAGTAGTGATTACCAAAACAGTAGTACGTGGCGTGCTGCGTTAACCGGACTTAATAAACATAAGGATACGCCGAATATATGCAGATTACTAACTTCTGGGCATTCACAACACGCATCTCATTAATATTTTAGGTGTACTGATCTACTGGGCAAATTGTGGGCGTAAGCAAAAGTCCGTATTGTACCGAAAAGCTGGCGTCCTCCCAAATGTTTCGCCCGTCATCTGAAGCACTGGTGATTACTGCGCATGCGCCATAAGATCGCGAGGAGATCGCGATCCGAGATCGCACAGCCCTAGGTTAACTGCAGCGAAACAGGAGGGCCTTGATGAAGGCTAGCCTACTCTGCAATCCTCCACTAACCCCCGCAAAATGGTCCTGGGCCTCCAGGAGAGCGGCATGCTCACGTCCGCCCCCGACAGCTGACCCGGCAAGCGTCCAAGCTCCAGAGCGCAGATCTCCACGGAAACACTCGTGTCATTTCTGACCAGAGCCCAGGAGAGGTCAGCTGCGCACTGAACTCTGGCGTGTCATAAACACCACCACGCAAGTGAAGAAGGGAAAGATTTCAGAGACGGCCCCTAACCCCCCACGCTGGCATCTAAGCGAAAGCCGCCTCCCTCCATCACTCTACTAACGGCGTCGTGTTGACAAAGCGCTCGCGGGGGGAGCCACGTGCGTTATTAATGGGGAGAAGCAGGCAGAGCAGAGGAGGCGGGGCCCAAACGCGCACAGCTCGCACGGCCTGCCAGCTGCTGTGCCGCCATTAACCTTCACTATTAAAGGCTGCTTTTAACGAGGCACCAGGCAAACGCATGAGTTTAGTTTCATGTCCCATTAACCGCTCCACTAACGAAATACCCCTTATGTCCTGACAAACAGCAGCCAGCAAAAGTTCAAATGGCTATAAAAGGTTCTGAAAAACACTATTTGCGGTCATGCACCAATCAGCAGCTGCAAAGCACAGGAGGGCGGAGTCACTTACCTTGGGGGGCGACTGATGCTGCTGCTGCTGCTGCTGCTGCTGCTTGCCGGGGCCCTGTGCATGCTGGGGCCGCAGCGCTCGTGGGATGAACTCGGGGGCGAGTGGGTTCAGCACGTAGGTCTTCTTCAGCTCTAGGGCCTCTAGCTGCGCCTTGATCTGCTCAAAGGTGATCCCGTGCAGGCTGCTATTCTCGTGGCAAATGGAGATGAACTTCTCCCAGAACTTCCTGCAAGATGACGGAGCGCGGAGCAGCTCAGAGGCATCCATCCTACACCCGTGTCACAGGGAAACGTGGACATATGGGCCGCTGGGACTCCTGTACCCACGTGACACCCAGATCAGGGCTTACTAAGAAACCAAAGTCCCCTTCATATGTGCCACTGTAGGCGTACAGCTCCAGGATGGACGTGTCCTGGAGGTACCCTAGTGCCTTCCAGCTGCAGCCCAAAAACACAGTGTCTCTAAGTGTCCCTAATGATGAATCGGTGTCCCGTGCTGTACCTTGTGGCAGTGGCTGAAGCGACTCCCCATTGCTTTTGGCATCTTGAAAAAGTGCTATAAATTCATATATTTATGTAAAAGCATTCTTTCATCCATCCATCCCTCCATCCATTCATTCATTCATTCATTCGATGACCCCTGCCTCACTGTGATCCTGCCCTCGTAAAGCAGAACAGACCTAATTACTGATCTTTCCAGAAATCTCAAGGATATTTATAAAGGATTCACTCTTTCACCTAGTTTCAAAAAAAAAAAAAAAAAAAAAAACACATGTACAACCATAAATAAAGCACATATATGGCGCTGACATCACCGTAATTAAGGCCAGAGAAATGGGAGCGTAATTGCATGGCTTAAAGCAGTGACTGCTCCTGCTGGATGTGCACCGCTACACACCCGCACATCCACAAGCGAGGTGCCATTATAAAGGGAAACAATGAAGCGGCCAAGCAGTATTTAACGAGGAGTGCATGCCTGCCAGCATAAGGCTCACTCAGAAGAAATATCACAGGATCGAGGGGTTAATGGCGATTCGCGGGCGAGCCCATGAGTAGCCGCTGGAAATACGCAATTAAGAGCCTACCGAAGACAGACTGGTGCCCAAACAGCCGGTGCCGTCGGGGAAAACAAAGGGAAACTGTAACAGAAAGGGCTTGGTGATCACACTTTAATGAGACCTCCTTGCTGCCTTATCACACACGTTTGGACGGAAAAGGACAAAAGAGAGAAAAAGGCAGGTATTTCATAGCGGAATTATCAAGGCAAACAATTACTGAGGGTGTTTTGGCAAGAGGGAGGTCTGGTCAGCACTGTGCTTGCAGCTCTGCACTGTCACCGCGGGGCAGTGAGGTCAGTGGCGTCTGCAGTGCCACTCCTCGCGCGGGAATCGATCCACAGCGGCCTGTAAGATCAAGGTCGTCCCTGAGCTTCCCTTTAGACTTAATTGCCCATCATCACTCCTTTTCACTCCATCTTTCAGCCCTGCATGATTCAGACCAGCGCTCGTGGGCACATTAATGCTCCGACGGATTATGGGAAGCGAGAACCGTCATCTCGCAGTACCAGGAGCCACCAAAGTTCTGGCACCAGTAGCAAAGTTCAGACATACTCCTGGGAATTCCCATGCGGGGGGGGGGTGGTCACCCTGACACACAGCGATGCCCAGTCTCCGCCCATCCCCGACCTTCCGTCCCGCTTTGAAACAACGAGGGCTTAATCGATGGGTGTCCCGGCCAGTGCCTCCATGGGCTGACCATGCCCGACATCACCCCGCCCCCCCAAATTACCCATGAGCATTCAACTGGAGCTTCTCTGGATGACATTTCCGAAATTGCCACCGCCAGCTGAGTCGCGATTGGCTGACAAATGGCAGTTTCCATGGTGACCGGGGTGCTGCAGCTGGGGCCAGTGTGCACTACCTCCCTCCCCCAGACCAGGAAGATCGCAGCAGCCGAAGTTCACAAATGAGGAATGTGTCCTTCAGGGCCTCCAGGGCTCAGAGCCCCCCCACCCCCCAACACCAAATTGTCCCAGCAACTCGGAGCCCCCCCACAAACTGCCACGGTAGCCAGGCTCGGCTCCAGCTCTCGGTAACAGGGTGAGCCAGGAAGATTTTGAAGGGGGGGGGGGGCAATTACATAATTACATATAACAAAATACACTTCCCCCCTCTTGGCTGGGTGGGCCAGCCTTGTGATTGGGTGAAGCCGGGCCCGGCAGTAGCTTAGAGCTGGCATCCCATCACCTTGCCGCCCTCTGGCTCCAATCGAGCGGGTCCTCTACGTCCCGGAGCGTAGCCAGGCCTGCCGGAGGAGACCAGCCAGCAGGGTTTTCCATGCGGGCCTGACCGTGCGGGCCCTAGACGGGCAGGGAGGCCCCTACGCAGTTTCTGTTACTAACAGCGGGTAATGATGATAAAGGCCCAGCACTATGGAGAAGTCCCGCCTCCCCAACTCACAATAAACGAGAGGCGGCTAGAGGGATGCCTGCCCTCGGCTGCTCCTGACACGTGACTGCAAGCCTGAGCCCCGAGGGCCCTGGATTCATGGGTAAGGGGGGTGCAGAACAGGGCGGTTCTTTCACACAGTCCCTAAAATACGACGCTTCGAGCAAGAGATCGATGTCCAACGATATGAGAAGGAGGTACTCACCTGCACCTGCCCACAGAGCACAGTGCGATGGGGTCTCCCACCACAGCCACCAGGGACTGGGCCCGCGTGATGGCCGTGTTCAGTAGCTTGTAGTTGGACAGGAAGCCATAGTCCAGGTCCTCCGTGGAGTCCTCCACCAGCTGCTCCTTGCGCTTGATGGCCGTCTGCTTGTGCTTGCAGGTGTGCCGCGTGCGCACCGTGCTCAGGAACAGCACTCGGAACTGCTTGCCTGGAGGAGGAGACACCCCCCGCCCCCATGGGGCGTCACACCTTTCCTCTACAGCGTCTCTGGCTCCCTTCCCCGCCCCAGCCCACCCCTGTCTCCTCTTCATCACTAACAGAGCTTGGACACCTGTCAGGTCCATTGGCCCACTTCACGAGTGACTCCTCATTTATAACCGCTCCTGGAGCAGATGAGCGTCCTCCACACCACTTACGGGAAACACCCTGTGCCCGAGAGGAGCTCACCCAGACCCAGAGTGTCGCCAGCGATTCCGGGCAGCCCTCCCTCACCACAGAGTAACGGGCCGCATAAGCAGGGAGGATGCAGCTCTCGGTGCTCCCTCGGCCCCCGCCCAGCGCCACCCCCACCGATGACTCACCCTGCACATTCAGCACCCTCTCCACGCTGACCTCCGGCATCCTCTTCTTCCGCAGCTCCGCCCGGATCCGGAAGACCTGGTCGGCGTAGGGGGACACCACGCCGATGCTGCCCTCGTCCAGCTTCCCCCAGGCCACCGGCCACTTCTTCCGCATCTCCTCCACCCGCTCCACGATCTCAAACACCTGCGGAGCCAAGAACACACACCGGTCCCTGCCTGTGACGGGGCGGGGGGGGGGGCACAAGCCAAAAACCAGCTGGAAGCAAAGATCAGCAGCTGGCTTTTCATCCAGCAAGCCTGAGAAAAATATCACCCCCAAAACAAGAACATTAGAGTTTTATTTCTTGGAAAACTCCCAACCTCTAACTAACAGCTCCTACAGGCAAAACGAATGGCGGTGGACTCTTCCAGAACATTCCGGCGTGCTGAGTTGGGTAGGTGGGTGGGGGGGGGTTACCTCGGCATTGTTGTAGTAGGCGGTGCTGTTCTTCTCCTGCACATCCTCCCCCCGTGCGGTGAAGAAGGTCAGAGGGTAGAAGTCTTTGTGAGAGGGCTGCTTCCCGCTGGCCATCAGCTTGCCGTCGTAGAACAGCTCTGACGTGTAGCTGGTTAAGGGGTGGGGGGGGAGTTAGCCATCACCGGCTAGCATAAGCAGCACCAGCAGGACAATGAAACCATAACACATCGTACTGAGATTAACAGTGTGACTGAGTGGCTTTGCCCCTCATCCCTTATTTCCCAAGGCAATTAACCCGCTTTGTAGGAGTAACGAGTGCAGTTAGCGCCGGACGGGCAGCCTACGCCCACACACCACACACGTGCAGCAGCCCCGCGCAGCAGCTAACAGGTCAGAACTGGCTGGAGTGACCCGCTACAGCCCACAAGAAGCCCACAGGGGGTCACCGCTGACGGGGGCCCCGCTGCTTTTAAGCCTTTGTTTACGGTAGACCGCGCCCGCAGAAGCTGAGGGAGGCTCGCAAGCACCCCCGCGCACAAACGACGGCGTCCGTACAGAAAAGCGGCCCCGTTCATTTGTCAGGATGCAGGCGGAATGTGTTGATGGGTGATAGATATGCAGATTTTATGGGAAAAGCGTCAGGGCAAACAGATGCTCTGCGCGCGTGTGCGCGTGTCTGCGTGCGTGTGTGCGTGCGCGTGTGTGTGCGTGTGTGTGCGCGTGCCAGCAAGCTGCTCCTTGCTCCCTCCTCCTCTATCCACACAGCCTTTGTATTAATTATCATTTAAACACTTCGGTAGACAAATCAAGGTCAGTCTGCGCTTTCCATTTCACTTCCAAAGACTTAACTTTTTGGGAGCAAGCCTACCTGATGATGGCCTCGTGGGAGCGGTAGTTCTCGCACAGCATGATGCGGCAGGGGTACTCTGCGGGGTAATGCTCGTACAGGCGGTCCAGCAGGGAGACGTGCAGATTCCGTTCCCGGGCGAACTCGCTGTACACGAACGGGCTGAGCTGCGAGGGGGGGGAGGATGGGACCAGGGAACACCACAATGAGGTCGGGGGCGGAGGGGGGGGAAGCACCAGAAACCAGCAAAAACCCACTGCCTAGTATTTTCGATGGCACCGACGGGCTGATTCTCCTGAGGAGGACACAGCGCGATATCTGCCCCAGCTTCGGCTGCTGTAAAGGTGAAGGGCCAAGGCTGACTGTCTAATACTGTTGACTGCAGATCGGTCTGTTACGGTTTGGCCTGGATCATATTCAGTCACTCAGTCCAGGGGTCCTCAACAGGCCTCAAGCCCCGTAAACATCAAGATAAAACAGGTTTAGTCGACTTAAAAACCCCAGGATGGCTTCCTTATGAATCCTATCACCTGCTGGACAAGAGAAACCCAAAAGGATATCTCCATTCAGAGCCTGACAGCCAAAAACAAAATGAATACACATGCAGCGATGATGAGCAAACTGGCAGGAGGAGAGACAAAGAAAAGAGCTCCTTAATCCTTGGCAACAGACAGGCTGAAGATTGAAGACTGGCAAATAAGTGATAGATAAAAAGGCTCAGGATGAGGGAGAGTATCCAGCGAATCCAGCGAGGAGATTTACACTACAAACTGCTTTTCATTCGACGTTCCCATTGGAGGACACCGGCAGGGGCGAATCGCCCTTATAACGCCGAACTGCCAGAGCCCTCCCTGGGGAGGACATGCTCTCGATACGGCCCTGTCCGTCACGGGCAATCAGACGGCGCTAATCAGGGCCACGGACCCCGTCAGTCTGCTGGACGAGCTGCTCCGTGCAGGGAGGACAAGGGATGTGGGGCCCCTCTTTTCAAAAAGACAGTCTCACCTCCCTCAGCCTAAGCTGGTCCATAAGCGACGGCCGAAGACGGCCGGACCCAGGAAAGGTTGCCGACTAACACATCACAAACAGCTGGAGCGCTGCACTACGGCTTGGAAATGGAAAGTGATGATGTCACTTCCACTCTCCCTGGAGTCCAGGAAGTACAGAGCACAAGGCAGGGCTATTCCCAGGATATGAGTTGGAAGGTGGCGGGTTCAAATCCTACGCTTGGCAGAACAGTGGCATCGCCAGTGGGCGCCTGAGCGAGGCCCTTAACCCCTAAAATAAATGCTCCAGGGGTGCCGGATAAATGGCTGGCCTTGCACTCTCAACTGTATGTGTAATACTTTTACTAGCACTGGTACAAAGGGCAAGTTTAAGGTTAATTTCACATTTCCACAACCTCGCACTACTGGTCAACTTAGAGAAATCTAACTGCATGTTTCTGGATAGCAAAAAGGAAGTAGAGTACTGGAGGAATCCAGAGAAGGAGTGGGCACAGAAAGGCCACACGGAACCACAGCTCCTGAAAGTGTGAGGCCGCACTCTAAATACATACATGATACCTATATCAGCATCCATCTTAATACAATACAGGCCCAGACCCAAGCCTTAACCAATCACAGACAACAGCAGTGATCCCAGACTCCACCCCCCCACAGCATTTACCTGCATGTGGTCTCCTGCCAGGACAATCCGGGTGCTTTTGCTGGCTAAGGCGAAAGGCATGATGGTCTCACACTCCATGGCCTGAGCGGCTTCATCCAGCAGGATGTGAGTGAAGAGACCTTCAGACGGGAGGGGAAGATGTGAAACTGTAAAGGCCAGAGGTCTCCAGTAGGTGTGGCGACGAATGCAGACCAGGCTGATGTTTATGTATCAAAGAAACCAACCCGACAGCACGGCAGAGAGTCAACCTTCTGTGGAAAAATCACTCCTATTCACCCACAGTCTATGGTCAACACGGCAATGACGGGTAATTACAACATCTCACATTAGAGTAAATACACAAAAGCAAGTGACTGAATGCAAGTGTATGAATGAATACATGCAGCTAAAGTTAAGTCAGAAACCTGTTCAGCTAAGCGAGCTTCAAAGAAAGAGCCATTTGCACCTAAACCTCTGGCAAAACGCACAGAGGACGACTCTAAATCTGACCTCCTCCATCCCCGCCATCCGCATGCCCACGGACGCCCCCTCCCTGCCCTAAAAAACGCTGAGTCTCCGCCCCAGTTTATCCTCGACCCGTCGAGAGCCCGGCTTCCATTAACAAGATGGGTGGAATTGTGGCGAGGCGAGAAGGCACCGCGAACACCGCTTTCCGTGCGCCTGGGAGCCATGTCGCATTTCCTGGAGCTATTAGCAAACCACGTTAGAAGCATCGCTAACACCTGTGCAGCGAGACCGTGAGACAGCCACAGCTGAAATGGACGGGGTGGGGATCTTACAGACTTTACTGGGATACACCCCCACCCTGAAATGCGACTACAGATGGGGGGAGGGGACGTAACGCTCAGCAACAGGCGGCTTTTCAAGAGGACAACTGAGCAAATCAATGATATAAAAGGGCAGTTTGGCCTGCTGTGCCCAAGATCTGCACGTCACTACAGACACGCAGCACTCAGGGGCTCCCGAAAGGCTCCTTGGAATCAGATCTTCATGGACAGTGAATCCACTGCAAGGGGAGATGAGACAGGAGCTAATGATGTGAAGTGTATTAGAAACACAGATGGTGTTTCCAAGCAACAGACAAACCTCTCAGCTGACACATTAAAACCCGTTATTAGCTTCTCCTGACAAATTGTTTTGGGTTTTAGGGTCTTTTTATGGACTTTAGCGATTTCAGATTTCAGGAGGGTGCCCGCATTACCAAGACAATCCGGTCCCACAAATTAGCTTGCACGTGCGGTCACGACGGCAGTGTGGAGGAACATTCCTTCACAAATCCAAAGCATGACAGGAATGCGGATTTAATAGTGGAGATTCTGCTGATCACGAGAGTGCAGGCAGGGGCTCTTACCCGGCTCCAGGTCCAGCTGGCACAGGTACTGGGAGGTGCTGAGGGTCATCACCACTACCCTGTGCCTGATGATGTCCTCTCGCTCGGGCATCTGGAAAGTGAACTGTGTGCTTGAGATCAAACAGTACTGCTGCACGATGGGGTGGACGGTCTTCACCCACCGGTTCCTGAAGTACACCCTGGGTGGGGGGGGAGGGGGGCAGGCGGAAGAGGCAGTCAGGCCCCGGCTACGGACCTGGGCACTGGGCCCAGCAAACCGCTCATCTCAAAGCGCTGCCTTCAGTCCACAAACACAGCACCGGAATGGGCTTTAACACGGAATGGGCTCCGATTGGCAGAAGGCTCCTTTCTGACAGGGGAAAACACAGTAATCGAGCAGCGGCTCGAGGGAAACTCCCGTACGGCAGTGGGAGGAGGAAGCCGGGCCCGCGGGGGGGTCACAGATCACGCTGACCTCTGTCGGCCGGGCCGTCCAATTAAATGGAAGGAAAGGGCCAGAGCGGCGAGTAAAAACAAAAAACACGTCTCGCCGCTTAGGCACATAAACAAGGACTGACAGAGTCCCAGAGGACTAAAATTAGACGGATTTTTCCACAACACAAAAACCATCGAGGTGGGTCGCCCTGCCCCCGCTGGTCATGATTAAGCACAAACAAGCTTCGTGACTGGAACCCACGAGGCTCATTTCCGCCACACATCACCTGCTGTACACACCCCACCTCTGCCTTGTACTGGGGGCCAGTTCACACGGTTCCTTCTAAAAACAAAAAAAAACCAAAAGAAAAAAAAAAAAGGAGAACCCCAGTGGGGAGCGACGATCAGGGATGACGGCACGGACCCGCGGGGCCCCCTCACCTGAGTGGCCTAGCATGCGAGTTGCCCGCTTCGACGTACGGGTGTAGATAGTCCTTTATGTACAAGTCGGCAGCACTGTTGGAGTGAGTGCAAATGAGGACTCTGGGAAGAGAGCAGACACCATCTTTAATATCCATGAGGAACAGGGGGCGCTCTCTGCAGGTCACAAAACACCCTCTGAGGCTAGTACTCAGGATGCTGGACTGGGCACACGCCAGCAGGGGGCGGTAGGAAGTAGAGCCCTGCGCGGGACTGTTTTTTTCATCCTGCTCCCGCAGAATTTCTGACCATTACCGCCCGCCCCCGCAGACATATTAACGGATATAGTGTACGATTAAATATGTTTATGTGCATTAACTGTTTTATTCCACTAGTAAATACAACAAAAATCTCTCAACTTAGAATCGCAAATAAATGTATGTATCCAAGCACTTTGCCACACTTCTCACACACACAA